>SCLH01000679.1:370859-389756 GCA_004367855.1 Oikopleura vanhoeffeni | reverse complement strand
ATGAGTGACGAAAATCAAAACAATTTTTTCTAACATTTTCTATGTGTTTTTTTCTTAATCTGACATTCCTTATTCATGAAATCTTTGAAGAGGTCGGTGCATTTTGACAGATACGGATATGGGCCCTTGATAAAAAACTTTTTTACTTGGTTTATATATTCTTCTCAATATACCATCAAAGTAATGTTTCATAATCCAGGCAACTTTTTCAACTACAGAATTTTCGAATTATTGCTTTTTTATAAAATTTTGAGTTCGAATTAAAGTTTTCGAATTCGACAAATTATGAGAAATTTTTGAAAAAAGTTTCGAACATTATGAAAAAAATGCTTAATTTTTTGTTCAAATTTTTTTTCATTATTTGTTTCAAATCAACGGTAACCACTCTTCAAAAAAACCACTTTAAGTTTTCGCGTAGGTGAGACCACATATTTTTTAAATGCTATTTGAAAAATCATATGACATTTTTTTGGGATTTTCGGTCGAAACTATTTAGAAATATTTATAAAATTCTCGTCATTTCTTGCTCAAAATTTTCCAAACTATTTTTTTTTTGAAATCACTGGCTAAAAATATGTCCTCGTTTTGTTTCTTTGATATTGTTTATAATCTGAATCATAATTTTTGAAACGAAACTACGGTTCGGCAGAAATCCATCGAAGCCCCTTTTATTCAAAATTAAAAAAAAATGATTACACCCAAACTTGCCAAATTGGTAAGCTGACCCATCCACCGTTTAAAATGGATTTCTTTCAACTCATGAAAAAAATATTTTTTTTGATGTGCCAAAATTCTGAGTTTTTTCGTCTTTTTTCAAAAATTTTGAATTTTCGATTTTGACGTAGAAATCGTTTATAAACAAATTAAATTAATTTAAAACAGTGTATAGATCGGTTTTAACAGTTCCCAATTAATAAAAAGTAACAAAATAAATTTTACCTTAATTTAGACACCTTTGAATCAAAGGCTTTGATAGCAAACGCGCGTTTTTTGAGTGTTTTTTGAAAAACGATTTATAAAGTAAAAATAATCGATCTGAAAAAAAAAAGATATCACGAAGTAAGCTCAAAAATGGCAACTTTCGTTTGAAAAAGTTTTTATTCTAAAATTTTGAAGTGGCAAAAAAGTTTCTTATAAAGAGAAAAAAAAATTGAAAAAGTGCAAATTTGTCAAAATGCACCGAGGCCCTTAATTACTTATAAACTTAAAAATGACAATTCTGAGGCCTGGAATTTTCTTACTGAAAAATGAAACTGCATTCCTATATTAATATATGAAATAACGACTATTTTTAATTTCAAGCATTTTTGACAAATCAAAAACAGGAAGCCTCAGCGTTGAAGATATTCAAACAATTTTGACGAAAATTGGAAATGAAACGATAGCCATCGAAGAAGCTCAAGAATTCTTAAACTTTGCTAAAATTCAAACTCAATCGAGTGAAATTTCAATTGATCAGCTCATTTCTGTCTTATTATCATCATGATTCATAATCCTAATTATTCTAGTCTACTAGACGTAATTTTTGTGTTGTGATCTCAAAGTATAATGTTTGAACCAACTGTACGTGCTAAAATGTTACATCCGCTATTAATTGAATAACAGTCCGTCTTATCTAACATGAGCTCCTTTTATTTACTTATACAGCGGCTGCATTACAGCCTGAGTGTTTTTGAATTTTCAGATGGCTGTTTTAAGTTTCAGCTAGAAAAAAAAAGATTATTTCAGTTAGAGAAAGTGATATCGTCTTAAGTGTTCCAGTTAGACAGGATAGACTGTAATTAATTTTGTATCACTAATTAAATAGAAGTGGTTTTGCTTTGTAGATAAAAATGTCATATTTGAATATTCAAGCTAATGTAATAAAAATAAACAAAATAAATCTTGAGGAATAATGTTTGTTTGCAATAATTCGGCAGAATTATATTGTAACCTTTCTTTTAACAAATACAGCATGTCACATTTTTGCTTGCGATTTTAATTTTTTGCTCAAAACTGATTAAAACCATTTATTAATTGGTGGTCCTCTCACAGTCGTTCCAACATATTTTGAGGAACTGGCGATGAAGATGATTTATTTCGGTTTTATATCAACACTGAACCCATCTCCTTTATCATCAAGTCCTTTACAACTCTCGATATCAAAAATAACCGAGATAAAGCTCAAATTGCCATTCTTATGGAAATTCTGACTAGGGTGATTCGACATCAGGTATGACAAAAATAATCACTGACATTTATAAAGACACAAACAAGTGGTGTTAAAGAGCAACATTTAAAAATAGGAAGATTCTAACACACTGAGATAATGATAATTAAATGATTTTGAAATTAAAAAGTTAGTAACTCTGAGTTACAAATAGAGTGCAAATTTCGAAATAAATTTCAGCCAACATTCGAGAGATTGTGAAAACCCTATCAATTTCATCTGACAGACATAATAAGATGTTCTCAATCCAAATTGCTAGTATGCTGTCACCCACATAAATATTCTCAAGATTAGGGAGGTAATTATCAAGGATCTTTCTCCGATTTTTAATATTCTCCTGAATTTCTCAAAAAATGCCAAATCATTCTGTAAGTTCAAAGCTGAAACCATTATTTATATGCAGATTTTAAATTTAAAGAAAATCTCTCAACTTTAATTTTCAAACCAAAGAAATTAGTAGTTTTAAGCAAAAATAGCCTTTGGAATATTCAGTAGCACTGTGCTACTAGCACATCATTTGAACATTGAAAATTGTGCGCAGATGTGTAAGACAAATAATCTAATTAAGATAAATACAATAAGTGGTTAAAACCACAACTTAATTTAATCAGTTATTTATTCATAAGAATAATTAAAAACGCCTATCTTTTGCGACTTACCTAAACTAGGGACTTCTGGAAGGAAATAGTTTAATTTTCAAATGCGTTGACCTTCACGAGGTCATCTATACGGTGGACCTCACTATATCAATATAATATACTATATTAATATATTAATATACTATATTAATATTAGAAGGTTTGTCAGGAAAATATGATCGGAACGTACACTTTTTCACGAATCGGGCCATTTTTTATGTTTTTCTTGAGATTATTATTATTGTTTAATTATCAGTTTTTGTTAAACAATTAGAACTAATGGTCTGATTCGGACCATTGTTTTCAATTTATTTTTCTCCAAATATTTTTGCTCGCTTTGAGCTATCTAAGAACTTAATCGATTTTTTTTGATTGAAACTTTTATTGGTCAAAAATTTTGAGGAAAAAGTTTTTGGACAGAGGACAGGTTTGGAGAAGGTTAGACAAGAAACCTCGATAAAAAACCTCAGTGAGTAAAAAGAGCATAAGTTTAAGGTCTAAGAGCTATTTAGGGGGGGGGTTTTCAAACGCCGAATTAAATAAAAAAAATGACTAATTAACCTTCATTTATTAACCAAAGTGTGATAAAGGAATATCACTTCGACAAAATACTTTTTTGCAATTTAGCGCCACCTAGGCACAAATTCAAAATTCGGATCTCAAAGAAAAAATTTCTTATCGTCTATAACTCATAGTTTATGAGTCATAGGCTATGCCTCATAGCCTATAAGGCATAGTAAAAGGCTGGCAAAAAATTTAGTACATGTGTTAATGTATGTTATTTGTAGACGTCATTTAGTTCGGCAAAAATTTTTTGGTTTCAAGTCAATTATTTATTGAAACCTTTTTTTTCGATTTATGGTAGATTGAAGTTTCTCCTATTCTTGGATTATGAGAACGCGCCGATTTAAAAATGACAAAATTGCATCAACCACCCCCTTACCTGAATTGTAACTTCCTATAAAATTTGATCATTTGACAAATCTGATCAGAACAATTGACTATTATATTCTACTCATAAAAGTTTTTTTATGTCGCATAAAATCAACAAAAAAACCTGTGTAATCTAGAACAGCGCAATAATTATGTATATGTCGCTGACCTTCGATGATTATGGCGTTCAAAGTACATGAAAAAGTGGGAGTGGAAACTTCAAAGTGATAAAAAAAGGAATTTCAAACGTTTCAAAATAGTATTTTTTGCAATTTCAAAAAATCACAACAGTTTAGTTCGGGGGTGAATGAGGATAGTGAAAGGTGAGTTTATTTAGTACTGCAGGACTTATGGCTTGGTTTAAAGAAAATACATGTATGAGAATTTTAATATATTATATTTGAAAAATTTCCCGAAAAAATGATAAATTTCTGGTTCTGAAAACAAAGCATCTGCAGTGTATTTTGTTTTCAGCCGAAGTCTTTCCTGATCTCGTGTGTAGTAGTAATTTTAGAGACAAGAGTAATTTATCGTCACGGAAAACATGATTCCGAAGCCAATTTTTTCAGATCAAATCTTAGCACGCATTTCAATGATGAACGTATAAATTATATTACATATTAATCTGCTATTAATAAAAAGCGCACTTGTTAGAAGAACATTTTGGAAAAAACGTGTTAAAAATGCAAAAAAGAAAGAGAAAAATACAAGAGAATAAAAATATATTCCATTCTGTATGTTTTCCAAAAATTTAGATTTTAATTTTAAAAATATTTTTTACAAAAACATATCGTAGACAAATTCTAGCACTTCTCATTAATTTTTGAGTGATAGTTTTATTTTCTAGCAGATTGACATTTCGTAAATTTAATGGTTTTCAGTCGAAATGTCCGAAGATTTTTTTGGATTTCTGATCAGTAGTCAAAAGCTACTTGTCATCAAAACCTATTCGCTTTAGTGTCAAAAATGATTTTATAATTGTTTTTTTTATGTCAGCAGAATTTAAAAATAAAACTAACTTCGCCCCCGGTTAAAGTCCATCTAACTTTTTTGAGAATTTTATTGATCGGTGTATATTTTTCAATACGACTTAGGACCCGGTCTCCTGTTAAATCAATAATCCTTAGACAATTTAATTAAATATTACATAATTTATAGCAACCAAATGTAATCAAGTTCAAGCATAAATTCTTTGAAAAAATGTCGCAAAAGTTGTCTTTGTCATGAAATTAATTCATAAAATATCACTGAAGTTTTTAAAGGCTATGCTATACTTTCAGTTTTGTGATCATTTATTTTTCACCTTCAGACATTTTAAAGTTACTATTGTATCAAAGAAATCACATGATGATTCCCATGAGCCTAGTGTGATCAAAGTCATGTTGTTTTCAGATATCTTTGCAGGAAACATCGCCAAATATACAAATTAATTCGAAAAAACAAAAAATAAGTGAATATTTAGAAAGTCAAAATGAACGAAGAATTATATCATTTTTCAACTGGAACAATAGCTGGTGTGACTGGACTTTTATGTGTATTTCCGATAGGACCGGGTTTATAACCATATAATTGTATTTCTTAACATTAATTGGAAACGCCTGTATCGGTGGAATAATTTGGTGCTAAAGAGCAAAACTAAATATGATTTTTGGCCACCTTGTGGTCAAAATAAAGAAAAACTTTAGTCCCAATTTTTTTCTTTTGAAAATGTCTGAACTTTTTTGGATAATTTCTAGAAAATCAGTTTTGACTGCAAACTGTTTGCAGCAAACATCCTACGATCAAAATAGGTTTTTAATTTCGGTATATAAGCCTAGGCGCTCTGTTGTGCGATTTTAAACAAATAAATTTAGAAAAAAATCATTTTTAACAAAATCCATTTTTAACAAAAATAATTATTATACAAATTGCATTTTTCATCTAGACATCTTTTTTTGTGTATTTAGTTTTGTTATAAAATTTTGAATTATGAAATATTTTTTGTCAATGCTCTTATTAATTATTTTCCATCATATGTAACTTATAACAACATTTTAAATGAAAAATTGCTTGATAATGTATTAATAATAAATACGAAAACGTTCGCACTAGAAAAATGCGCACTAGAAAAATGCTTTTAATCATGAATTCAGTTCCATTCAAAAAATTGATAATTGATAAATAAAAAACCCAAAAAAGACTCCATTAAAACTCGAATTCAAAATCAAAGAACCATTTCAAATGGCAAAGCAGAATTTAAGGGATGGGTCGATTGTACGAAAAAAGTAGTTCGTTCTGGTGGATTCCGAGCTCTTTATAGCGGCTGGGCTCCAGCTTGCTTATCAGAAGGTCCGAAAAAAGCCATTAGGTATTATCATAATTTCATATTATTAAGGCCTGAGCATACCGATATACATACCGAGGTATCGATATCNACAACGTTAAAATCACACGTTAAAAGGAGTAGTGGCTACGCATTCTAACCAAAAAGTGATAAAGGGATATATCAGTAGTCGGATTCGAAAACGAGAATATTTTATTGAAATTGGTCACTAAGGCTTTGTATCTGGCCTCTAATCACTTTAAGTCTCGACAAATTACTTTTCTCGACGCCACTGGATTAAGGATTGAACTGCAGTTAAACTGGTCCAGTAACTGGAAGCTTAGGTGGTTTCACATGGAACTCGCTTCCTAAACATTATACTTTCTGATTTCGGATAATTGCTCAAAATAAGTTTTCCTAAATCTCAAAGAATATTGATTTTTTACAGCAATTACGAATTTTTATTTTTAGTTCGAAAATTACAAATATTCAGTTTCGAAAATTCCAGCTCATCAGTAACATTTTTCACAAATTCGGCCCTTTAAACATTGCAGACTCAAACGGGGGTGCTTTAAGTGCCCAAAATTTGTTCGTCGTGCTTGAACCCATTTCACACCTGTCATTTTTTTCTAAGCCATTTTGATAGTTATAATTACCGAGTGCCCAATATTTTGTCAATTTTCAGCTTCAATAAATTGGGCACTCGGTAATTTATAACTATCAAATGGCTTAGAAAAAATCTCAAGCCTCAATAAATTGGGCACTTAAAGAGCGCGCTTTAAGTGCCCAATTTATTGAGGCTTGAGAATTGACAAAATATTGGCACTTAAGGTATGGTGGTTCCTAATTTGACATATTCTCGATAAATATTAGCGAACAGGCTCGAGGATATATTCAGATTAGCCAGTTTGAAGAACTAGCCTTCAACTTGCGAAAAAATTTGCCAAACTTTTTTGCATGAATACACTCCAGACACATTAGCGAACAAGGAGCCTAAGCCAAAACCGAAATCCCTACTCTCTGAGGTTATATTTTGAAATAAACCTAAATTTTTAATATACCTGTATAATTAGTATACAAAACTTTACAGTGGCATTTTTGTTGATAAGTGCTATTATTTTTCTAGAACATGCAAAAAACCACCGTTTTTTGGACATTACGCCTCGAAAAAGCCTACTCCTCCAGGTTAAATTGCAAATTAGCTCAAAATTTTGCAAAAGCTAGTTCAGAAACAATAGAAACTTTAACAGTGGCGTTTTTTTGCAATTTCGCCCCCAAACTCCAAAATATGAATTTTTCAAGGTCACGTGAAAAAATTTCCGAAAAAAAATGTGCTTTCGATTTTTCTCGAAAGTAGGCTCAAAAGAAAGCTGGGAAACACTGAAGAGAAAGTTGGCTTACGTCAACCCGATATTTTGAAGTTTTAGTGGTCAAATTGACACAAACGTTATTTTTGAACATAATTTTGAGAAAAATACTTAGAAAAAAATTGAAAAAACGCAAAATTTTCGAAATTTTTTTTGTTTCTTATTTGGTTGTTTTGTGTTTTAAAACATCAACGACTGATTTGGTGCATTTTTATGACATATTTATTGTATTGAAATGTAGGAACCACCATACCCTTAAAGGTCACTCACTCAAACACCGTTTAACTTAGAATATTGTATTGTACCACAAGTATGCGATGGCCTTAATTCGATAGAATTTGTATTAACGTTATTCAAAAGGTTGACTCTTAATGACTCATTTCGTGCAAGATTGCCTCAAAAAGATGGGAAAATTCCGATAAACTTGCAAATAATCTCTGGTGCTGTCGCGGGAGCTTCAGATGTTCTCATAACGAATCCATTTGAGATGGTAAAAGTCCGAATGCAATTAGATGCATCAATATCTACTTCACAGGCCGTGAAAGAAATCGGGTTTAGAAATTTATTCACAGGTATTCAAAATAAACAAATTAACTATCATTAATTTTTTCAAATTTGGGGTTAAAAAATTGCAGTAGAGATTGGCAATAAATCAAGTTGGGTATAACGGCCGGTTATTCTCGAACAGACAAAGAAACTGGCCCTCTTGCAAGCTCAACTATAAGTGCATAGTTAATAGTCACGATTTTCAAAAATATTTTATTTAATCATTTTGAAGCACGTTTTGTGAAAATGTTAATGTTCCAAATAGAAAACGGCTTGATCTCTCAATGACCGGTCAAAGTTAAAGGCAATTTAAAGGTCATAGAATCGGTTTGAAATTTCGGGGTCAATTCTCTAATGTATGCTATAACTCTGAGCGTACAAAGTGTACGTACAGCTGAGTTGAGGTTTCCCAGATTCATTCCCAACATGAGTTATAATTGCTATCCCATAGTGTTATCAATTTGGGCAGTACCTCAACTCATCTGTATATATCCTTTTCCCAACGAAACTCCATCTCAAAAACGTTTACTATCTCTATAGCGTGTGTTGGAATCCCACTGATGTTGTCTTAGTGATTGTTTTAGTGATTGCTTGAGTGATTACACACCGATTAAATTTAGCGGTCCCAATATCAAGCACCCTTGCGTATAATCATACTCAAGACAATCAGTGAGACAACATTAGTGTGATTCGAACACGCGCTATAGAGATAGTAAACGTTTTTGAGATGGAGTTTCGTTGGGAAAAGGATATAGTTCATAATTCATCGGAAAGTTCCCTTCAAGGATTCTTTTGGTGGTATTTTCAAATGAATTGGATGACATTAAAATTGACCTTCAACTTCGAGTCGATCAAAATGAGAAATATCCTGGGTCTTAAAATTACCAGAGAAAACATTTCTACAAAAAAAACAGTACAATTGAACCCATTTTTGAGTCTCGAAATTTTTAAATTTAGATCGTTATAGTCTATGGGCCATAGTGTCTATATGACAATCTAATTTGGGTACAGAAAAATCAATAAACTTTATAGTACTCACATAGAAATTTGTTATGAGTAAAGAAAGCATGACTTAAATTTTACTTTATATTTTAGGCATTAATGCATGTTTTCTGCGGGATATACCTTACTCTGCAATATATTTTCCAAGTTATTCCCTCCTAAAAGATTATTTTACCAGCTCAACTGGTGAGTTATCAATTGGTTATACTTTTCTTGCAGGATTTATTGCTGCTATTCCTGCTGCTGGATTAACGACACCAGCAGATGTAATTAAAACTAGGTTACAATCGAAAGATAATGAAATTTTGAAATATAATGGAATTTCACATGCAGCTAGAAGAATCTATGCTGAAGAAGGATTTTCTGCATTATGGAAAGGTTTTTATTTCCCAAGCACTTTTAATTTTGCTGACCTTTCATAAACAAGTTCGCTCGCACGGCTTCATACGTTATATGACGTGATAAGAGGGCGAAAAGGGGTTTTTCTAACGAATATGATTCATATTATATAATATGCCGCATAAATAATATGCTTATCCTTATTGCTTGATAAATAAGGTCACGTGATGTTTTTGGACCATGCCATGATGGTAAAAACTTTAAGATGTCGTTGATATTTTTCTAAATTTTCTTGACGTAATTTCAGTATTTTTAAAAATAAAAGTACTCTTATTCCAAAACTTATTTCTTGTTTATACGGTCACGTGATTTTTATTGTACTTCGTTGAAATTTTTTGATTATTCACAAGATTATATACAAGATTAAGAACTTTTTGGTAAATTACTCTCAAAGGTTCCTGTGGTTATTCATAAAATAACTACTGTGATACAGTACAAATGTACGCATTAATGATTAAAAAGTCGTGAAATACTATGAAAGGATGTTGGTGACGCGTGACCGAAAAGCCAAACAACAAGTAAATTATTAATCGGGCTTTTAAAGAGGATAGGGATAGATGGATATGAGATGCATCCCTAGATTATAATGGAAATTATCAAGATGACCATCCCAATTTATCTCTTATATCTCCGTTTTATACATTTGGCAATGAAATAAATAAGAGGCGTAAAATTCGAGCGATAATTTTCAAAACTGAAATTTTCATTAATTTATTCTAGGAGCTGGTCTCCGTTGTCTCCGAACACCTCCTCAATTTGCTGTGACGTTATTTATGTACGAATGGTTAAATACACTTGGACATAAAAGTACACAAATTCAAATAAAACCTGCTCCTTCTATAGCTCCTCATCGATTGTAAATTATTTCAATCTTCCGTAAAATGTGCTCTACTTATGTCAACGTATAAAAAAGCTTTATTTTTGTTAATATCTATCATATATCAACAGTTCTATTAAACGCTCTTCGTCATTTTGATCTGAATATTTTTTTCGTAATAAATTATTTGTGCAGAAAATGAGTTGAAAGTATTTTATTAGACAAGATTTTTTCCAATCCATGGTAATAATGACTGTACTTTGGTGTAAACTCCTGGTGAATTTATTCTTCCACATCCATATCCCCATGATGTTATTCCAAAGACAGTGTAGTGGCTAAAAACAAGTTTAAATTTTTACTCCTACTAGTACAAGCATGGCATTAGGCACCAAAAAATTTGAGGATTTTTCAAAAAAAAACGATAAAAATAATGTCAAAGGTTTACTTTGCAAAAAATAATTGGTGCAAATTTATTAACACAAACATTTTAAACAAAGGTTAATTCATTCAAATTCTGATATCTTATATTTTTGATTTGAAATCCACATTTTGGTCAAAAAATTAAAGATTGGATTTCGTTTCCGTGAGAACTTTTTCCTTCAAAATTTCCTTATTTTTTTTTTGTAACAGAATAAAATATTGGATTCCCGCTCGTAAGAACTTTCTCCGTCCAAAAATTTTTTCGGTAAAATTTTTTTTCTTTTTTTTGTTAAAAAATTATAAATTGGATGTAAAATCCTTTTTTCGTCAAAATAATTTTTGGATTTTTCGTTTAAAATTCGTTAAAAATTAAATATTGAATAATTTAATTTTAATTCCTTTTCGAAAAAATTTTTGTCATCAAAATAATTTTTTCGTCAGAACTTTCTGTTTTTTCGTTAAAAAATTATAAATTGGATTTGGTTATCGTAATTTTTTTCAAAAATTTTTGACGAAAAATAATCTCCCGTTACTCTTTGGTCGCAACTTGCAAGCACTGTAAGTGAATAACCTGAGTGTTGAGCAAACGAGAGGACCTCCAGAATCACCTTGACAAGTATCACGTCCATTTCCTCCAGCACAAATCATATTGTCAGTTATTTTCCCGTACATCAATTTATTGCACGATACATTGTCAAGCACTTTGAGGGTAGCAAATTGAAGTTGTAAATTATCAACATATGCACTTTGCGTAGCACCCCAACCTGATATAACACATTTGGTTCCGTGTGGCAAATCAAACTTGTCTTATTAAATGGATTTAAACTCTGTGGGGACATTCTCGATTAAAACAATAGTGAGTTTCTATAAAATCTCAATTTTCAGAAAAAGTAATCGTGCTGAAAAGTTCTAAATTTAAGTCGATTAAAAGTTTTTAAACCAGTGACAAGGGCAAATGGCGATAAATGTTATAGACTGTCCAAGGTCAGCTTCACTGTATTTTTTAACTCGGAATAACTCAAAAATAGGATTGAAACTTAAAGAAATAGATCCCGAAAAATAAAAAATTTCTAGTGTTTTTACTAAACAAAATTAATTGTTTTTTTAATTTTTTCCGATAAGATTTCTTCATATACTAATTACTAATAAAATTAATTACTAATAATTATACTAATTAGAGACAAACTTCGTCCCAGTCTTATAATAATACATAATATTTCAAAGTGAGGGTGATGCCCGTCACAAGAAAAAAAAACTTATTTTGGGAGATTCGCTTCAAAATATGAAGTGCGTCATGCTAACCTCAGAAGTCATACACACCAAGATTGTAAAGTTTCGCCTACGTATTACTCATGTGTAGCTTAAGGGTATCCCGGTTCCTACATTTTCTGCAGTAATTATGTTAAAAATGCACCAAATCAATTGTTTATGTTTTGAACACATAAAACACCCAAATGACACAAAAAAAATTTCGAAAATTTTGCGTTTTTTCGATTTTTTTCTAGTATTTTTCTCAAAATTATGTTCAAAAAATAACGTTTGTGTCAATTTGACCACTAAAACTTCAAATATCGGGTTAACGTAAGCCAACTTTCTTTCAGTGTTTCCCCAGCTTTCTTTGAGCCTATTTTCGAAAAAATCGAAGCACATTTTTTCGGAAATTTTTCACGTGACTGAAAATTCATATTTTTTGTTTTGGGTCGATTTTGACAAAAAGCTCCTACAAAGTTTCTGTTTGTTTAGAGCTAGCTTTGCAAAATTTGAGTAAATTTTGAAATTTAACCTAGGAGGAGATAGATTTTCCGATGAAAAAAGTCCAAAAACGGTATTTTGGACCGGTTTTTTACATATTCTAGATTAATTTAGCACTTATCACAAAATCGTTCCTACAAAGTTTTGTATACTATTATACAGGTTATGTTAAGATAAGGTTATATTCAAAATATAACCTCAGAGGAGTAGGAATTTCCGTTTTGGCTTAGGTGGCTCTTGTGCTGCTTATGTGTGAGGAGTGTGGTCATGCAAAAAAGTTTTGGCAATTTTTTTCGCAGTTGAAGGCTAGTTCTACAGAGTGGCTGATCTGAATAGTATCCTAGACACTCAGTTTGGCTAATATTTTATCGGAATATCTCAATTTAGGGACCGGGATACCCTTAGGGGTTATGTACGCAAATAGATTTTCCTTAAAAATTTTCTCCCCACTATTCAGCAAAAAAATAAGAATGAGGTTGGTCTTAGATTTTTTTGATCACTGGTTTGCTCACAGGTGGCGTTGAAGTGCAAATTCAGGGCATGTTATAACTGCTCTCCAGGCTAACCTGCAAGCCCAAATTACTAATTATTATCGTTGTGACTAGAGATTTAGTGATCTAGCGTATGGCCGAGCGAAAAATTTTTTGTCATCTGGTACAGTAGATTAACCTGAAAAAAACTGAAAAAAAACATATTTTTTATTTTTCAAACGCTCTCCACTAGGCGGTGTTCAACTTGAGATCAAATAGTGTTGCCCATCAAATTTTCCAGAACCTCAACTAGGGTTTCTTAAGATTTCTTAAATTTTCTTAAGAAAAAAGTCATTAATTTAATTTAAAAGTGATGATTATACTCCTTTTATACTCAAATTTTCTCAGGATTTCAAAAAAACATGTTTTGAGTTTCTAGGATATCAGCTCTTAAGGGGGTGGCATAAGTCCAGCAGATTGGTACATTTTTTCAGAGCAATATTTGAAATAAAAAAAAATGTGGAAATTTATTTTTTTAATTTTTATCTTCTATAAAAATGTTCATTCTTACAAACGTTCACATTTTTATTTTATAAACATAACTAACTATAGTTAAAAATACAAAAAACACTTTTCACTGTGCATCAATTTCCAACTTAACCCGACTATAGAATTTTTAACAAAAAATCTCAATATTTTTAGTCAACTGATGCTTTAACACACACACATGAAGGTAATTTCTTAAATAAGGTAATTATTGCGTAATTCATGTTTTGAAGCTCAGCTCCCAAAAAAGTAGCATAAAAAATAGGCGAGTGACGAAGCTTTAGCGTCGGCGTGAAATTCAGATGGAGTCTGGGTTGAATTATAATATGTATTATTAATTATTGTTAAAAATTGTCAACCCATTAACTTTCGGAAGACAAGCTGGTTTCACATAATCTGTATAAACAAATTGTTGCGTTGTAATCATTAAAGCAATATCATGGTCTTTTGTGTCTTCATTATAAGAAGGGTGGCGGATAATTTTTCCGACTTTTCGTTTTTGATAACCGCGTTCCTGGGAAGCTTCGTGTGACCACTTTGATAAATGACCAATACTAACACTGATTTCGGATAAAGCTTCATATTTTGAGAAACAATGCGCAGCAGACATAATTGTTCTGAAAATTGTTATACAATTTTTTTTTCAATTCATTTTATGGGGTAATTACAGTATGTATTTCTTGCTCTTGTGAAATCTGAATGCCGACACTTGACACCCTCCCTACTTATAACATACTGATTTTTGAACCTAGTATTCTCAATCCCAGGGTGGTGTCAGGTGTCGGCATTTAGATTTCTCAAAAGAAAAAAAAATACATACTGTATTACAGTAACTGTAAGGAAATTTTGTGTTGCTGATGTGTTTAGGCTACATTTTACGTGAAATTTTACGCTGATAGAAAAATTGGGCTTTATTTTTTAAAATAAAGTTATAATAGCTGATCTCTTATTTGTTGAATTTAAACCGATCGGAATTCAGTAAATTAACTGATTTGTCCACGAAGTTTTTCTGTCAATTCGGAAAATACATGTATATTTCACTAAATCATAATTATATTTTTTCGGCCTTCGAAAATTTTAAAATCGCAACTGCCAAATTTTAGATAAATTGCTCTCTAGCGCATCCAACCTTCATCGCCAACTTGACTTATCGCCTCACTCACAATTTCGGTTATTTTGATAAATTTGATCGCCCACGTGACTATACGTGTAATTTCTGACACTGTTCTGATTCAATTATATTTTTGAAACAATTTCTTAATGAAATGAGAGTTCCACCACAGGTTGTTTTCGCCGTAGAAATTGATATCTGCCAAGGCCAAGATTTATTGGATTTCGTGGCAGTTCCATCGATGATTCCAAACATGCATGATGGCATTTCGTAATATCCAGTATTTTCATCATTAACACTGAGACAAGTTGGAAAATTTTCTTGCATTGTATATGCAATTTGACTGTCAAGAGGGTTTATTCTGTATTGATAAAAACTCAGCTATGGAATCTATAATACAAATCTTGATGTATGTGACATACAGTATGTCTGATATCTTATCAAAACACGGTTACGAAGTATACCATCGAAGCTATTTTTTATCAAAAAATTGAAGAAAATTAATATCACTCATGTTTGCCAAATTGTCATGCCGTCGCAACCACCTTATTAAATTTGTTTAATTCATTCCTTGATAAATAATCGAAACCCTTGCTTATCCCACAAAACTCTTTGGTTATTGTACTTGGTTTATTTATTGTTGTTGGTTCAGTTGTTGAAGTTGGTAACCAAAATCTTCTGGTTGTCGTAGTTGTTAACCTCACCCGTTTAGTTACTGTAGGTTTGTGTGGGCATTTATAGTCAGGACATTTTGAAATTTGGCAATGCTAAAAGTTAAATAAAATTAGTTAAATGATAAAAATTTTGAAATTACTTCATATCTTGTATTTGGATCAGTTGTATAGCACCAAGGCCCTTTATGATCGTTATCAGGATTTGCGCAATAATTATTATCTGCACCATTGTTTCGATATTTTGGGCGATGTGGATAATTTTCTGACCAATTTTGACATTCTTTTCCGTAAATAGTTTTTGATAAAGTACCAAAAACTGTAGAAGTGTTAGAACACCAGCAACTTTCTGAAAACAGAATAATTGATGATTTGGAACTTTCAAAAAAAAGTAAAGACATTTGAATCAAACTGGTATTTCCCTATTATATGAAAAAGTTCTATGAGTCGATATGGTCGTATTAACAAGGCATTACTTTGGAAAATTTGAATTAAATTTTCTAAATAAAATTCTCAAATTTTTATTCGGAACCAACAATTAACTCCCGTAGTGGCCGACAATCTCTGGACCCGTAGTGTCTTTGCGCCATCCGTGGCGTTGCGTTTGTATTAAGCATTAAAATCGAAGATTCATTATCAACATATATATTTTCAATGATAATCATATTTTTCAAAGAATTCTCTACAGTCCTATAAAAACAATTTGCTAAAAAAGTTTATAAAAAGTTATCAAATGTGAAAAAGAAAATTAAAAATTCTCTCATTTTTGCCGATTTTCACAAACAAGTCCATAAATAACGAAATTAAGGTTAATTTGACATTTAAAAATTTAAATTATTAAACCGTCGCCAATTTGGGTATTGCATCTGCAAAAAAAATCAATGTTTTCATCATCATTCTTATGTAAAATGAGTCTTAAATTTCCATCTTTCCTTTCTTTCGCCAAGGGGTCGGCAGAGTTTGCTCTGATCTGCTCTACCGCTCTGCTCTGCTTTACTTTTTTTAGAGCAGAGCAGAGCAAACTTTTTGAAAAATCAGGGTAGAGCAGAGCAAACGTTTTGAAAAATCAGGGGAGAGCAGAGCAGAGCAAACGTTTTTGAATCAAAATTTTAAGAGCAGAGCAGACCCGAAATTACCAAAACTTTGAGATTGCGTTTATTGGTCGTTTTTCGATATGAGAATAACAGGGGGATGCTCAAAATTGCCGAAAGTTTTGTTTCAAAACCACTTTCTGGAGGTCCCTGGAAGCTAATTTTTTTTCACCGTAAGGTTGTGCCGTACTGATCCTTACATTTTATTAAGACACGGCGGGTAGTGTCGGGAGTATGAAATTTATTTTGGAAATTTCAAAACATGAATTTTTTCGAAGTATTTTTGGAAATTGGTTACAAAAAATTTCGAGAAAATTTTTTTAGCGGGCGTTCCAGCCAATTTTAAAAATGAAAAAATATTATCGAAGACCGATAAAAGAAAATATTATATTTGAAATTTAATTTTAATAAAAAATAAGCCCCAAATCGGCCGAAGGCCGATAAGGGAAGATAGTATATTTTGAATTTAATTTTGTTGAAAAATTAGCCCAAATTGGCCGAAGGCCGATAAAGGGAGATATTATATTTTCATTTTAAATTTTTTGAAAAATGAGCCCCAAATCCGCCGAAGGCCGATATAGGGGGAAATTATATTTTAATTTATTTTTGTTGAAAAACAAGCCCCAATCGGCGAAGGCGATACAGGGGATATTATATTTTGAATTAATTTTGTGAAAAATGAGCCCAAAATCGGCGAAGGCCGATAAGGGAAAATATTTAATTTAATTTTTGGAAAAATGAGCCACCAAATCGGCCGAAGGCGATAAAGGGAGAATTTATTATTAATTTAAGATTTTGGTGAAAAATGAGCCCCAAATCGACCGAAGGCCGATTAAGGGAAAATAATATTTTAATTGAATTTTGTTGAAAATAAGCCCCAAATCGGCCGAAGGCCGATAAAAGGATATATCATATTTGGAATTTAATTTTTTTGAAAAATGAGCCTCAAAATCGGCCGAAGCCAGATAAAAGGAGGAAATTATATTTTAATTTATTTTTGTTGAAAAATAAGCCCCAAATCGGCCGAAGGCCGATAAGGGAGATATTATATTTTGTATTTAATTTTGTTGAAAAATTAGCCCAAAATCCGCCGAAAGCCGATAAAGGGCGGGAATTATATTTTAATTAAATTTTGTTGAAAAATGAGCCCCAAATCGACCGAAGGCCGATAAAGGGAAGAATTATATTTTGAATTAAATTTTGTTGAAAAATGAGCCTCAAATCGGCCGAAGGCCGATAAAGGGAGATATTATATTTTGAATTTACTTTTTTTGACAAATGAGCTCAAAATCGGCCGAAAGCCGATTAAGGGAGATATTATATTTTGAATTCAATTTTTTTGAAAAATGAGGAGATATTATATTTTGAATTCAATTTTTTTGAAAATGAGCCTAAAATCGGCCAAAGGCCGATAAAGGGGGAAATTATATTTTTATTTATTTTTGTTGAAAAATGAGCCTCTAATCAGCCGAAGGCCGATAAAGGGAGATATTAAATTTTGAATTTAATTTTGTCGAAAAATGAGCCCACAATCGGCCGAAGGCCGATAAAGGGGGAAATTATATTTTAATTTAATTTTTTTGAAAAATAAGCTCCAAATCGGGCGAAGGCCAATAAAGGGAGATATTGTATTTTGAATTTAAGGATTTTGGTGTTATTTTTCACTCGTTAGCGTCAAAAAAAAGAATAAGCGGACTTTCAATTTGAATCATAAATTAATCAATAATTTTTGTTTACGTTTTTTGGCCGGCAAAAGCAAAATTCCGACGAAAGCGCTTTTGCATTATGTGTGAGTGTTTTTTTAGGAGACTTTTGAAAAGCGTAGGTGTAGGATACGTAGGTGTGGGATTGTATCAGATAGCTGTTAAATTACAAATCACCGTGAAGAGTTGTTCTTCAAGATGCAAAAGTTTTTTGGATATCAGCTCTGCTAGTTTATCAAAAGATAGCTTCGTGAACTGTCGAAATCTGCGACACCCACACTCTTAAGGGGGTTGTCGTGTCTGATTTGCAATTTTGCAGTATCATTTCTGGGAAATCTGAACCTTGAGCAATAATTCCAAAAATGCTAATTTGTAGACCTAACCTTAATCTTGTCAAATCAAAGGTCAAACTGAAATTTTGATGACTACAACAATCGTCACATAAGGCTCATTTTTCAACAAAATTTTAATTTAATGTCCCCTTTTTACGGCTTTCGGCCGATTTGGAGCTCACTTGTAATAAAATATAAATTGAAAGCATCAAATCCACTTTGGTCGGCCTTCGGCCGATTTGAGGCTAATTTTTCAGTTGAATTAAATAATAAACATGAAATCAACTTTTATAGGCCTTCGGCCTATTTGGGGCTCATTCTTTAACCAAATTCAATATAAAACATGATTAAGGGCTCATTTTTAAACAAAATAAAATTAAAATATAACATCCCCATATATCGGCCTTCGGCTTATTTGGGGCTCATTTTTCAACAAAAATAAATTAAAATATAATCCCCCCCTTTATCGGCCTTCGGCCGATTTTGGGCTCATTTTTCAACAAAATTAAATTTTTAATATAATATCTCCCTTTATTGTCCTTCGGCCGATTAGGAGCTCATTTTTCAACAAAATTAGATGCTTTTCAG
>SCLH01000679.1:323806-364750 GCA_004367855.1 Oikopleura vanhoeffeni | reverse complement strand
TTTTTTTTCGTCCTATTTAGGAAATGTTTCAAAATTTGACATGATCTGCGAAATTCAAAGGCGGAAAAAACTGTTTTGCCCTTTTTTATTTTCTCACTTAAAAGGTATCAAAGCTGGCGAGAAAGACTGTTTTTTGCTATTTTGGCCACGGAAAGTTGTATTTTTTTTCATGCTACATGACAAACTATTTTTCCGTGCACTCTAGCTTTTCGTAATAATTGTTAACAAAACTGTTTTGCCTGATTTTACGATTTCATTTTTTAACTCCCAGAAGTACGATTTGAAAATTTATTTTTGACATCCATTTCGTCCAATCAGGTTTTTTTTCAAGACCAAACGATTTGTAAGTTGAATTTTCCTGGAAACGGTATTATAAACTATGACCAAATATTCAACCGTTCGAGCGCTAGAGCAGAAAAATTTTTTAATTTTCGACACTCAGAAAAAATTTAAATATTTTTTCCGAAAATTTTTGGTAATTTTTGGTAATTTTTTGAGTTTTTATGACTTAAAAAGCCACGTTGAGTTCAAAAATCATAAAATCAGACCTCTAGCTCTTTTAGTTCAAAAGATACGACTTGCCTATAAAACCTATATACTCAAAATAAGCTTGTTTCAAATTTTATGAAAAAAATTCCAGATTGTTGAATTTTTTCAAACTTTTATTTCTTTATATAATTAAACAATCTACGTGAAGATCAAAAATTATAAAATCCAGTCAAAAATTATTTTCAGTACAAAAGATATGGGCTGCCTCTAGAACCCCCTTNAAAAAATGTATTTTTCATTGTCGCCCCGACAGGAGAATCTTGGTCTGAAAATCTGGTGAAAAACGCCTATCTTTTGCCTAGGAACGTTTGAAAAAAAGCCCTATCTTTTTCCTATAACTATACGCCGCACGCCAGGAACGAATAAATTTATTTTTCAAAAGCGTAGGTTTTTGCGGAGGCTTACGTAGGTTTTATCTCGGGTTCCAACTATACGCGTATAACTATACGCCGCACCCCGCTGTATTAAATATCCGAATGTCGTTTTTCTCTACTTTATGCCATTTTTGACCATTTTTCATCGAAAAAAACTTTCATAACAAAGAAACAGGACTTTTTAGCGCATTACACCCGACAATGTCTGAAGTTTATTAATATCGTCTTCAAAAAACATTCTGTGGTCGGGTTAAGTTGGAAATGGAGTTCCAATGAAAAGTGGTTTCTAATAATTTTACAGATAGTTAGTTGTGTTAAGAAATTGAAAATATAAAAATTTGCAAGAATGGACACTTTTATTGAGATAAAAAATAAAAAAAAATATATTTTCACATTTTTTTTATTCCATATATATCCCTTTATCACTTTTTGGTTAGAATGCGTAGCCACTACTCTTTTTAACGTGTGATTTTAACGTTGTGGCTACGAATTCGAACCAAAAAGTGATAAAGGGATAAATGATATATCGCTCTGAAAGAATTTACCAATCTTCCGGATCGATGCCACCCCCTTAAGTAAAATAAAAACCTAAAAAAACTAATTTTCAAATAAAATGATCAAAAAAAGGTGTAAGTGACAAACGTCCTGACAGTTTCTCAAACTTCCTGACGGTTTCTCAAACGTCCTGACACGGTGTCAGGACGTTTGAGTATGTGGTGTATTTTTTATTTTCCAGAGATAATAAGAACCCACTAAATTGGGTATTTGGTTTGACCGCCTTTTATTATTTGTAAGCGAGAGTGCGGAAACAAAAGGTGGCGGTGAAATGACTCGGTTATTTGATTTGTACAGATCAGATAAAATTGTTTATTTTACAGAATTAGGTCAGAATTGTTTCCTACTTAATTATTTGTTCACAAGAACAATTTATANCCGATTTTGGGCTCATTTTTCAACAAAATTAAATTTCAAATATAATATCTCCCTTAATCGGCCTTTGGCCGATTTTGGGCTCATTGTTCAACAAAATTAAATTTCAAATATAATATCTTCCTTTATCGGCCTTCGGCCGATTAGGGGCTCATTTTCAACAAAATTAGATGCTTTTCAGTAGATGCTGAAAATCGAGGCTCGATCGCAGGATTATTTCGAGGCAAAATCTCTCAAAATGGGCTACAGAATTGTTCCTCCTAATACCCCCTTAATTAGTTTAGCCCACGACTCCTTCATACCTAAAATCCTTGTAATTAATAAGATCCCTGAACCCCCTTAATACCTCATACGGTATTAGTGATACCCTCCTAATTAATTGCACGCCAAACCTTTCTTAATATTATCTACCTTGCCCTTTGGTTGGTTCGAGCCCAAACCCTATTAATATTTTTACTCCCTCATAACCCCTCAATTTGTACCGAAACCGGCCCTCAATTATTTGTGCCTGTAAACCCTAAAAAAAAATTAGAGCAGACCAGAGCATAAAAAAATTAAATAATTTTAAAAAAATCTGCCTCTACAAGATAGATGAAAACATTTTTAGAAATTCGAAAATTTCCTCAAAAGTGGTCTCCCTATCTTTGAAATCAACCAATGAAATTCAAAATCTACATGGTCCTTTTATTCGCACTTAAAAAAAACACTTTGTCCAATTGTTCACCGAAATCACATTTTACGACTTGAAATTACTCAAAAAATTACCAAATTTGGGCATACAACCGGCAATTCGGGGTTTTCGGAAGATAGAGCTGCCCAATTTGGGCACTAAAAATACACCATTTGGGAAAGTATAGGTATGTAATACATACTATGTATCCGAAATATTTCTTGCTGGGAAGCTGTGAGCGATAGATCAAATAATTCAAGCACAGGATGTCATAGAGTAATCCCATGGATTGGTAAAATTAGGACCTTGTTTTCTCGAAAACCATCATACGAATCAAAGTTGTATTTTATAATGCGTGGGATTGACCGACCCCACTGTATTGACGAGA
The DNA here is from genome assembly GCA_004367855.1 of Oikopleura vanhoeffeni. Classification (NCBI taxonomy): domain Eukaryota; kingdom Metazoa; phylum Chordata; class Appendicularia; order Copelata; family Oikopleuridae; genus Oikopleura; species Oikopleura vanhoeffeni. Next base: position 361,839 of record SCLH01000679.1, on the reverse strand, counting down.
AACTAAATTTTTGACGAAAAAAGAAAAACAACACATTTTAAAAAACAACCAGAGTCTAGAAACAAGACTATTTCTAATCGTAATACTGTAATTAAAATAATTGACTTGCGGTATTCCCCAGTGAGAATGTGGCCGAGTGGTTAAGGCGTTGGACTGCTAATCCAATGGGCTCTGCCCGCGAGGGTTCGAATCCCTTCGTTCTCGCATTTTTTGCTTGCTCATTTTTAATTTATTTGCGCTGAATTCTTTAGTTGTCACTGAAAACTTGTCAGAGTGAAGTTTACTTGCGTGGTTTTCGTATTTAACCTAAATGCGGTTTTCGCTTTTAGTTTATTATTTCATTACAGTACAGTAGAGTGACGATTTGAAATAAGGAATTTCAAAAATAATTAATCGGTTTTAAGGGGGTATACGACTCTGATTTAATAAAGGCCTTAGAGGCATTAAAAATGCTCCAAATTGATACGGGGTGATAATTAAGTGTACTAAGAACCAAATCATCAAAAAAATCGAAATTTTCGAATTTTTTTCTNGTATATAATTGACCCATAGTTTCTAATACGCTTATGAGAAAAACGACCCTTTCGATTCTTTTGGAGGTTCTTTCAAGTTTATTGAGATTGACCTTGAACTTTTACCGGTCATTAGAGGTCAAATATTGGTCGCCGACCCTCAATCAAAAAAACTGCTAACCGAAAAACGCTTAATTTTTACTGGCCAAAAATCAGCCTTCTAGCAATTCATACGGCTTCGCTATAACTGGATTCCAGACTACCTGAAAATCACGGAAAATTGACCGAAAAATCGATTTTTTTTGAAAAAATTTTTAAGAACAAAAAAATCCTGGGTCTTAAAATGACCAGAAAAAACTCTCTACAAGATAGCTTAAACTCATTAAAACCGATTTTTTATTTTTGAAATTCCTTATTTCAAATCGTCAGTGCGTTTAGTAGGACGGACACTTAGGACGCACTAGGACCTACTAAACGCACTCTACTGTATGAATTTTGGAAATTATCGAGAAATTTTTCAAAGTGAAGCTCATAACAGGGGGGTGCGGCGCGCCGCGGCGTATAGTTGGAAAGTTTTTCACCAAAAAAACCCAACTATTCTAGGTGTACTACATGTATTGAGTTAACAGGTGGTCAGGTAGAATTTTTGGTGTTTAAAGTTATTTTTCGTTGGCATCTTCTAGGATGTTAATATAGTTTTATTCGAAAAAAATGAAAGTTAATTTTAAATTAAATGAATTCGAAACGATGTATTCCGAAATTGTTAAAATGTCAGGAAACAATGGAAATTATATAAAAAAATTTTGCTCGACAGTAAATCACTCTCAGACCGAAACTAAATATTGGCCATTTTCAAAGCTAGCCGACTTGTCTGCGAGACTTGAAACATTGTTTTTAAACTTCTTGGAGCAATACCGACATCATTGGGTCAATCTGAACATGTTTTTAAAAAAACGTATTTTTCATTGTCGCCTATCTTTTGCCTAGGAACGTTTGAAAAAAAACCCTATCTTTTGCCTTCAACTATACGCCGCGGCACCATGGTGCACCAGTACAGCAATGCAGATTTTTTCAACATTGAGCGACTTTGGACAATTGCGAATCTGGGACAATTTTTAATTAATCATATGGGCAGTTATTCCAGCAGAGTAACCGTTTTAAAAATCAAATTCACGTGGCCCGCTAAAAAACATGTTTTTTTATTTGTACAAAACTTTCTAGAATATAGATGTTTTCGAACAAAATTGTTTTTTTTGATAAACTGTAACACGGACCAACTGTAACATCAGTTATCGTTCGTTCGCCGTTTTCATCACATATTAATAATATATTTGATAATTATGATATCATATTGACATTAATATTTAACTCCTACAATCCGGAACAACTTCTGGACTCACAGTCTTTTCACGGTCACGTGTGACCGTGGTGTTTAACGTTTAATAGCAATTTAGGACCCTTAATCATTTCATTCTAGAAATATTTACACCAAAGTAATCGATCGAGCTTATTTAAATATATTGACGTTTTGTGTCGTTTTTTTTCTAGAAATTTTTACCTGTATTAACAGTACTCTATTTTGCCAAAAAAAAATTAAACCGATCAAAAAAAGATGTGAGGAGCAGAATCAAAAAAATTCTAAGACCTTTTTCCATTGCACCATTAGCCTGAAATTTCGATCACGTGACCGATATTCAAGAATAAGTGTTGGCCAAATATAGTATGTTTTTTTTCAAAATTACTTAAATCAATTTTTGAAAAAAATATGGAAGTTGTTCTTTAGAAGTTTTTAAGACTTTTTCTCCATTACATCCAACTACCAAAAATCGTATTACGTTGGACCTTTTAACTCAAGAAATAAGTTTCTTGCGGCTCATAGTTACATGCAATAGGTAGTCAGATTTTAACGAAAATTTTTTTTGCGGGTAATAAACACCCTAATTTAAGAGTTTTGAACCAGTTATAGTTCTCTTTCCTAGAATAGTCACGTTTGATCTTATTTTTTCAATAAATAAAGCGTATAAATGCATTATGACATTATTTCAGATCCTTATTTTTGTACTTGATTTCGTCCGTGATGTTCATTCGGACTGATTACCGTTAATGAGAAAATACGTCTTTGAAAACGTTAGTTGACCCTGGGAATTTTTTTTGACTGTGGATTGAAGTCACGTTTTTTCAAGAATACCGTTACTCTGTTTACTCGTATATTCATATAAATTACCCGTTTTAACGTTTCAAAGTCTCACTCGTTAGTAGACTCATATAGTACCCTTCGAAACAGGATCGGAAGAGTCCGACTTTTTTCATGAACAATATTTAGCGTATGGGTCTACTATGGGCGTCCAATTATCCTACTGAAAGGTCCTTTCAGAGAGCAACGAATCTTCTTGTGCAATCTCGAGAAATTTGACTTCTTTTTGCTCTGTCTAGTAACCGTTCAGTACCATAATTCCCCCATAGTTGCTATAGTTATTATTTATTATAGAAAATCGGAACCTCTCCGATTGTATTTTGAGGATTAACTTACAATGCTTCGTACGATGAACTTTGAATATTGTGGCCTTGGAAACCTTGTCATTTAAAAAAATAGTTCTTTTTCAATTTTTAGGAAGCTTGATTTTTGTAAAAATTTTTAATCAAAACACTTGGCAATTTTTTTTGCAGTTTCAAGCCACCCAACATTGTGTTGTCGCTTACCATACTTGCATACGATTTTAAAATGTTCGACATTTAGCCCTCAAGTGCGTATCAATTATGCCCTTATATTTTGGTCGTGGATCGTGCTAAAAGAGAGATTTTACTATTGTCTTCATCACATTTGATGTCCTTTAAATTTACTTTTCTCACATTCTGTTTGATGACGATTGCTAGGAAATTATCAGAATTACCATATGATCACGGTGAAAAATATATGTTGATAATTGAAACGAAGGTTATACGCTCGGATTTAAACACCAACTGGTCAGCCGTGACCGTGAAAAGACTGTGAGTCCAAGAAGTTGTTCCGCGCGATTGAGGAGTGGTTAAAATATTAATTGTCAATTGCATGATATCATATTATCAAACGTATATTATTTAATATGCTTGATATGAAAACGCGGCGCACACGAACGATAACCTGATGTTTACTAGTTTGGGCTCCGTTGGTTACAGCTTAATTCGAAAAAAATATAACAATTCTTGGTTTCGAAAACCATCTCCATATTTTTAGAAAGTTTTTGTTACGCCAGAATAAAAAAACATTGTTTTTGAGCGGCGCCTACGTGATATTTGATTTTTAAAACGGTTACTCTGCTTGGGAATAACCGTGTGCCCATATGCTTTATTATATTAAAGAATTGTCCATCATTGCGCTGATTGTCCAATGAGTAGCTCATGTTTTGAAGAAAAATTCTGGATTGCTATGGTACTGGTGCCACCATGGGCGCCGTCCGGCGATCGTTATTGAGTTTGTATTGCAAAAGATTATGGGTGTTTCTTTTTCAAACGTCTTCCTAGGCAAAAGATAGGCGTTCTGACCAGCACTTTTCAGACCAATTGATTCTCGCGGTCGGCGCTGGACAATGAAAAACTAATCGTTTTTTAAAAACATTGTTCAGCATTTCGACCATATGGAGTGCTCGGCTATTGTCCTAAACGAATGATTTTTAAAAGAACAATGTTTTCTCGACAGTCGTCGCTAGGACAGATGGTCGCGCTTAGCTTGATAATATGGGCCTAAGAAATTTAGTTTTTCTTCTGGTTCTTTCATGAGAGTAGATTTTAGCCTTGTTGAGCGTCAAGTATAAATTTTTTATTAATTTTTCCATTTCGTTTCTCTTGGACATCTTTACACAATTTTTCGGATAAATCTTTTTGGCGAGATTCATGTATTATTTTAAAATTAACCTCTTAACTGTTCAATTTTTTTTCGCATTAAAAACTGCTATTATTTAATATCATCCTAGATAGATTTGCCACATCGAAAGAAATTAACTGTTTAAAATATCGCACCATAGATACTTCTTACTGCTTGACCACCCTTAACTCATGTAGCATGCTATTTAAACTCTAGCATATTGCTTTAAAAATTGACCATATGCAGAGCAACATTCTTCCTCAGTCCTGTTACGCGTTATTAGTTGGAAATTATTCGCGTATCAGTTGGATGTATCGCGTTAGTAGTGGGTTTTTGTTGAACGTGGATCAGATAAACTTTTCGAACTATTACCGCCGTCGGCGTGCGTCCTGCACCCCCCTGTGATGAGCTTCACTCGATATAATATTTGTCTCGATCAATTTTCCAAAATTCATACAGTAGAGTGCGTTTAGTTCAGGTTGCCTTATGTGCGTTCCATTAGTGTCCATCTACTAAACGCACTGATCGATTTTGAAATAAGGTAATTTTAAAAAATAAAATACCATCGCGGTTTTATATGATGTTTAAGTCTATTGTCTTGTACGAGAACTTTTTTCATAGGTCATTTTAAGACCCTAGGATTTTTTTCTGTGTCTTAAAAATTTTTTTCAAAAAAAATGTTTTTTTGGTCTAATTTGTTCCGTGATTTTCAGGTAGTCTGGAACGTCCAGTTTAGCGAAGCCTGTATGAAGTGCTAGAGTGCTATTATTTTTGGCAGTGAAAATTAAGCGTTTTTTCGTTAGCAGTGTTTTTTTTAATTATGAGGGTGGGCGACCCAATATTTGACCTCTTTAATGACGGTAAAGAAGTTTCATAGGAATCTCAAATACTTGAATAAAGAAACTCTCAATAAAGATATGATAAGTGGGTCGTTTTTTGGATAAGCCGTATTTAGAATACTATGGGGTCATATTATATTACGGTAAGGTCGCTAGAGAGGCAAAAACCGTGGATCTTAAGATTGACTGACTTGGAGGTGTTGACAAGTTTTTTTGCACTCTAGCGACCTACGGTATACTTAATTGACCATAGTTATCTAATACGCCTTAGGTGTTTATTTTTTAGACTTTGAACTAATTATTTATACAATATTTGTTGAACATAATGGTTGGATGGGCGAACCGTGAATTTTTTTTCGAGCTACGCTATATTTTACAGTCAGTATATCTAGCCCGTTATCGGAATTCGTGGTTTTTTGATGAATTCGGATTATTTTAGGGAATTTTGAGTATGAAATGGAATACTGAGCTGTAGATTTGGCTTGACGAGAACCGAAGTAACACCGAATATGTCCAGCATATTGATCTGCTTAGCAGATTACTGCTACGCAGTATGAAGAACGAACACCAATAATAATTGATGTTTCTTAGTTTATAAAATAATGTTCTGAATCTCAATTTTTCATTTTTTTCAAAATAGAACATAAAGAGAGAAACGTCTTAAGTTTAAGTATTATTATTATTTTGAAACTTCAACTTTGGAGTTAAACTTATGGTCTGTAAATATATTTTGTTTTCGCCGAATTAATCTTAACCACTTTAAAATCCAAACATAATCAAAGGAAGTAATTCGTTCAATTTGTTTTTACTGTTCATAACGTCTCCAGCTCATCCTTTTATATACCTCCGATATAGGAAATTTCAGTGTTGCCGATCGACCGTTTTGGTTTCACATAGAAGTAGTTGTTCCAATGAAATTAACATATCTTAGTTCAAAAAGTCGACTCTTCGATCTATATTTGGGCGATGACTTTCAAGATCTATACGATGAATCTTGAAGTTGACCCTTGAATTTTGACCGTGTTCATCTGACGGTAATGAATATTGGTCGCCGGACCTCAATCAAAAAAACTGCTAAGCCGAAAACGCTTAATTTCTTCACTGGACAAAAAATGCAGCCTTCTAGCAATTCATACGGGCTTCGCTTAAGAAAGATTCCAGACTACCTTCTAAAATCAGCGAAAACATTGACCTCTGAAAATTGTTTTTTTTTTAATTTTTGAAGATACAAAAAAATGCGCTATATCTTATAATGAGCCAAAATAAAATTTTTACAACGATGCTTAAGGGGATTGTGGCTGCTTCCCAGCAATTGCTGGGAAAAGATAAGCCCCTTTTAAAACTCAAATTAGTATCTGTCTTTCGTGAGAATTGAGGTGAACGTTTATTTTTCCAATTGTTATTGTAGTCGTAGACCTTGAGAAGTTAAAATTGATTCCTTTGAGAGTAATGATATCACACACTCAACCTTTTAAATCGACTATAAACTTAATTGCTCGGTATTTCTTTCCATTTTGAAGTATGACGTCATATCACGTATTCCCAAAATCACATAATGCTGCATATTATTGGTCAGCTAAAACAATCTCTACAATTGGCAACACAGCTTAATATTTTATTATTTAATTCATCTTAATTTTCGTCCCTGAACCATTATTTATTGATAAATTCCCTCTGCATATAGCTTTATAATATAAGGCAAACGTATGACTTATTTACAAAAAAAAAGATACCTTCACAACACCGTACCATCCGTCATTTTATTTTCTCTTTTTCATTAAAGTTCCTCTCTATTATTACCTTTCATTAAACTTTTTAAACCAATGGAAATCTTTAATAATTTCTTTTTCTATTTACTTTCTCAGCAATCACACGTTATTTCATGTCTGATTTTAATTGTCGCGCCACTTCATTACAGCCTTTCGATTAGGCGCTAAAAATTGAAATATTGAAAAGGCGCAAAACATCCTTCTGGTAAAGCAACTACTTCCATAGTTTGAAATCACTTTCATATTCACTAGAACTCTAACTTTTTCTTGCGTATTTGCCATTTTTTGCGTATTTCTGAATATGATACCATACTCTAGAATTATTTTCACGTTTTTATGCAATGTCCCGTAAACGTATATTTTTGGGAAATTTTCACTAGATATTGTGGTAAAAGAGTTTCCTAATTTTTATTTTCGCGTCCTGAATTCTCCGTAAAAATTGCTATAACTATTGAGCTTATTTTGTTTTTTTGTTCATCTGTCATCTTACCTTTCCAGGCATTTCATGCTTAGCAAGGCGAATTCTCATCATCGTTTTCTTAGAAACAGATCAATTATTCCTAGAAATACATTTGGTAGTTTTTTTCAATTTGCACAACGATTTCCCGGAGGTCTGGATAGCCGTCAGGCTTGCAATTGAAAAAATACCCGAATTTTTGCCGACCGTGGTTCGAAAAAAATAACTATTTCTGAAACCCTCACAATCCCTCTCAAACACGATTTAAAAACCCGATTATAATAATTCATATTTTGAATTCCCTTATTTCATATCTCTGTCACCTGCTACCCATGTACTGTACGATTGATCATATAATAAATAACTAAACGCGTGCAAACACGCATTTATGCGGTTGTACATACGATAATACCACCCGAAGTTAAACTTCACTTTCTGACAAGTTTTCAAGTGGACACAACTATAAGAATTTACATGCGCCACATATATTATTATAAAAAGATCGCAGCACAGCACAAATGCCCGTATTGAGCAAACGCGCCCGCCACGCCCCCCAAAGGGATTCGATACCCTCCGCGGGCAGAGCCCATTGGATTAGCAGTCCAACGCACTTAACCACTCCGCGGCCACATTCTCCNTATATTTCATAATGAATGATTAAGGGTCCTAAATTGCTATTAAACGGGTCACGGTCACGCGTGACCGTAAAAAGACTGTGGGAGTTAATAATTCCTCTTTTCGCACCGAAAAAAAAAATTTTGAATGCAAAGCTGCAAAATTGTCCGAGGCTCATTGGCAATGAGTCATTGCTGTAATAGAAATCCCGTGAATCATCTCTATTTAATTCTAGAATTTTATTATAGTCATTTTTTTTGAAAAACGTCGTTTTAGACACCTAGGAGTTAAAATCGAAAAAGTTCTAACAAGAAATTTTCTTCCCCAGGGTCATTTACATCACCTCCAAGCATTTTTAAAAAGATCTGATGATTTCCATTTTTGAACTAAGCTCGATCGCGGTCACTCTAATACTACTCCTCCATGAGTTTTAAATATCAATCACAGGGCCTCCTGGAGATTTTTTGCCATTATGGTGTTATAAAGAGGCCGGAATGGCAAATAATCTCTAGGAGGCCTCGTGATAGATATTGATTATTAATAAGGGCCCTCAGATAAAGAGCCCTCAGTTTAAAGGTCGTGCATATTTGAATGATACAAACAACGCGACAAACTAGCATGCTATTGCACTCACTCAAAACCCCGGATTACAGAAAAGGAAGATTTCATAGGTCAGATTTGAGTAGATCCAGCCAATTAATGGTCGTAATTCGCATTTTTTTAAATATACTGGATCTGTCGGTTAGGGCCCTTAATCCATATATAGTTAAAGCCTACTCCTCCCTGACTTTTAGTGATTTCCCTCTTTCACAATTTTGTGAATATCACAAAAGTGTGAAAAGGGGATATATTTGAAATCTATGTGAATGAAAAGCTTATAAGTTTGTAGGGGATTATAGGGGGAAAAGGGTCTTTATTCACGATTTGTCGATTCGTGAAGGAAAACCGAACTTTTTCACAGATTTTCAATGCTGCAAATTGGAAGCAAAACTGCTGAACATCTTATCGCAAGATTAAAGAGAAAAAATAGCATAGCAGATTTATCCGCGGAAGGTTCGTATTCGATATACCTACATCATATAAAATCAACTTCATACTTTCAAGATCGAGGGTGGAAAATTATTTCTCCCTCTTATTAATCACGTGCAAGCAACCGCGGAGTGTATTATATATATTAGTTTGCAGAAAATGCATTCTATTGCCTGATTTCAAAAATAAGACATCTATTTTGCTAAGAATTGCTAACGAAATAATTTTTCACCAATATTTTAGGTTTTAATGGTATTTTATTTCGGGTCAATTTTACATAAATATATATATCCAGTCAGAGTTTTAGAAGATAAATTATTCATCGGATTTCCCAGCGTTATCGCTAGCTTGCATCCACTGCAGTTCATTTGACAACACAGGTATTCTTGGATCATCAATATTTTGATCTTTTCTGTAGTTTTCGCGAAAATAAAATACGATCCGATTTGAATTCAATGCAATAGCCATGACAAAAACTAAAATTCCTCGGCGAAAATATATTTGGGCTGATTTAGTGCTTTTGTAAATAAATTTATCAGAGTGTCTGCTAGACTTAATTCAAGAAAATTTATTATCGGTATTTTTATATTGATGGGGATCATGAATCATATCCTTTAAATAACCAAAGTGCCTCTCCGTTGTAAATAGGGTGTTCAGTGAACACTGTTCACCATTCACATTTCTGAATCGACTCATCCAATTGAGTCCTTAGAAAGCTAATAATGACCACACATTTTTCTAAAAGGCATTTGACAATTATTAGAAGTTTATGACAAAAAAAGTTGTAAAAATGGTCCAAATTGAATCAATTTATTTTTCGCTATTTTTTGAATATGTGTGATCATTTGACCTATCTCATAACTCAATCAGATGATTTATTTCCAAACGCCGAAATGTAAACGGTGTGTACACCCTATTTACTACTGAGAGGCACTTTGGCTGGGGAAAGATATGACTTCAATATCTTTATCTCTGGTATTTATTTCGGATTTTTCAAAAAACAAATTTCTACACCTGAAAAAACATTGCAAAGCGCTTTCCTCTGGGAGACATAGCCTTTCGTCGGAATGATAAACTTGGGGTCACCAAATTTCGAAGCATATTTTCTAAAAACTGACTTTTAGTTTACCATTCTAATGAATTTTTTCGAGTGAACTGAAAGTTTATTGAAGAAATATTTTGGCAGTAAATCAATAGGGAATGTATTTATTTTTACTTTTTTGAAGCCCGTCCTCTCGCACGCCCTCTACCCCGACCGCGCCCTCTCGTGGCAGGTTTCTTTGCTTTTGGTCCCTCATCTTCTGATGAATTTTCGCCACTTGATAAATCGATGCTTCGGTTAGTTTTTTTACGCTCTAGTATTTCTATAATTTCTTTATCCATTGTATAATCCTGAGAAACTGGTTCAGAAAATTATAAATAAAAATCTTGATTTGAACTGGGTTTATTTATCAAAAAAATTAATCTAGCAAACATGTTTTTGGGCAGTTTTTGAACGTATTTTCAATCTTGCTCAATTTAAGAATTATTTGTATAGTTAAATTCAGGTGATTTAGAGTCAGAACGAAGAAAATTTAATGTTTTGTCAAAATATTTTTCTTGTTCAAAATTTCAAAAACCCCAATTTTGACCAAAATTTTAGTTAAACATCAAAAACCACCTAACGATACGAAATTTTCAATTTTTTTGATAATATGAACTCTTTGGCGTGAAAAGGTTCCTGGTAATGAAAATAAACAATAATTTATTTTTATATCGAAAACATCTATTGAAACAAAAAAAACACAGCATATTCTGACCTCAAAACGGCGAATATTTTTTTTTCTAAAAATCATATTTTCATGCTTTTTTACGACGGAACTTTCGAAAGTTTCCGATATTTTTGAATCAATTCCTTAATATGACTGTCTCTAAACTGTTCTAGAAATCTATTAATATCATTTTCATCCAATTTCTCGTCACCTCCCATAAGCGAGCTCATAGCTTCTTCCACTATAAATTTTTTCTGCTGATCTATAATTTCTCCAATAATGGTATAGTTTATATTATTTCCACTTAATTTTTCCGCGACCATTTTTTCTGTAAGAGTAGCAATCGGCACTTCGGCTAAGCATTTTAGCGGGTTATTTTCGATAAGATGATGCTCAATAAATTGGATAATATTTGCCGAATTTTCACTAAAATAAACCGATTATTTTTTCATATTTTCATAAGGTTCTTTTTTAATAGAAATTTCGTGTCGAAATTAAAAAAAAAATGTTGAGAAATGCATGGAAATTTGATTGATAATTTCGTAGAAAACTGCGTAGGAGGAAATATTTGGGATATTGAAAAGCATAAGGATATTTTATATGCTATAAATGTATTATACTACTGGCACTTTATACCCGAATAACCAATTGCAATCTAGATGTACGCTCAAAAAATACGCCCTAAATAATTATGGTTTTTGAAAAAATGTAAAAAAAAATCGCCTAATTAACGCACGAAAATTTAGAAATCGAAAAAAGGGTAGGTTATTCGCTCAACAAACACAAAAAGACACTAAAAGGTACGACTAGACAACTACGACAGTAATTCTAATTTCGTTCGCACCTCAGAGCTTCTTTCGTATTTTGATCCATTTTTTTCTCATCAGTTTTCACCGAAACAGTTTTATCTTTTTTCAGAAGCAGAACATCATTATTTGCAGTTTTTCCCTTAAACTTTTTTGCAAATTCCAAAACATTAACTGGTGGGAATCCAATTTCCTTCTCAACCCGTAATCTAAGCATTGGCAGAGTAGGAGCATCAGGAGATCGCTCGTTTTTCAATTTTTTCTCAGCTTCCGAAAGCATACTTTGCACTTCTTTTTCCAATATTTCCATCACTTTTTGCAAGGAGTTTGCAGAATCTTTGTCGCACTTTTTCTGGTCCATCCAATCTGACAATCTGATATCCCGCACGATCATGACTCTGCTTGTTTCAAGATCGACCCGCTCCAGTTTAAATTTTCCTAGAAAAAAATTGCATTCGTACATTTTTAAGAAGTCGTTTTGGTCATAAATAGGCACCTCATTCTCGAAACTGGGGGAAATCGGCCGTTTTATCTATCTCGATTACGAGGCCTCCTGGGCATTTTTGCCACTTTTTAGCCAACATTTTCATATTATTCGGCTTTTGAAAACGACTCATCCGATTGAGTTCTTAGATAGCTCAAACTGAGCACAAATATTTAGAAAAAAAATAAATTTAAAAAATTGTCTGGATCAGACCATTGTTTTCAATTTTTTAACAAAAACTGATAATTAAACAATTTCAAAAATCTCAGAAAAAAAATGGTCGGATTCGGACCAATTTATTTTATTTTCACTAGAAATGTGTGCTCAGTTTGAGCTATCTAAGAACTTAATCGGATGGGTCCTTTCAAAAGCCGAACTATAGAAAAATTTTGGCTAAAAAGTGGCAAAAAATGCCCAGGAGGCTCGGTAATCGATATACGATGTGATTATAAACAAACACGACAGAAGTGTCTAATGGTAAAAACCGTCTTCAAAATTACCTTTGTGAATAGTCAAAAGACCAACAGATTTTTTTGTAGATTCTCCTTGGGTTAAAGATGTAGGGATAGTGCTTCCAGGCTGACTGATCCAACAATCAGACGGGGAAGAATAATTAGGACCGAATAAATCATCGTGCTCATGGCCCCATAAAACTGTGAGGGTTGATAATTCATCAAAGTAGTGTCAGAAATGCAGATTGTGCAAATAAATCAAATCACAATGATTATATCTTACAATTCGAAATAGGCAAAAATTTGTTTAATTTCAAAATTGTAAAAATAATAAATTTATATAATTTTGAAAAATAAATATTTTTTTTTACATTTTGACATCTACAAGTTCTCATAAGACATTTTTTGCATTTGAATCGCATTTTTGGGGTTGTAAGTTATAATGTCTGTGATTTGACTTATTTGCTATAAAATTTTTCCGACATTTAAGGGGGTACTGGTCGCTGGTTTTATGAGGCCTTAGGGGCATTACAAATGTTCTAAAATGACCCAGGGTGATAAAAAAGTGTACTACCTACCAAATCAACAAAACAAAAATTTTCGAAATTTTTGCGTTTTTTTCAAATTTTTTTTTAAAAATTACATTTGATTTAATTTAACAACGACGTAAGCAAACTTTCTGGTCAGTGTTTCAGTGGTTTTCTTTTGAGCCTACTTACAAAAAAATCAAAGCACGTTTAATTTCAAAATTTTTCTCCTGGGTCCTCAAAAAAATCATATTTCGAGTTTGAGGTCGAAATCTCAAAAAGTGATCGAGTTTATTGTTTGTATTTGTATGAGCTAGCTAAGGTAGTTTTTTTTTAAAGGAGGCCACCCTTCTCATGACGATTACGGGAGAACCATAGAAGATATCGAGAAATGTTTTTTTGCATTCAACTGCCAACTAAAAAAGCTCAATGGAGAAATTTTTTCCTTTTTTATCGGACAACCGGTTCACCGGTACCCGGAGATCTATTTATAGGCATTTTCGGTATAAATTTTGAAAAAAAAATCGAATCTCGTTTTTTTTTCCTGGAATTCATCAAAATTATAGTTCAAGCAGTTAATGTGTAGATATTCGTGATATAAGAACGAAAAAGCATAGAAATCACTTTCCGGCTGATTTAAGAAAAAAAAATCTGGGCCCACCGAGATTCGAACCTACCAAAAAATTACTTTCCGGTTTATATCCGGTGACCGGATGTCAATCAACTTCATAAAATTTCTACATTGAGCTTTTTTAGTTGGCAGTTGAATGCAAAAACCATTTCTCGATATCAGCTATGGTTTTCCCGTGATAGTCATGAGAAGGGTGACTCCTTTAAAAAAAACTACCTAAGGAAAAAAAAGTGAATGAATTTTAAAAATTTTCTTAGGAGGAGAAAGTTTTCCGAGGAATATCTTGCTCGAAAAACGGTGGTTTTTTCCACATTCTAGAAAAACTGATCAAGTTTATTTTTGGGCTACTATTTTTAGAACTTGTGTCAAAATTTCAGTTAATTTCGACATGAAACCTGAGAGGAGATAGTTTTTCCATTTTAGCTTAGGTCCTCTAGTGTCGCTTATGTCACATAAGTTATGTGTGAAGGAGTGCATGCACACAAAAAAATTAATTGTTTTTTTATAAGCTTAAGGATAGTGCTACAAGATGGCTGATCTAACTAGTATTCTGAAAGCCCTGTTTGGCTAATTGTTTATCGAGAAAATTCAATTTCAGCGACCAGTACCCTCTTAAGGGGGTATGCGACTCTGATTAAATAAAGGCCTTAGAGGCCATTAAACATGGCTGAAAATTGATAGGGGGTGATAATAAAGTGTGACTAAGAACCCATCATCAAAAAAAAAAAAAATTTCTTTTTAGAGTATTTTTTAAAAAAGATGAAGTTAAAAAATAACGTTTGCTCAATTTGACCACTAACATTCAAAATATCGAGCTTGACGTAAGCCAACTTTTCATCAGTGTTTCAGCTGGCTTTTTTTGAGCTACTTATGCAGAAAAAAAATCGAAGCACTTTTTTTTCTCGGAAATTTTTTCGGAAAATGACCAAAAATCATATTTCAAGTTCTAGCTCGAAATTGCAAAAAGCTCCTCTATTTATCTCTTTAAAATTTTCTGAGGAATACTTGATAAAAATTTTGAGCTAATTTTGCAAACACTATCCTCGGAGCGAGATGATTTTTGAAAGTCTGCAATTGTTAAAAATCGTCGGTTATTTGCGTTCTAAGAATTGTTCATCGCCGGGATCGAAAAAAGCTCTCTAGTTAAACAAATTTATATCTACTATACGTTACGTGATCTGTGGAATTTGGGCTCAATTGGATATACGTCTGGAGGAAGATAGATTTTGAAAATTTGAAAATGTCACCTTGTGGTACGATACGTACCTATTGGCTGGTTAATGGTTCAAAAATATATTTGTGATGTATTCTTTTCGCAAAGATTAGGATAGGATCTAACAAATCTAGCATTTTCGGTTTTTTTCTATGAACTAGTTAGTTTTCAGTATATTCAACCGGAGAAAAATGTCAAATCAGAGTCGCATACCCCCTTAAGTTCTCAAAAAACAATTCTGAAGAAAAAAAGTAAAATTTTTAATCACGAAAAAAAGTTTGCGTTTTTAGACAAAATTTCGATGCAACAGATACCGCGGTATACCGTCGCTTCAAGTTTTTCGCATCAAAATCTTTTGGTGATTTTTGATTTGCATCAAAAACGCAAAAAACCTTTTGTAAGAGTAAATATTTCCATTTTTTTAGTTCGGAATTGTTTTTTTGAGAAATATAATTTTTCTATAGAAAAATATTGACTTTTATGATATTATTTCCCCTTGGCTAAATCAATAAAGTGTGGAATGAATGACTCCGGGAAGTAGTCTGTTGCACCATGTGAAACCCTATTTTGGTGTAGAATTAAAATGTTAAAAAAATCTTCCGATTCTGGCTGCTTGAAATAAACAAGTCCCGATTTCATCATAAAATGAAATCTTTCGTCTTTTTGACTTCCGATTCCATACAGCGCAATTTTAGTGTCGCCTTTTTGCAGTAAAACAGGCTCCACAACAATATTATCAAGATGAGTTAATTTTCCAAAATGACTCAAAAGTCCAAGAGTAGCTAAAACATCTGTGGAAGGGTGTCAATATGTTTTTAAAGATGACTAAAATAAATCAGTTTCCAGCTATCTATATATATTCGGTGTGCTAAAATTTAGATTTTATATATTTTTAGAAATGTTTAAATTTCGATTTTGAAGGAAAAATCTTATAAAAATAAATTGAATGCGGTGGTTGCCTATTTTGGAATTTTTAAATTTGGTCTCATTTTAATGAGCCAGTTTCAAGGTATTTGTACTAATTCTTATTTTGGGACATGAGTCTTGTCACGTGACGTGGTATGGCCTTTTTATTTTTCAATTTCTACCGTTGGAACATTTTCGTCTTAATTGGGGTCGAATTACCCTGGAGGCAAAAATTAAACAACTTTGGCGAAATTCGAATCCCAGTGGCCTAACCCTAGTATATGATATACTGTATATCTAAGATTATATTTACGTGTCGCGTGGAACTTTGACGTCAGAGACCTAAAGAATCGCGTGATTTGATTGGTCAGTACACAAGAGTCGATCCGTATTGACCAATAAAATCATGGAATTCTTCAGGTCTCTGACAACGTTCTACAGGACATTTATGTATAATCTTAGATATGCCTGCTTAAAATTTGATAGGCAAATAAAATGGCGATTTCTTGAATAAATGTTTGGGATTCGAATCGCGCAAATTTATAACTTTCAAAATAATGAGTTTATCAAAATTTGAAGAGTTGAAGAAAAAAAATTACATTTTTGTTTGGTGTATTTTATCTCAGTGAGATAGCTCGAAACTGGCACATACGATCTTTTTGAAATTTTGGGTCAGCATAGAAAATTTTGAATAACATATCGCTGCAGATCCAGGTTTTCGATTTCTGCTTTTTACCGAAAATTATGCTCTAGCATCCACAATCTAGATCCACAAAATAGTCGGATTTAAATTAAAACCCTAATCTATAGCACTGACATTTGCTTCACCGGTAGGATTATCGTGATTTCCATGGATGGATAAAACAGGAACCGATATATTTATCCAGGGTAAAAGCCAGTGACCATTGTCAGTTTCTGGAGAACTATGACCAAAATTTGTGACAGCATCAGATAATAGTTCGAATTTAACTGGCTTTGATCCCTTATAAAAGTTTAAAATAATTAAACAATTTGCTGAAAAATAATTCGAAATATAAAAAAATTAGCCACGAATTATAAAATATTATACTGTGGTTTGCGTCTATAAGGACAGCTGAGATTTTGCCATATTGTCCTTAGCTTTTGGTGCCATATTGTCCTTATTTTTTAAAATTGCTCTAAAAATTTCAAAAATAACGGTGAAGAGCTGAAAACATAAGCCAAAGTTTCGGGGGGCAATTCTTAACAATAAAAAAATATTTTTGAGAAAAAATAGTGAAGATTTTTTTTTTGCTCTTCGGTCAAAAATTTTTCGAAAAGAGGTCATTTTATAGAATTTTTGCAAAAAAATAGTGAAGACCTTTTTTTTTCTTTTGCTCTTCGGTCAAAATTTTTCGAAAAAGAAGTGTTTTATAGATAATTTTATGAAAAATACACCCTATTTGAGTAGACACAATTTGCCATATTGTCCTAAGGTTTGCCAATATGTACCTAAAGAGATTTAGACCATTTGACTTCGGTTTTCATCATGTTTACAAGGTTTTGCATTTGTCCTAGGTTTTGCCACATACTTGTCTATATCTTTTGCAATAGTTGTCTAAGCAATTACTGCAATCATTCTCCTTAGGATTTTGCCATATGTCCTTACGGTCATTGCATATTTGTCCTAAAGGTTTGCGATATTGTCCTTAAGTTTTGCACACAATTGTCCCTTTAGATTTTTAGCCATATTGCCTTAAGATTTTGGCCAATATGTCCTTAAACTTAACAGGAAACATTTCGAACGAACACAAGTCAATATTGGCGAAAATGTAAATGTATTAAAGGGACAAAACGGCAGAAGTTAAGGACAACATATAGCAAAAACCAGGACAAATATAAAAAGTGCAGGACAATATGGCAAGCAATCTAAGACAATTTGGCAGAAATATGAAGACAGATATGCGCCACAACAATTAAACGGTCATCTGGCAAACCATCTGAAGGGTCAATGGTTACAAATTTGAAGGACAATATGCAAAATTAAATCTAAATATTGGCCGACATATATTAAGGACAATAGGAAACAAGCGCATTCGCCAAACAAGTGAAGCGACAATATGTGCAAAAATGTAAAGACAATATGGAAAGTAATTATAAAGACAATATAGGCAAAATATTACTGTGATGTGTGTCTTTAAGGACAGGTGACGATTTTCCCAAATTGTCTCTTAGCAAATTCGTCCAATAGACTTTTTTTTTTTTGCCTTTCACTTTTTGAAAACCGTAAAAGGGGTCGTTTCTATAGAATTTTCAATAAAATAGTGTATTTTTTCTAAAATTTCCCAAATTGTCCTAATTTTCCTTATATTTTTCCAAATTGTTCTCATATTCCCAAAATGTTCCTACTTTTCCCCCAATTGTACTTTATATTTCCCAAATTATCCTATATATTTCCCAAATTGTCCTTTAATTCCCAAATTATCCTTATATTTCCAAATGTCGTTATATTTCCCAAAATTCCTATATATTGAACAAATTGTTACTTATATTTAACAAATTGTCCTTATATTTCCCAATTGTTACTAAGATAAACCAAATTATGCTTATATTAGGACAATTTCAGAAATATTACGGACAATTTGGAGAAATTAGGACCAAAATATCCTTATATTTTGAACTACAATTTGAAAATATAAGAACAATTTTGATATTTATAAGTCATTTTGGAGATTTATAGGATAACTTGAAAATAAAAAATAATTTTTGACATATAACGACAATTTATGAAAATGAGGCAATTTGGGAAATAAAAAGACGATTTTAAAAAATATAAGGGGATTTGGAATTTAATAGAGAACTAATGTTTGCCATATTGTCCTTATTCTCCATTCCAATTTTTATCGAATTATTTTTGAAAACCATAATTTTTCCCGAAAAATTAGAAAGCCTTTTTTTTTTTTGCTCTTCACTATGATTTTCGCCAGAATTGTCCCTTATTTTTCAAAAAAATTTGAAGTCCTTTTTTTTTTTTTTGCTCTTCACCATATTTTTACGAAAAAGAGGTGAATTTTTTGAAAAAAAGACCCTTTTGAATTTTTTGCCATATTGTCCTTATTGAGGGACGCCAATCATACAACGTCAGGTTTTGGCCTATTTCTGCCATATTGTCCTTATAGAGGGTGTCCTTATAGACACAAACCACAGTACTGGTTGAGTCATCTGTTTTGTATGGCTTTAGGTGGAGTTGCTCTCTTGTTCAATCAGAGAAGGGAAGGCGGGAAAATTGTCAAGGCAAAAATAAGTATTTTTTTGGTCCGCTCAAAACCATACAAAACAGGTGACTCAGCCAGTAATTTTCTAGAATTATTTTTGTACTCTTAATTTATGAAGATTCTTTCAAGTTTTATAAAATACAATTCATTTCATAACATCATTTTTTAAAATTTTCTGACAAATTGAATTTTTTATAATTTTAATTTCCGATATTTAGTCAGGGTATTATTAATCATATAACTACAATGCCCTAAAATGTAGGGCCTAAATGTAAGTTAGTTACCAAATGAAATAATTTCAACCAATCACAGCGTTTTTCTCCCAATTGGATAGTGATACGCGTGGGTTTCAATTTGAGGTATAACTCGGAAAATTATAAAACACTTTTACGGCATTGTTTAATATTTAAAATAAATGTTTGAAACGACTCTTCAGAAATTTTAGGAGGTAAAACATGAAAACTCCAATTTTGGAAGAAAATTTGCAAAAAGTATTGACGTGATTTTGTTTAATTCTTTCTGACAAACATATATGTTTTTAGATACTTGAAAAATTCTTGGAACCACAAAAATAATTTCTGACTAAAAAAGGTATTTTTTAGAATTTTAGAAGATTTTAATTTTTTTTAGAAATTTCAGCAAGTTATTTCAAACTTTTTCCTTGATATATTTACTCAGCAAATTTGCCGCTTTTCTCATGACTCTTGCCGGCGGCTTATTTCTATCAAATAAATCTCCGCCAAGCAGCATAAAATCCGAATTTGTCGAATTAGCGTGCTGTAAAGTTTCCTCAAAAGCTCGAAAAGAATCGTCAAATCGAATTGGGTCAACATCTTTGTACCCTAAATGTATATCAGTAGCCATCAGTATTCGAAAAGTATCTTTTTCGTCCAGGATATCTTCTTCGTTTAAAAAATTGTTCATGCCAACTTGGCCATTTTCGTCATTTTCCAATTTCATCGACAAATTCTAGAAACTGAAGAATTTTTTTAAAAGGATTGAATATGCAAAAAAAATGAGTATCAAAATGTGAGGAAGCCATGCCGAATGTTTTTTTGCAAAAAATCAAGAAAAAACGTTTTTTTTAGCTTGAAAATTTGAATACAAATTAAACTTTTATCTGACTACAGTAGAGTGCGTTTAGACGGACAGGTTGGTAAAATGGGTTTGGGTCGAAAAGTCCTGCTAGCGTGGCTTTAAACGGGCAGTTTGATCATTAACCGTTAAAACGTAACGTACAGTTTGCATCCCAAAACTGTCTCTTTAAATGCACGCTAATAGAACTTTTTGACCCAAACTCATTCGAACAAACTGTCCGTTTAAACACAATCTACTGTACTTTCGTTGGTTCAAATTTCATTTGTAATATTTTTCTTTGAAATCCGTCGGAATTCCTTGTAAATGTCATGAAAAACGTGAAAGCGGTTTTCGAGAAACAGATAATTATATAAAGTGTGATATTGGATCCACAATGGTGAAGTGGTGTGTAGCGCTTTCGAGCCAATCATCCCGCCAGGTGAAAGTTCCGGAGCAAAACTTACGTCAAAAGCTAGAAGTTCTAGCAATGACGTCGTTTTTTACTTATGCCTAAATTGCTGCATTGAATAGATTGAAAAACTACACATAGGATTTCCTAAAGTCTGGACCTGTACCATTAACTGGATATTAACCATAATTTCATTTTTTGGTAGGTTCGATGAGCCCAAAATTTTTTTCTGAAAATAAGCTGGAAAGTTAATTTTTTATGTTTTTTCATTCTTTTTTATGTGACAATTTGAGCAGACTGGTAATACCAATGTCAAGAGTAATTTTATTGCTTTGCTGAAGACTTGAAAATTATCTTATATCATGATTGTCTACACATTTACTGCTTGGACTATATTTTCGATGAATTCCTGGAAGAAAAAAACAAGTTTCGATTTTTTCTCAAATTCTATACTGAAAATGACTATATAATATATCTCCGGTTACAAGTCCAGACTTTAGGGCATTAGTTAGTTTGAAACACTAGCTTTCAAATGAGCTATCAATGATAGCCTATCATACAACTTGATCCTATGTCTAGTTTTGTAATCTATTCAATGCAACAATTTATGCATTTATGTCGTTTTTTAAGTACTTAAAAGTTTTTAAGTAAAAAAAACGACGTCAATGCGATGTTCAATATTTCTGTATTTGGGATTGTCGAATTAAAACGAGACATAAACGTGTGAAGTACACAGTGTAATAAAGAGCTTTACCTCGTCCCAATCCTTTAAAAAATATATATGAAGTTACGGTTTTTATGGTCTACATTTTTATTAAATATTTTTTATTTTCAATTAAGATTTTAAACTTTAGTTCGAGTCCTATCGATTGTATATTTACAGTACTAGCAGAGTTGAATAAAAGCGGAGTATACATTTTTGTTCAATTTTTTCTCTCCTATTTTTTGCTATAAAAAATGTGAAGGGGCAAAAAGTTCGCCAAATAAAATAAAAACGTGTGCAATAAAAAATAATATGTCATATTAAAAATTTTAAAACAATTACCAAATTTAAGGTCGTCGAAAATAACTACAAATTTTTGTTCAAAATAAGGCTAGATTTTGAAGCCAAATTGAACCCCCCCCACTAAAAATAGTTACCAAGATTTGTGATGTATGTTATTTTGATTGTGCATTGTTTAACAGTTCTGAAACTGTGTGACCTTTAAGTTTCCTTTTTTAACCTAAAAATAAGGGCGGCGATATCTTAAACATGAAACTTTTTTCATAAAATAAAATAAAAAAGGTAAAACTTAGCTTTTTAAAATTAGCAAAAAATTGCATGCGAAAGATAATTTTACTAAAAATAAGATGAATCTGGAAAATGTTAAAATAAACAACGTTGATTTTAATTAAGTTAACTTAAATGAATTAAAAAAATCGGCCGAAAATGTATACTCCAAAACAAGCCACATAAAAAAGTACAGTCGGTGACCACATGGAGGTCATAATTTAAATTATATAAAATTCACCAACAAAACACACTCTTGAAAAATACCAACTTTCAGGGAATTGGATTCACCACCATTCATCTTCAGGCTCTTCTTTCACTTCCGGACATTCTTCTTTAACTTCTGCACTTTCTACGATTTCTGCAGTGTCTACAGGTTCCACTTTCACATTTGGATTTTCAATCTCCGAAATTTTTTCCTCTTCTTCGGCATTTTCTTGAAATTTTTGCATATTTTCGAGATTTTCTGGTCCACTGCTGAAAAAATCAAAATCGCAATCGTCATCTTGTGTGATTTTTGTGCTAGATTCTGGTTTCGCAAATTTCGAAAGATCAAATTTTCGCTTTGCGGTTACGTCGACGTATTCCTTGGGTGATTTTTTCCATCGTCTTTTTTTGTCAATTTTTTGTTCAATTAATTTTGCCTTTTTTTCGGGGTCCAAAATGCACTTCAGTGAATGTTTGAATCTACCAATCTTGGACGAGAATGATTTTTTGCACCAAGCGCACTGAATATAGGCTGTCCAATTTATCGAAAACAAATGCGTTATAAAAAAAGAAACTATTAAATAGCGCCAGTTTCTTTAGAATGGGTTTTTTCATCTTAGAAATAAAAATTTAGATGAGAAAAAGAAGAAAAAATTCAAAATATTAATACACGCTACATTATTATGGTATTTGAAAATATAATTAGTCCTTGAAAAATTGATCGTTTTTTCCTAGTGGACGAACGTATTTTTCAAAGTAATGTAGGGTTTGGCCACATTTTGGTCGTTTTGTCTTCATAGACGATCTTCTAATAGGCAAACATGTCAGTGAAAAAATAAACAAACTCTTTATTTTTTTATGCAATTTGAAAGTAACAAAAAAATTCATGAGACGTTTACCGTATAAAATATGGTACAAGAAATCATCAGAATGCTCAAAGACGTATTTTTATATAGATTATGGTGGGGAATAATAATTAATTTGTACCCATTTGAGAAAAAAAGTTGATTCCAAATAAGCGTATTTTAGGGGCGCCCAATCAAATCATCCGAAAACGCAATCGTCAAAAAACCTTGGGATTTTAAAGCAATTTCTTGAAATACTAAAGTATAAATATTAATGGGTCTTTTTGGTCAATAATAGTTTTGGAGAATTTTTTCTTGAATCGTAAACGAAAAAAATTAGGAAACATTTTTTGAGCGATTTCGAACAGCCTCACTGAAACTCACCATCATTAAAGTCTGTCCCGTGTTTAAGTTCTATTTCTGGTATATTTTTCGCATTATTCGCCTGGATACCCAATTTTTTATCCGATATCCAATATCTGCTTTTTGCAATATCTACGCTTTCTGCGGTATCTACGAAATCTGCAATATCTACCACTTCCACTTTCACACTTGGATTTTCAATTTCCCAAATTCTTTCCTCCTCTTCGGCATTTTCTTGAAATTTTTGCATATTTTCTGGATTTTGTTCCATATCTGGAAAATTTTGACTACTTTGCTGATTTTCTTCCATACTTTGATTTTGTTCTCCCCAAGTCGATGGAAACCTATTTTTCAGACTTTGCAAAACTTTGGGACATTTTGGGGGTTCTGGTCCACCGCTGAAAAAGTCAAAATCGTCATCGTCGTTTTGTGTGATTTTTATGCTAGATGTAGCTTTTGCAAATTTTGAAAGATCAAACTTTCTCTTTATGGGAACGTCGACGTATTCCTGGTGTTTTGGACGTCTTTGTTCTCTTCGTTCTTTTAATTTTGCCATTTTTTCAGGATCGAAAATGCAGCTCCATGAATGTCGCAATCTACCCACTTTGGACGAAAATGATTTTTTGCACCAATCGCACTGAATATAGGCTGTCCAATTTAGAAAAAACGGAGTTTTTCGTCGTAAAAAAAATTTGCCTGCGAAAAAAATCATATATTAATATGCGCTACATTATTATGGTTTTTGAAACAAAAAAATAGACCATCGAGTTTTTCGATTTTATCAATCAATTTTAAAATGCTAAAGATACCTTTACCATATAAAATATTTACTGTCAAATAAGTCTCAGAGTGCAAGATAATTTATGCCTTTTTATCCAGCTGCAAATGTTTCGTTTTGTCCATTTAAAAAATATTAAAAAAGGTATTATAATAATATTAAGATAAGAGTGGGAAATAATAATTATTTAGTTTCCATTTTAGCAAAAAGTTGATTCAAAATAAGCGGATTACAGCCGGCCAAATCATCCGAAATACGCAATCGTCCGAAAACTCAGCAATGTTTAAACTGCCAGGCCTTTTCTTCGAAATACTTGTTTCAAAATTACCTTTTTAATGAAAAATATTTTTGACGATTTTTTAAATCAAAATCGAAAAAAAAGACCAATTTTCTAATTATGTACGACATAAACTAAGGGAGATTTATTTGACGCGATTTCGAACAGCCTCACTGAAACTGACCGTCATTAAAGTCTGTCCCGTGCTTAGTTTCGATTTCTGGTATATTTCTCGCATTATCCGACGGGATATCAGAAGATGTGGATTCTATGTTTTCAACGAAAAAATCGAACCTTCACGGTGCTTCAAAATGCGCGACCTATAAACTTTTATATTTGGTCCCCATGATTTCAAAGTTTTAAAAAATTAAACATATTTTTAAAGTCAAGCAGGGACTTAATAATTTCCGAACTGCAAAAATTTCAGACCAAGTTGAAGGTCAATTTCCCGTATTTATTAATTTATTACGGTTAAGCGAATTTCGTAAATACATTGACGTCGTTTTTTTACTTATGCCTGAATTTTTGCATTGAATAGATTGATAAAATAGGCATAGGATGAAGTTGTATGATTGCTCATCCGAAAGCTAGTGTTTAAGTGCCCTTCAAACTAACACTAATGCCCTAAAGTCTGGACCTGTACCATTAACTGGATATAAACCGGAGTTTATTTTTTTGGTAGGTTCGAATCTCTATGAGCCCAAAAAAAATATTCTGAAAATTAGCCGGAAAGTTAATTTTTTATGTTTTTTCATTCTTATATCATGATTGTCTACACATTTACTGCTTGAAATATATTTTTGATGAATTCCTGGTAGAAAAAACAAGTTTCGATTTTTTTCTCAAATTTTATACTGAAAATGACTATATAATATATCTCCGGTTACCGGTTAATGATACAGGTTCAGACTTTAGGGCATTAGTCAGTTTGAAACACTAGTTTTCGAACGAGCTATCATACAACTTCATCCTATTCAATGCAACAATTTAGGCATTAATAAAAAAAAAAGACGTCATAAGAATTCAAGAATTTTTATCCTTCCAAAATTTTATAACTTTTAAAAAACGGACATCACAAAAACCAGTAGTTGAAAATGTTTAATTTTTTTTCGTATTTTTAGCTGATTCTCATTTAGAACTTATATCAGAGCCATTATTTCGAAGCATTTTTTCTCAAAATCGCCTCAGACATAATCTCTATTTATAGGTCGAGAATTTGGAAGCCCCGTTGCCCGTCGTCCGATTCACTTTTTATATTTTGCTCTTCTAATTTTAGTCTTTTCAACCTTGCATATTCACGACATATTTTTACATGCTCGCGGATTCTAGCTTCCTTCTCCCATGGACTTTCATAAGAACCACATTTATACATTCTAGAACGCATAAAATTTTGGGGTTTGAATTGTTTTAAAAATAGAAATCAGAAGATGTTGATTAAACTAAAAATTCGAACCAACAGGGTAGGGTGCTTCAAAATGCGCGACCTAAAAACTTTATTTTTTTTCCTGATCAATTATCAAAGTGCGTCAAATTTTTTCAGAAATCGGTCATTTTTTAAATTTCGAAAATCCTGGGAAAATTTTTATGATTCCAAAATTTTTAAAGAGCTGAATTTTAAAATAAATTTCACGTCCTTTCGGATAATAGTTAAAAATGTTAGACCTGCTTTATCAGTCAGACCAAGTTAAAGTTCGATTTCACTAATCATAAGCGCATTTCTGAAAAAACATTTAAATTCTAAAATTTTTCTTCTTCAAAGGTTCTCCAATTGCCATTTTGTTCAAAAAGGATATCATAAAAAGCGGAAGTCAAAATTTGTTTAATTTTTGTTTTGAATTTTTAGGAAATTTTTTTCAAGACCTCAAAATTCATGAACTTTATTTAATTGAAAAAAAAAACCCAAAAAATTTTCATTAATGATTTTTGTTCTAAAGAGATTTTTTGGGGTTTTTTTATGCAATTTTAAAGTACTAAAAAGCCAAAAATTCGTAATTTCGGACAGCCTGACTGATACCAACCATCATTAAAATCTGTCCCATGCCTACTTTCCATTTGTGGCATATTTTTGGCATTATCCGACGGTCTATCAGACGATGTAGATTCTATATTTTCAATGAAGAATTCGACACCGTCATCTAATTCACATTTGACAGTCTGTGTTTCTAATTTCAACCTTTTCTGCTCTTCATATTCTCGACATCTTTTTAAGTGCTCTGGGTTTTGAGGCGCAAATGAATCCCTCGCCACATTCTTTAAGGCTGACCTCGAACTGTAGTACATTCTAAAAAGCAGAAGAAATAAGTATTCCGGAATTATAAACGGCGGCGGTATGTTTCGCATTCATTTTTTTTTGAAATTTCAGAAATAAATCCGAAAATGTTTTTTTCAAAAGTACTGTGGTTTTTCGTCCAAGGACAGATGAGAATTTGCGATTTTGTCCTTATTTTGAAAACGACAATCAAAAAATTTAAAATTTTCGGAGGCCTATCATCGATAATAAAAATTTATTTTGACCGAAAAATAATGAAGAGCTTTTGATGAAAAAAATCCATATCTTTACGAAAAAGAGGTGAATTATAGATATTTTGGCAAATATACCTACTAGATGTTTCTCCTAAATTGTCCTTATATAGATGAAACAAATAACAAAGGGTAGGTTTTGGCTAAATTTTGTCCCTATCTACGCTCACCACAGTAGAAAACATTTTTTTTGCATTTTTCAGATTACAAAAAAATTGAAGCAAAAGATACCTTCACTAAGGTAACTTTTTTTCGGTGCCCCCCTCTCTGGAGCAAAAACCGTAGTAGTTATTAAGAAACGTTTTTTTTGGCTACACGATGCAAAAAAACGTTTCTTGATACCTACTACGGTTTTTGCTCCAGAGGGGGGGGAGGGGGTTACCTAGATAAACTTTCCACGTTTTAAAACTGCAGTTTTTATGAAAATTTTATTTTTGACAGTAAATTCACTGGAAATTTTTCTTTTATTGTCAAAGATCAGAAGTGTCTTTGCATTTCTGAATATAATAAACGCTAGTTAGTGTTTTGAAAAGTGATTCGCGAAAATAAAAAAATTATTTTCAAATTACATTCGAATTCTAGAATTTTAAATTAATTTTGATGAGAATAAAACTTTAAGAGCTTCAGTGGTTTTCTCTAATGACAGAAATTCTATTTTTCTGTTGCCTATACGTCCTAGTAAAAAGCGTCTTACTAATGGACTTGGGAAAAATTGATGTCGTATTTGTCTAAGAGGACAGAAAATTTTTTGTCGTTTTGTCCACCTGAAAACGTGTCGTTTTGTCTATATGAGAAAAATTTTACTAAAAATGCTCTAAACAATCGAATAATAGCGCTAGAGAGCTAAAATGCAAGCCAAATGTGCGCAATACTTAAGCGCAACATTAAAAAGGAGTAACCCTGGTTAATTTTTTTTTCAAAAAAAAGAAGATTTTCAAGAAAAAGTTGGATATTCTTGTCGTTTTGTCCTCTTAGACAAATACGACAGTATAACAAATTATCGATTTCGGAGACCGCGGCACTAAAAAATAGAAAAAAATTGATGTATTAACGACCGGACTAGTGAGCAGGTTTTGTGTCTTGGGAGTGTAATAATATATGGGGGGTGAGTGTAATCACGTGCAAAATGATTCATCTGTTTTTAGATTATCATTTACTCTCAAGACCAGAAGTCTCGACAGAATCTACCACAGTCAATTTCCGTCTTCATAAATTCATCGCTAAACACCTTATACTATCAAAACTCGAAATTTTATTTAAATAAATGAATAAAAGACGAGTAAATTAGATAAAAAATTACCAAATTGTTTGACATTTAAATTTTAATTAATCAATTACATGAACGTGCCTATATAAGGACGATCCGTGCGTCTTTATAGGAGTACCGGCAAACTTTCGAAAAAGGTCCGTCCTAATAGCGGACCTGGCAAACTTTTGGAAAGAAGGGTCCGCTCTTTTACGATGACCGCGACAAACTATTTGACCAAAGTGTCCGTCCTTATAGAGGCACGTTCCTGTATAAATAAAGATTTTCTGAATACTTTGAAATATGATTGAGTTAAATATTTACCTCTGATCATCGGGGTTTCCAGTATTAATCCATTCTAAAGAATCATCAGGAAAATCTTGGTCTTCTTCTAGCGGCTCAACTGTTAATTCTATTTCATTTTCCACAATTTCATGTTCTCCTTCATTTTCATCAATGTTTTGGGAATATTTATTTTGTATTTTTTTCTGAAGGATTTCATTGCGGATGTCATAGCGGTGGGAATTATTTTTCCGCCAGCTGCAAACTGATATATGTTTCTTCCTAATATTATCGGTGGGATATGCTTTTTTACACCAATCACACTTAAAATGGGCTATCCAAATTTCAATCAAAGTGTCGAGAATATGTTAAAAAAAAATCGAATAATTTGGAAAGTCTTCGGTTAAACCTTTTTTATTTATTTTTTCAAAAAAAATTTTAGAGTTCGGAATCCTTTTTAACATAACTTTTTGCGCCGTAAAGCTACGACTTAATTGTTGAAGTTCTTGTGTAACATTTTTGATTTTTTTCTGTTTTTTATGGATAATAAAAATTCTAAAATCTCTCACTGCAAAATATACATTTAACGATGAAACAAAATCGATCATTTTTCGTATCATTTTTCAAATTTTTGTTGAATTTAGACAGCCTGACTGAAATCTGTTCTTGAAATTTGAGTTTTTTCTTCGTTCGCGATATTGCCTGAATTTAACTTTAAATTTATATGAAATCTTTTTTTTCATTTTCTGTTACAGTATAGTGTATTTAAACGGACAGGTTTTAAGAGTGATCCGAAAACTGCATTTTTGAATGCACGCTAGTAGGACTTTTTGACCCAAATCCACTCTTAAAACCTGTCCGTTTAAATACACTATACTGTAAATTGAAACTTGGTGTTTTCGATTTTTTGTCGTGTGTGTCTATAAGGACAAACTAATTTTTGTCGTTTTGAAGAACACTAGTAAACTTAATCTTCGAAAATGTTCTTTTTAGCCAAAATTTTTATATAATTCGTATTTTGAAAACAAATATTTAGAGAAAAATAAATTCAAAAAATGGTCCGAATCAGACTATTGTTTCCAATTTTTTTTAACAAAAACTGATTATTTAACAAGTTCAGTAATCTCAAGAAATACAAAAAAAATGGTTCGATTCGGACCAATTTTTTCTATTTTATTATTCACTAGATATTTGTGCTCAGTTTGTGCTAAATAAGAACTTAATCGGGTGAGTCGTTTTCAAAAGCCGAATTATATTAAAATTTTGCCTGAAAAGTGGCAAAAAATGACCAGAGGACCCCGTAATAGATATGTCAAACAATTTTTCAATTTNGTGAATCACCAAAATGCGTAGAATGTAATTCTCCATCAAACGCGATCAACTGAAAGTAGAGTAGATTTGGGGAAATAATCCTGTAAGTGACGTCATTCATGACGCATTACTTAAGTTATTTGAGATATAAATCTCAAAAAACGATCGGCGATTTCGGCAATATGGGAACAGGAATTATTTTAGCAAAAATGTTGATTTTGCGTAGGTTTAATTCGGCAATATCAGCACATTCGACAATATTTGGCCGGAGCTATTGACCCCACCTGTATATGGGTTTAATTTGTGGATCCACGATAGCTGAATGGAATGAAGCGCTTTTGAGCCGGAACTCTGCTAGGTGAAGAGATCGTTTCGTTCTTAATGTTAATTCATTAGGTCTCGAGTTCGAATCTCATTGACTGCCACATATACTGGAAGCAGTATGTAATCTGTATTTACTGAGTTATTTCTGTATTACGGGTTATTTATATAATATTTATATAACTTAACCCCTGTGAGCACAGAAAAAAAACTTCCGCCAAGGCACCAGAGCCTATATAAAGGTTATATCCTTTCCTAATCAAATTGGGTCTCAGCAATTAATAGGGTGTCCACACTATGTACTTTGATTTGAAATAAAAACAAATTGCAAAAATGCAGCCGCTGCCGCCCTTTCATGTACGCAAATAGATTTTCCTTAAAAATTTTCTCCCTACTAATTTGGCCAAAAAATAAGAATGAGCTTGGTCTTAGACTTTTTCGATCACTGGTTTGCTCACCAGGTGGCGTTGAATGCAAATTCTAGGGCATGTTATAACTGCTCTCCAGGCTAACCTGCAAGCCCAAATTACTTATTATTTTCGTTGTGACTAGAGATTTAGTGAATCTAGCGTATGGCCGAGCGAAAAAAAGTTTTGTCATCTGATACAGTAGATAACCTGAAAAAAACTTAAAAAAAACATATTTTCATTTTTTCAAACGCTCTCCACTAGGCGGCGTTGAACTTGAGATCAAATAGTTGCCCATCAAATTTTCCAGAACCTCAACTAGCGTATGGTCGAGCAAAAAATATCTCAAATAATTATTTCTAGAATTATTTATTTTAAATGTTGGGAAAAAATTTTTTTTTGACCAACAAATTGACAAAAAAAAATTGTTCTCAGAAAAAGTCATTAATTTATTAAAAGTGGTGATTATTAAACCTTTTCCCCTTTTTTTTATTAAACCCTCAAAATTTTTTTGTTTTTTTCTCAGGCATGTATAATTGTGTTTCTCAAAAATAAACTCATTTTTGAAATCGTAGTATTCCTTTTAAATTTAGATTGCTATATGGCAAAGTGATTAGATATCCCTGAAACTTAAACATGTTTTTTTGAAATTCTGAGAGAAATTTGATATGAAAGGAGTGATAATCACCACTTTTTTAATTAAATTAATGAACTTTTTTCTTGACGAAAATTTTTTTGTCATTTTGTCAAAAATTTTTTTCCAACTTTCAAAAATAAAATAATCAAGAAATAATTATTTGAGAAATTTTTGCTGGCCAACCGCCAATTGAGGTTCTGGAAAATTGATGGGCACCACTATTTGATCTCAAGTTCAACACCGCCTATCTGTGAGAGCAGCGTGAAAAAATAAAAATATGTCTTTTTTCAGTGTTATCTACTGTACCAGATGACAAAATGTTTTCGCTCGGCCATACGCTAGATTCACTAAATCTCTAGTCACAACGAAAATAATTGAGTAATTTGGGCTTGCAGGTTAGACCCTGGAGAGCAGTTATATAGATGCTCCTAGAATTTTGCACTTCAACGCCACTGTGAGCATAACTCAGATGATGCGAAAAGTCTTTAAGACCAAGTCATTCTTATTCTTTTGGAACATATTCAGCTGTAGAAGGAGAAATTTTTAAGAAAAATTATTTTGCGTAATGACCAACTTAAAATCATTGACTACAAATCATGTATAAAAAAGTATTGCATTTCTTTTTAGTAAAACTAAATTCGAAAGGCTTTACACAATTTAGTTTTTACTAAAAAAGAAATGTAATATATTTTATCCAAAACAACAAAATTATAGAAAAAAGTAATTTAATTTTTAAGGCGTCAAAAATTTTTGCATCGTTCTAAATTTTCGATCAGTGTTAAATTTATATTGGATAAAAAAGTTTAAAAACCTTTGGGTTGTAAATAAAAAAAATTCCGATAATTTTTTTTTAAAATCTCCGTTTTCGACCCAGACCTTATGAGTCCATTCAAACTGTTATTATAAAATGAGCGTTTTTGACAGTTTTTCTGTAATATCTGTGGTTTTTATTCAAAGCCCTATCTCCAGTGAGGGCATTTCTGTGAAATATTGATACAGGGTTCAGTTCTGTTTTGCAACTTGTTGTATTTTAGCACTCTCTTTGTTATCACAGAATTATCTCGTTCTACCGAATGATGTGCTCCCATAATACTTCCAATAAATTCAATAGCTAGGTTGAGCTACTTCTGGCGATTCCCACAATTCGGGCCTTTTTGGACGTATTATGGGAGGAGTTCGGGACAAAGTAGCTCGATGGTATCACCCTCAGGACACTTTGCGTTTTCTCCTATCGGAAATTCAGCAAGCCCCTTTTCAGGCGAAAATTGACAGGGCTGTTTTACCAACATCGTAGTTTGGTTTAAGCCATTAGGTTGAAAAGATTGGCATTATTTAGCGGTTGCAAACGCCAAGATTAAAATCTTAGAGTAAACCATCGAAAAATAATCCGATGGCATTCCGGTGATGAAAAAGCAGGAAAATACGATTAAAAAAAATATTTTCGCTGTGCGTAGGTTCAAAAAAATGCGCTTCTAAAATTTATATTTTTATTTAAATTGAAGTTTTTATATCAAATATAAAGAATTCGTGTTAATTTTTCATTCAGCCGGAACTTTTTCAAGAACGGAAGAGTAGAATTATTATTAAAAAAAAAGTTTCGAATCAATGGCGTAGGCGGGTTTTTCACATAAATTGGCGGTGTTTGAAAAAATTTTAGGGGACCTGTTTAATTTTTTCGTTTCTGGTCGTAAAATTGCCACCTGAATTTTACGATGAAATCAAAATAAATTAATATGAATAATAAAAATAACGAAGATTAATTGCTTTCTTAGTTTTAAAATTCTCCCCTAGAAGTTCTCTCCAGTTTTTTACTTAAGACCTCCCACTTAAACTCTTTCAACGTGCGCAAACCCTAGCCATATTAGTAGTTAGTAGTCTTACGATTTTCTAACTTCCTCTGCAATTGATAAGCTTAATTTCTTAGCGGATAAACACCTGCCATAGCTTGATAGGCAAGGGAAATGACGCAACTTTTAAGGGTCTTCGGCTTTTCATTCTTCGTGTGCAAATTCTTCTTGTAATTGAAAGCGGAGAGGATTTTTATCAAACGTTGACTAGCTGCTTTTGAATGTTAATTAAAATGCTATCCAATTGAAGGTTATCTTGATGCGGCATAATCCGGGCTAAAGTGGACCCCGTTCTTCTTCCGAATCGGGTCCAGCGCAGTTGACCCTTCAGTTCATTGTGGGCTAGGGCGCTCTCGAGAATCACACTTCTAGTTTGTCCGCTCAGAATCCGTCATCGCCAGCTCGGAAAGGTTTGTGTTGCTAACGTTTACGTAAATTGTACTGAAAAAGATTTACTCACTTTTTCTGTTTATAAAATTTTGGCTGAAAATATAGAATTGTTTTAAGATTTAACGTTGGTAATCTTCAATGTAGAAAATCCTTACAAACTTTGTTTTCTGATGTTGACCGTTCATATTCATAAAAATATTTTTATTCGTATAATTACATATTAGCAACTTTACATATACTTTTGGTAATATCATAAAAATTATCCTTTGATATTGAACCCTCATACGGCCGTCTCATTTTTAAATTTGTCTTCCGCTGGTTGTCATATAACAAAACTTGATCTGAAAATTCTTTCTTCGGGTGTAAAACTTTTTGTTTCAGATATTATTTAGGCCCTTACAATTCAATTATATGGTTCGGTTTGTTCATGGCCTGTCGTTTCCGTTTTGGCCCACAAAAATGTCACCTTCAAATGGCGATAATAATCCTTCGTGTCGCTCATTATTTGTCATTGGTCTCCTTTTACTTCCGCTGACTTGGCCGAATTGAGACATATATTCGTTATTATAATATGTGTTTCGGGTTTATTGTACCATTTTCCACTGATAACACAACTTCTCTTCATCCTAAAAAGTCACCAAATTAATCAAAAAATTGTTTAAAACTGTTTAACTGTACTTAAATTTACATTCGTAACATAAACAGGTCGTTCCCAGGCCCTCATATAAATTAACAGGCTAAACAATGACACTGCTAAAAGTTTGTCCACGTTGAATATGAGTGCAATCATTCATCACCTCAAATCCACCAGTACAAGTAATAGGTTAGGATCGGCAATTTTTTTTTTTTGCTTTAGCAACATGGTTTTAACATTGCTGTGCATATTTGTAACCTCTGTGCAAAACATATATACTTTTCATGTTTTTGAAAAATCGTCAGTTCCATTTTCTTTTTGCCAAAAAAATGTTTCACTGAAAGTTATATTTTTTTACGGGCTACAATTTGGAAAGCTCATCTAAGAATTTAGCAAAAAAAATTTGCGTTCCCTTCGTTAGTATTAACATGATTAAAATTCTAAATTACTGCTGGACACTCTCTGCTAGTTTAGGAGTAAACATTTTGGTCGATTTTCCTGTTCTTCTTTTATAGTTGAAAAATGCGAAGAGGCCCGCATCTCAGTTTTCCGAATTTTGAGAATAAATTGTGCATTACAAAATTGTCGAATGTTCAGTATGACTGGGTCGTTTTTTTTTCAGGGCCTGGACAGGACTTTGAATTTGAATCACCACAATGCTCTATGAACCGGATGAGATATCACAAAACGTTTGTTCTGCCATGTTCATAACCGGAAATTAAAAAGCCTTCAAAGGTCAAATTTTTCTGTCTGGGTTTGTCTGTAGGATGGCACAGTCAAAGCTGTCGCCCTAAATACAAAACAACCTTTAGCGCACTACCTTCAAGGTGTGTTGGGTTGTTCGCTGATTTGAAGTTACACGAAGCTATTTTTGGAATAAACTAGCAGCAGCTGATATCCCAAAAACTTGTGCATCTTGAAAGAACAACTCTTCACGGTGAAAATTTGTAAATTTAACAAGAGTAATTCTGATACGATCCACTTAACGCCGACACCACGCTTTTAAAAAGCTTCCTAAAAAATCGCTTAATACGCATTGGTGCTACCGATTCAACGTTTTCATTATTTTGTTTTTCGGCTCCAAAAGACAGCCTCACTACATAGATACATTATTTGTCCTATCTACTCGCGAAATTTTGTGCTTTTGCGGAAAAACCGAACAAAACAAAGTAAAATTTTTTGAATTGTCAGTTTGGGAGGCTCAAGGCAAAAGCTTATCTTCCTCCACCGTTTAGAGATACAGTTTGTCTATCTAGCATCTGAAAGCACAGGCCTCGTGTTTGACAATACATTAGAAGAGTTTTATTGAAATTTGAAATTTGTGCGTCTTCTTCGGGGCCACGTCAACTTTTCATTTTAGCCTAAATTTTGAATCGTCAGTTTGGGAGGCTCCAGGCAAAAGCTATCTCCTCCACAGTTTAGAGATACAGTTTATGTGCTCATACTGCTATCTGAAAGGCACAGAGCCTGTTTGACAACAACATTAGAGAGGTTTTATTTTTGAAATTTTGATTTGGGCCGTCTCTATGGGCCATGTCAACTTTTCAATTTTGAATTTGACAAATTTAGAACACAAAAAAAAATTTGACAAAATGCTTCAAAATAATTTTTTTTCGTATTTTCAACCACTTTTAGGCATTTTGGTGCAATTTTAAACTTGCGTTAGCGTCAAAAGAAAACAAATAAGCGCACTTTCAATATATCATTAAATTAATCCAATAATATCTTGTTTTCGTTTTTCGGCCGCCCAAAAGCAAAATTCGAGGAAAGGAGGCGCTTTGCATGTATGTGTAGGCTTTTCTGGGAGGCCCTTGACATCAAAAAAATTAATAAAAAATGGTGAAAATGAACGGAGGGGAAAATGCGTATTGATTGTTTTTTAGGAGGCTTTTTAAAAGAGGTAGGTCTTAAGTCAACACCCACCGTAGATGCTTCACAGATGCAAAGTTTTTGGATATCAAGCTCTGCTAGTTTTATCCAAAAATAGCTTCGTAAACTTGTCAAAATCTGCGGACACTCAAAACCCTTACAGGGAGGTGGGTGTCGCTGATTTTGAGCCCATCTTTCCAAGGTCATTTCCAGCCAACTAGCAAAAGGTGATATTCCAAAAACATTTGTGGGACTAACAGAACCAACCTTCACGTAATTTTGAATTTAACAGGTTAAATCTGATACAATCCACCTACGCCGACACCCTACTCGCTTTTTAAAAAGCTTCTTAAAAAGACACACAGTTTCGTACCCTACTCTTTCAATTTTCATCATTTTTATTATTTTGTATTTCATTACGTAGTGGGTCCGTGAGAGTCCAAACAAATAATGCAAAATTTGCTTTTGTTTTAAAAAATTTTTGCTTCGCTGGCCTCAAATAAACTAAAATACACAAATAATTATTGATTTATTTAATTGAATTTAATGTGGGTCGTGGCTTAGGTGTCGGTTTTTTTTTGATTAAGCCCTTTATAGAACTTAATTTGTAGATACATTTTTTATTTAATATCGTTTAGACTAAAGTTGACCAAGGAATCTTTTATTGCTTTCTTGTGCCAATTATTTTTTTTCTCAAAATCCCAATCTAGAATAAAATCTAGAATTTTCAAATCTTCGAATATTTTTGGCTTTTACCCTACATTAAAACCGGTATCCTCTCACCCATGATAATGACACATTTTTTATTGTTGTTGAATTTATGATATCCCACCTGAAAACGATGCATGACTATTATAATTATCGAACATTGTCCTTAATCGAATTCTAGAAATTCATATTTATTTTTTAAGTCCAAAATTGTTAAAACCTAATTTATTTCGAATTGCTACGCTGATTGATGTGTTTGAAATTTTGATTTAGCTGTAAGCAATCTTTCTTGTTACATGAAATCTTCAACTTCAAATTGGTTGTGGTACTTTTGTTTTCGTATCAGTACGAACTCTCTTTTTTTCGAAATCTTTCATTTCCGGTTCACTTTCATTCAATTTTTCTAGGAATTCTAGAATTTTATTTCAATAAATTCCTTCTCTACACTTTTACCGGCATTATATTTATCTACCTTAGTCGAAAATAATGCTTCATTCTAATAACTATTCGTCTAAAAAAGATAGACGTTTGAAGTCTGAAAAACTGGGAAAAAAATCGGCGTTTTTAAGTAGTTTCTAGCAAGAAAAAAAAATCAAAAATCGAAAAATTCCTTCTCATCACTTTTCTTGTTCTCATTTATTCGGCTACTGGCTTTTGTAAAATTTTGAGACGGCTTTGTATTGGTGGTCTAATAAGTGATAGAATTTAAAAAAAACCGTGTTTAGTGCTCTTAGAACTAGACTCACCACCCTGGTGGTTTTGCTGCTTTGTGAGCTGAACAAGGTGACTTTTTGAGATGTGTAATCGTTAGACAGCTTAGATCTACAAACAAGTATCCTTTCAGATTTTTTACAACTGCCGAGAAACTTTCTGTAGCGGTGTAATTGAAATTAGGTTACCAAAAAAAGCTGACACCTACCCCCTAAATGTGAAATATGCAGCCTTAATTTGTTTTTACTTTGTGACGCTACGATCGTTAAAAAATTGCACCAAAATCCTAAAAGTGTTGTATACGGATAAAAATTATATTGTCAGCATGTTTTTCTGGTTTAAATTTTAGTCAAAAAATTAAGCTCAAAATGGAAACAAGTTGACATGGCCCCCAAGAGCACGCCGAATCAAACTTTATAAAAAATCTTAGTCATTCGTCAACAAGTCTTGTGCTTTCAGAGCAGTATTGGGTAGTCAACTGTATCTCTTAAAACTTGTGTGGAGCTGGTCCAAGAGGATGGAGCATCACCGGCGTTACGCGCAGGTTGAAATCGCTCGGCGTAATAGAATAGTAGTCTACAATTCACACCAAAAATCGGAATATCACGTCGGCAAATTTTAGTTCAAATTGAATAAAACACTATGAAACGTTTATGAAACCCTACGAACACACATTTTGAATATACTTATCTGTATTTATTTGTTATATTTTTGTCCGTTATTTCGTTGAAGAAAATTATCTTCTGTTGTTTTAAGACGGTACAAATAGCCTAATTCTCAGAAAAATTACTCGTTTAAAATCAGGAATAAGTCGCGTCAATTTGTTTGAAATTGAATAAAACATATAATAATTGTATAG
>SCLH01000679.1:303594-323785 GCA_004367855.1 Oikopleura vanhoeffeni | reverse complement strand
TTTCATTCTTTATATCATGCATTGTCTACACATTTTACTGCTTGAATATTATTTTGCATGGAATTCCTGGTTAGAAAAAAAAACAAGTTTAGATTTTTTTCTCAATTTATATACTGAAAATGATATTTATATATTCTCCGGTTACCGCGTTAATGATACAGGTTCAGACTCTTTAGGCATTAGTTAGTTTTGGAAAACCACTAGTTTTCGAACGAGCTACATACAACTTCATCCTATTCCACTTGCAACAATTTAGAGAGCATTAATAAAAAAAAAAAGACGGTCAATACAGAATTCAATGATTTTTAATATGCCTTATCCAAAATTTTTTATTAACTTTTATAAAAAACGGACATTCACAAAAAACCAGAGTAGTTGAAAATGTTTTAATTTTTTTTTTTCAGTATTTTTTAGGCTTGATATTCTCATTTAGACCTTATATTCAGAGCCATTAATTTCGGAGCATTTTTTTTTCGCAAATCGCCTCAGACATAATCCCTATTTATTAGGATCGAGGATTTGGAAGGCCCCGTTCCCGCGTTCGTCCGATTGAACTTTTATAATATTGCTCTTCTAATTTTTAGTCTTTTTCAACCTTGCATATTCACGCACATATTTTTACATGCTCGCGATTTCTTAGCTTCCTTCTCCTCATGGACTTTCATAAAACCACATTTATACATTCTAGAACGCATAAAATTTTGGGTTGAATTGTTTAAAAATAGAATCAGATGATGTTGACTTGAACTTAAAGTTCGAACAACAGGTTAGGGTGTCAATGCACGCAAGAAAAGAGCTTATTTTTTCCAGATCAATTATCAAAGTGCGTCAAATTTTTCAGAAATCGTTATTTTTTAATGTTCAATAATCCTGGGATATATCCATTTTTAGTGGACAAATTTTAAGAATTCACGAGATATTTTAAAATTAAATTGCACGTCCTTCGGATGAACATTCCAAAAGTTAATCTCTGCTATCACGTCAGACCATCTAAATTGATTCATAACATTAAGGCTATATCTGAATAGGATACATTATAAATTCTGTAATTATATATGCCTCATGCTTCAAATGGTAATTCAATTAGCCATTGTTCAACTATTAAGCGTATTTATTCATAATAACAGCAAATGTAATATTGTTCTCGAATTATGTATTTGAATATTAGGAATTGCTTTCCAGAGTATACCTGTACAGTATCACTTCCAGAAATCTTTATCGGTTGCTAATTTGAGAAAATGGTAATCAGATTTAAGAAAATTTACGTCATGCATGTTCTAACTAGAGATTATATAGGTTTAGCATTTAAAATGTACGATAAAATCCACAAATTCAGACGTAATCGGAATAGCTGACTGATACAACAATCATTTAAAATCGATATTGCCTTAGCTAGTTCCATTTAGGGCAATGAGTCATTATATGGCGATAGCATCCACGTAGCTATGGTACCATTCAGCGATGTTTATGCATTTAAACTTTTACATGAAGAATTCGACCCGTCATACTAATATAATTGTACCATCTTTTGTCTAGTAGACTAATATTCACCTTTATCAGTTGCATCTATGTCATAGTTCCTCGTAACATCTATTACCTGATTATATTGCGTGACTGCGCTCGGGTATATGCAGGCGCGAAGATGCGAATCCTCCGCTACACAAGGGCGTACTCGAACTATGTTACATTCAATGCACGAAGAATCAAGATCTCGGAAGTATAACGGCCGTCCGAGCTAGAGCGATTAAAGTCTAGATGTTATTATATTGCCATTCATTTTATTTTAGATTGATATGTAAATTCAGTACAGGATCATTCCAGTAATACGGTCTGTTGTTGCTTCAAGAAGTATGTGTGTCGTCTTTTTTCGCTTCCATCTTCTCAGGACAAGGGAGATTGAGATTTTTAGTGCCTTCTCTTTTGAAAGACCAATTAACAGAATCAATTGCGTTTTAAAGGTGTTTGCTGCGGATCATGCCTAAACATACAGACAGATTAAGAAAATAGCTAACACTTGCGTGAATTATTAACCGACAGGAATAGAGTCGAGAGCTTTTGAAAAAATCCCATATCCGTTGGTACGTAAATGAGGTGATCATTATAGTATTAATTTTGGGCACATTACCACAATGTTATCTCACAAAATCTGTCCTATCCATGTGAAATTACAAAGTAAAAGGTAGTTTGCTTCATGTTCAGCCTCAAATGCGATGTCTAATTTCATACACGCTACGACTACTAACGGGAGCTAAGAAAAACATTTTTTGCAAATTTCAGCGAGTACATAGAGACAATATAAAATTGAAGAAAATGGAACCCGAAAATAATATCGAGCCTTGGTAAATATATTTTATCCGGTGACATCCTCACCATCTCTTGAGAAATGCTTATGCTTTAGAGTAAAACAATTCAGAGGTAGGGCTTTGCGTAATCTGGATAACGCTACGTTAGAATTATTTATTGGATCAAAACAATACATAATACAGTATTCGTGCTATATAGAGACAATA
The DNA here is from genome assembly GCA_004367855.1 of Oikopleura vanhoeffeni. Lineage (NCBI taxonomy): Eukaryota > Metazoa > Chordata > Appendicularia > Copelata > Oikopleuridae > Oikopleura > Oikopleura vanhoeffeni. The sequence goes on along the minus strand of SCLH01000679.1, from coordinate 321,275 downwards.
AAAAACCTGTATTTTCTATTCACTTAATCTATCGCATTATCGGTTTTTGCTCCAGAGGGGGGGGGGGGTTACCTGATGAAACTTCACGTTTTAAAACTGGCAGTTTTTATGAAATTTTATTTTTGACAGTAAATTTTCACTGGAAATATTTTCTTTTATTGGGTCAAAGATTCAGAAAGTGTCTTTGCATTTCTGAATATAATAAACGCTTAGGTTATGTTTTGTTTGAAAAATGATTCGCGTAAAATAAAAAATATTATTATTCAAATTACATTCGAATTCTAGAAATTTTTTAAAATTAATTTGCATGAGAATAAAACTTTAAGAGCTTCAGTGGTTTTCCTAATGACAGAAATTTCTATTGTATCCTAAGTTGCCTATACGTCCTAGTGAAAGAAGCGTCTTACTAATGGTCACCTTGGGAAAATGATGTAGTCAATATTGTACTCTATTTTTAGAGAGACAGAAAAATATCTTTGTCCTTTTGGTCCACCTGAAAACGTGTCGTATTTTGTTCCATTTATGAAGAAAATTTTACTAAAAATGCTCTACAAAATAGAATCGAATATGCCGCTACGAGAGTAACAATGCGCAAGCACCGGAATATTGCGACAATATCTTAATGCCGCAACACTTAAATCAAAGGGAGTTAGTAACCTGGTTAATTTTTTTTTCTTGCGAAAAAGAAAAAGCGAGAGACTGTTCTCAAGAAAGTTGATATTCTTTGTCGTTTTGTCCTCTTAGACAAATACGACAGTATGATGAGACAAGAGATATTATATAACGATTTCGGAGACCCGACGAGCACTAAAAATAGACAAAAAAATGAGTATAATAAGACCGGACCCTAGTAAGAGTTGTTTGTGCTTCTTTGGAGTGTAAAATAATAAGGGGGCTGAGTGTAATCACGTGCCAAAATTGGATCATACCCTGATTTCTATTGTTTTTTACTCTTCGAAGACTAATGTATCTATTAAAATGATGACGTCATGACACGAATCTTTACACACAGCTAACAATTTCCGTCGTGTTCTGACTTCTAAATTTTCATCGCAGAACATAAACTTATATATCAAGAACTTTTGAGGGTAAATTAAATCAAATGGCAATATTCAAATGGGAATATATATAGATGAATACTGATTATATAAAGACTTTATATATATTAACTATCAGAAATTATCCAATTCGTCTTGACATCTTACGTAATCTTTTTAGTGTATATATAGTATTCATATCAATGTCATTGTTCAATCGCACATTTGCCATACTAACATCCGTGGCCAGTATATGGACGTAAGCCAAGGCAGACTTTTCGATAAAAAGGTCCGGTCACTAATGATGCGGACCTGGCAGAACTTTTGGAAAGAAGGTTCCGCTTCTTTTTACGATGACCCGCGACCAAACCTAATGTTGACCAAAGTGTCCGGTCCTTAATAAGAGGCACGTTCTGTATAATAAAGATTTTCTGAAATACTTGAAATATGATTGACGTTAAATATTTACCTCTGATCATCGGGCGGTTTTTCCAGTATTATACATTTCTGAAAAGAATCATCAGGAAAAATTGATTAGTATTCTTCTAGCGCCGCTTCAACTGTTAATTCTTGTTCATTTTCCACAATTTCAATGTTCTCCCTCCATTTTCATCAATGTTTTTGGAATATTTATATTTGTATTCTTTGTTCCTGAAGGATTTCCATTGCCGGATGTCAATAGCGGTGGGAAGTAATTTTCCGCCAGTCTGCAAAACTGATATAGTGTTTCTTCCTAATTATTTAATGCGGTGGGGATATGCTTTTTTTATACCAATCACACTTAAAATGGGGCTTATCCAAATTTTAAACAATCAAAGTGTCGAGAATTAATGTTTTTAAAAAAAAATCGATAAACTTGGCAAAGTTCTTCGTAAAACCTTTTTTATGTTATTTTTTAAAAAAGATATTTTAGAGTTCGAGAATCGCGTCTTTCAACAATAACATTTTCGCTAGCTACGACTTAATGTTCGAGTTCTTTGTGCGTAACATTGATTTTTTTCTGTTTTTTAATGGATAATAAAAATTCTAAAATCTCTCAGCTGCAAAATATACACATTTAACCGATGAAACAAATCGATCAAAGTTATGTTCGTTCATTCAACTTTTATTTCAAATTTTCTGTTGAATTTAGACAGCCTGACTGAAATCTGTTCTTGAAATTTATGAGTTTTTTCTTCGTTTCGCGATCAATTGCTGAAATATAACTTTAATTTAGTATGAAATCTTTTATTTCATTATCTGTTACAGTGATAGGTGGTATTTAAACGGACAGGTTAGAGAGTGGTTTTGGTTAAAAAGTCCTACAAGCGTCTTGAACGTGGATTGGACCATTCAAATTTATCCGTTAAAACGTGGCAGACAATTGCATCCCGAAAAATGCATTTTTTGAATGCACGCTAGTAAGGGATTTTTGACGCCAAATCCACTCTCTAAAACCTGCTCGCGTTGAAATAAACTATACTGTAAATTGAAACTTGGTGTTTTTCGATTTTTTAGTCGTGTACGTGTTTCTATAAGGACAAACTAATTTTGTCGTTTGAAGAAACACAGTAAACTCATATCTTCGAAATGTTCTTTTTAGCGCAAAATTTTTATATAATTTCGGATTTTGAAAACAAATATTTAGAGAGAAAAATAAATTCAAAAAAATGAGTCCGAATCAGACAATATTGTGTTTCCATATTTTTTTAAACAAAACTGAATTATTTTAACAAGTTTCAGTAATCCAAGAAATACAAAAAAAAATGGTTCGATTGGACGCAATTTTTCTATTTTATATTCACTTAGATATTTGCTTGCCATGTTTCGGCTAATAAGAACTTAAATCGTGAGTCTGTTCTCAAAAGCCGAATTTATTAAAAATTTTGCCTGAAAAGTGGCAAAAAATGACATGAGGGACCCCGTAATATGATATGTCAAACAATTTTTTCAATTTTATAAGAAGTTTCACGATAGGTTTGAATGACGTGGATTCACCAAAATGCGTAGAATGTATTCTCCACAAACGCACAACTGAAAGTAGAGGTAGATTTGGGAAATAATCCTGTAAAGTGACGTCATTCATGACGCCATTACTTAAGTAATTTGAGTATAAATTCAAAAAACGATCGGCGATTTCGGGCCAATTATGGGAACAGGAATTATTTCGCAAAGAATGTTGATTTTGCGTAGAGGTTTAATTCGGCAATATCAGCACATTCGACCAATATTTGGCCGCGAGCTATTGACCCCACCTGTTATATGGGTTTATTTGTGGATCCACGATAGCCTGAATGGAATGAAGCGCTTTGAGCCGAACTCTGCTAGGTGAAGAGATCGTTTCGTTCTTAATGTAATTCATTAGGTCTCGAGTTCGAATCTCATTGACTGCCACATATACAGTATATATATATACTGGAAGCAGTATGTTAATCTGTATTTACTGAGTTATTTCTTTATTAAACGACTTATTAATAAACCATAAATTAATATATTTTAACGACCGACTGAGTGAGGGCAGGTTTTGGTGTCTTGGGAGTGTGATAATATATGGGGGAGGAGTGGTAATCAGCGTGCAACAATGAATTCATCTGTTTTTAGCATTATCATACTCTCGCAAGACCAGAAGTCTCGACAGAATCTACCCACTCGAATTTTCCAGTCTTCATTACATTCATTCGGCTAAACACCTTTATATATCAAAACTTGAAATTTTATTTTTAACATAAATGAATACAAAGACTAGTTATTGAAAATTACTTGTACATTTAAATCTTTTAATTTAATTATTTTATAAATAAAGATTTTTTGAATACGCTTGAAATTGATTGAGTTATAAATATTTACCTCTGATCGTCGGGGTTTCCAGCTATTAATCGTCCTAAAGAATCGTCTAGAACAATCTTGTTTTCTAAGGTCAACTGTTATATTCTATTTCAATTTTCCACAAATTTCATGTTCTCGCTCGCATTTTCAATCAGATGTTTTTGCGGAATTATTATGTTTTGTTATTTTTTTCTGAAGCGAATTTCATGCGGATGTCATAGCAGCGGGGTAATTGTTTTTGCCGCAAAGCTGCAACGTAATATGTTTATTCCTATAATTATCGGTGGGCACGCCCAGATATGGACACCCTAGCGATGGGCACCCTAGATCTGGGCACGCCTAGAATGCACCGCTGCCTCTCCTGTTATATATTCATTTTTAACCACCAATCACACTTTAAAATGGGCTATTCAAAATCTTTAATTAAAAATTTCGAGAATATGATTAAAAAAATTCGAATAATGTAACACCATAATTTGGACAAAATTATTTTGACTCTATCGTGTTTAATTAATACAGTATAAATAATACTGTATTGAATTCTCAACAACGTTTTTTAACTTGGAAAGTCTTCCGTTAAAATATTCCGTTTTTTATTTATTTTTTTAATCGAAGATTTCCGTATCCTTTTTTCAAATTTTTGATGAATTAAGACAGCCTGACTGAAATCTGTTCTTGAAATTTGAGTTTTTTCTTCGTTCGCGATATTGCCTGAATTTAACATTCAATTTATATAGAACCTTTTTTATATTCTCTGTTAAATTGAAACTTGGTGTTTTCGATGTTTTGTCGTGTCTATAAGGACAAGCTAATTTTTGTCGTTTTGAACAACACTAGTAAACTTAATATTCGAAAATGTTTCATTGATACATTTTTTAGGTGGTCCGTTTGTCCATTTAAAGCACTTACTTCTCGAAAATGGCTTAAAATCTCCGAATTTTGAAGTTTTGTTCAAATATACGAAGTCCTTATAGACATAGGTAGAAACGGCAAAACTTTTTTTTGCTTTAGGTAGATGTATTTTTAAAGGACACAAAGGAATATTTTGACGAAGTCGAAGCTCAGACATGGAATCGTCAAACAAGCAAGTTTAAAATTTTTTGGCGAAATTGATTTCTCAAGACCGATTGACCCAGAAATTGTATGTATTTGCTTAATTTATCAAACAAATAAAGATAATTTTGCATGCAATCCAGCACCCAGAACCCTTAAGTACTTGTTTTTAGGTGGGCCCACCCTTCTCATGACGATTACGAGAAAACCATAGGCGATATCGAGAAACGGTTTTTTGCATTCAACTGCCAACTAAAAAAGCTCAATAGAGAAATTTTATTAAATTGATTTGACATCCGGTTCACCCTAGATGGTGTCATATGTCAAAAAAATTATTGCCAAAATTTTCTCTCGAAAATTTACCCAGGTAAGTATATTTTCGTGCTAATATGTATAACATTGTATATATCTTAAGGAAACTGAAGAAACCGGTAAAACCGTGAATTACCGGTCAAGTAAAAATAATCAAAAAATTTTGGCCTCAGCTTTTTCAGTTGAATGCAAAACTGTTTTTCAATATCTCTTACGGTTAGTCCGTGGTGAAAATGGAAATTATGTCGCCTCCCTATAAAAAACTACCTTAAAGGGAGTGGTTGTCGCATGATTTCCTGTTTTTAGTGCGGTTTATGGCTAAATCAAAAGCTGGAATTCCAAAAATTTTTTAACGTAAAGAACAACTCTCGCAATCATTTTCAGAAATTTCAGTAATCTGATACAATCAAACCTACGCACTCACATGAACGTATAATTAACTTTACCAAAAAACACTAAAAGCTTTCTTCTCGTCAGTTTGTCATCATTTTCATTTATTTTTTGTGTCAGGCTCCATCATCAATACAAAGAATAATCTAGAGGATTTTTTCGAAATTTAGCTTTGTCGGACAAAAACTTCAGAAAACTTTTAAAACGAAATCTGAATCGAATTTAGAGGCTTTTTCAAAAGCCTACTCCTCCGCTCAGATTTTGCAAGGAGTTTCGTTCTGGTTACAGCATATGAAGGTTACTATAACTGTTTCAATATTTTGAAACTCAAACTTACTCCTTCATACAATTTTACATCAATTTTTGTTTATTATCAAGTTGAAAAAACCAATATCAACAATAATCCAGGAGTCCTATTTTTTTAAAATTTTGCTTTTTGACGAACAAAAATGCGAAAAGACTGAAAAACTAAATCTAAACAAAAATTGGTCGAAAAAAAATGTCTGTCAAAAGCAAAATTTCAAAAAAGGGCTCTAGATTATTGTTGATAATTGTTCTTCCAAAACCTACTCAAAAAATTAGAAAAAAAATCATGATTAATTGTAGAGGAGTAAGCTTAGTGTCTTTTAAGGCCTTATTAAGGGTTAGTGCGTGGCGTAGTTCGAATTGTATTATATAACAATAAGTTGTTGAAATTATTTTCGAACACTATGTTCTTCACGTCAGAAAGTTTTTATAATACGCACTCCAGTTCATCATCCAGAAACCATTTTAAAAACGTCAAAAAAAACAAGCTAATCAGCAACAAGGGGTGCGCGTTGTCGCAGATTTGAGGCCTCTTTCCAAGGTCCATCCCCGCTAAACTAGCAAAGGTGACTATTTCCAAAACATTGTGTAACTAACAAAACCACCTTTCGCTGGCTAATTTTGAAGTTTACAGTAATCTATACAGTCCCACCTACGCCGACACCTACGTTTTAAAAAGAGACGCAGTTTGTACCTACTCCTTCAAATTTTCATTTCATTTTTATTATAATTTTTTTGTTCAGGTCTCCGGGAGAAAGAGCCTAACAAATAATGCAAAAATTGCTTTGGTTTTAAATTTTGGTTTCGGCGCAGCCAAAAAACGATAACAAAAATTATTGATTTTTATTTATGATTTAAATTGAAAGTGCGCTAATTTGTTTCTTGACTGCTACCGAGTGAAAAAAAAATTGCACCAAAAATCCTTAAAATGTTTTGTATTTACGGAAAAAAAATTATTTTTTGAAGCATTTTATTTTCTGGTTTCTAAATTCTTGTTCAAAAATTAGGCTTCAAAATGAAAAGTTGACATGGCCCACAAGAGACGCCGAATCAAAATCTTCAAAAAAAAAAAAAAAACTCCTTAGTTCATTCGTCAAACAAGTCTTGTTTGCTTTCAGATGCCAGTATGAGTCGTAACCTGCATCTCTAAAACTGGTGGAGGGAGATAGCTTTTGTTACGCTGAGCCTCCCAAACTGACCATTTAAACAATTTGGCTAAAAATAAAAAGTTGACATGGCCCCCAAGAGACGCCGAAGCAAAAATTTCAAAAAAAAAACTCTCTAGTTCATTGTCAAAAAGTCTTGTACTTTCAGATGCAGTATGAGTTTCGAAACTGTATCTCTAAAAACTGGTGGAGGAGATAGCTTTGCGTGAGCCTCCCAAAACTGACCATTTCAAAATTTTAATTTTTTCACGTTTTTGTCCGCTGAAAGCAAAATGTTAAACAAAGTGCTTTTGCATTATTTGTAAAGGCTTCTCCGGACCTGACACAAAAAAAATAATAAAAAATGATGAAAATTGAAGGAGTAGTTAGGTTACGAAAACTGCTATCTTTTTAAGAGTTTTTAAAAGCGTAAGGTGTCGGCCGTACGGTGGGTATGTGATCAGATTACTGTAAATTCAATTACCGCGAAGTTTGGTTCTGTTTAGTTACAAATGTTTTTGAATATCACTTTTGTAGTTTGGCGGAAAATGGCCTCGGAGAGGGCATTAAATTTAGCGACACCCACCCCTTAAGAGTGTGGGTGTCGCTGATTTTGAAGTTAACGAAGCTATTTTGGAATAAACTAGCGAGCTGATATCCAAAAAACTTGTGCATCTAAGAACAACTCTTCACGGTGAAACATTTGTGAAATTTAACAGTTAATTTGATACGATCCCCACATTACGCCGACACCTACGCTTTTAAAAAGCCTTCCTAAAAAATCGCCTAATACGCATTTCTCCGTTCAATTTTATTATTTTTTTTCGGCTCCAAAAGACAGCCTCCACACATAATACATTATGTCCTTTACTCGCGAAATTTTGCTTTTTGCGGAAAAAAAAACCGAACAAAACAAAGTAAAATTTTTGAATTGCCAGTTTGGGAGCTCAAGCAAAAGCTTTCTTCCCCACCAGTTTTAGAGACTACAGTTTTGTCTTATGCTGCATCTGAAAGCACAGGCCTTGTTTGACAATTCATTAGAGAGTTTTTATTGAATTTAAATTTGGCGTCTTCTTCGGGGCCACGTCCAACTTTTCATTTTAGCCTAAATTTTTAAATCTCAGTTTGGGAGGCTCAGGCAAAAGGTATCTCTCCACAAGTTTAAGAGATACAGTTTCAATGTTCATACTGCATCTGAAAGGCACAGACTTGTTTGACAATCCATTAGAGAGTTTTTTTTTTGAAATTTTGATTTGGGACCCGTCTCTATGGGCCATGTCAACTTTTCATTTTGACAAAAATTTTTAGAACAAAAAAAAAATTTGACAAAATGCCTTCAAAATAATTTTTTTTTCGTATTTCAAACACTTTTAGGATTTTGGTGCAATTTTTTAACTTGGTAGCGTCAAAAGAAAACAAAAAAGCGCACTTTCCAATAAATCATTCAAATTAATCCAATAATATTTGTTTTTCGTTATTTGGCCGCCAAAAGCAAAATTCCGAGGAAAGGAAAGGCGCTTTGCATTAGTGTGTAAGGCTTTCTCTGGGAGCCTGACACAAAAAAATTAATAAAAAAATTTTGGTGAAAATGGAAGGAGGGGAAAATGCGTTACGTTTGAGTTGTTTTTTAGGAGGCTTTTTAAAAGCGTAGGGCGTAGAGCTTCACGATGCAAAAGTTTTTGGATATCAAGCTCTGCTAGTTTTATCCAAAAAATAGCTTCGGTAAACTGTCAAAATTCTGCGAGACCCACCACTCTTCAACCAATCAAAACACCTAAGAAAGTTAACCAATCAAAAATTTCATAATTAAAAAAATGTGTAGCAAACAGGTTTTGCCGTTCCTATATTATTATAGACACAACCACGAAAGTTCTTCAGAAAAGAACGACAATAAAGATTTTATTCGGAAATACGAAAAATTGTTTTTTCATTTCCAGAATTTTTTTTAAAATTATTATTTAAAATATTTTAGTCGTCGTTTTCTTTAGTTATAGGTAATTGTAGCAAATGTAGCAATTGCATATATTGAAAAACTAGACATAGGATAAAGTGTATGATAGCTCATTCGAAACTTAGTGCTTTCAAACTGACTTTTAGTTAAACGGACTAAAGTCTGGCACCAGTACCAATCAACCGGAGACTTACTAGTATTATATCGAAAATCTGGCCTAGTCGTAAATTTATCTACTACTTTACTAAGATATAGAAAGTGACCAATTGAAATGACTGGATTTTCGAAGAATTGACCAATGAAAATACTGGATCTCTTATTTCGTGACGTAGTGATAAAATTTTACCACTAGGCAGATTTTCGAGTATTAGGCATTTTCAGTATTAAAATTTGAGAAACAAAAAATCGAAAACTCGTTTTTTTCTACAGGAACTCTTCAAAAATCTAGTTCAAGAGTAATCTGTAGACATCGTGATATTGAAGAATGAAAAAACATAAAAATTTAACTTGCCGGCTCATTTGAAGAAAAAAAATTGGGACTCATCGAAGATTTCGAACCTACTTTCCCCATTAGTAGTTTGGAACACTAGCTTTAAATGAGTCTTTCATACAAATTCATCCTATGTCTAGCTTCATATATTCAATTTGCTTACTTTTAACTAACAAAAACGACGTCGGTAATTTATTTTGGTCATCGTTTCTCCGGCCATTACTATAAGAATCTTCAGAGCAACCTCGGTCTCCTTCTGGAAATCTCAACCAATTAATTTCTCTTTCATTTTCCAAAATTTTTTATCTTCTCCTTTTTTTACCACGGTTTTTGTTTGATAGGATCATAAGCTTTATCAGCCCATTTTTTGCAATTTTTCGATGGTCCAATTACGCCCATAGTACTAGAAAAAAAATCTGATTATTAAGGAGGTGGTGGTCTTAATTCATTTTTATGACATATGTGCGTTTATATTATAATAAGTGCGGAAAATGGTAGAAACCCACTAATCTCCCTAATCTAAAATGCTACTTTTGAAGTTTAAGGGGGTAGCGCATAAGTGCCAGATTGTACATTTTTTTCGGAGCGATAATAGAAAAAAAAATGTGTGAAATTATTTTATATTACTTTTTATCTAAAGGAAAGTGTCCATTTTCAACGTTTATATTTTTAATTTTTACATACTAAGTATCTGGAAAAATTAAAAACCACTTTTTCTTACTGTACTCCATTTCCTACTCGACATTTTGTTAAGACGATAATAATATTCAGACATGTTTGGAAGTAATACCTTTAGAAATTGTCGTTGTTGCTAATTACGTGCAGTAATTTCCACATAAGAAATTTCCTCATATGAAAGTTTTTTTTCCATATGCAAAAATGGCAAGTAGAGAAAAACAGCTTTATTTGAGATAAAAAACTTGATCTTCAATTGCGTTAAGTATTAAAAATGCTGCTTTCAACTAAAAGAAAGGCCGCCTATTCACACCCAATATTTAATATAGAGAATTTTTGAAGGACATAAAATTTTAAATTCAGTGCCAAATTGCAAACCGAGTTCCGTTAAGCCAGTTGTTAAAATTTAATCGAATAGTTTAGAAAGAATGGCAGCGACCATGCAGTAGTTGAAATACGGAACATTAATAGATAGCAGAAAAAATTTCACAATGTGATTCGCCTGATTTTTTAGAGAGTTCAAAAAACTACTATAAAAAATTTTGACTGGTGATTTGCGGAAAATTTTTTATAATTTTTTAAAAAGTCGACAAAAAAATGACAAAAAACATTTCATGATTTTTCAAAACACAGTCAGAAAATATGTTAGACATGCATGAAAAAAGTTAAGTAGGCTATTTTTTGTTTATTCATTAATTTCATAAAAAAATTCAGAAAAAATTTTGGACAAAATGCAATTTTTCATAATGTTTTGAATTTTTCGAAATTTTTTCACGATTTTCAAAAATGGAAAACTCGAAACTCCAAATCTTCCTAAACATTGAATAAAAATAATTTTTTATCAAGCTGAACATATTTATATCGGTTTAGCTAACTATAATAGCATAAAAAAATATACTGACTTATTATTTTTCGCTAAGTTATAACGAGTCCAGTCTGCTGGGTTTATGGCACCCCCTTAAAGATGTTTACTGTAATTTAGTGGTTCATTTTGCGTTTAATTTTTGTTCATTAAAGAGATTATTGCCGGTGTTTTCGTAAATTGGCCTGTTAATAACCAGGTTGGTTTAAAATAATATCTTAGTTTTATTTTCGTTCGCATTGTGAAATTTAATTTTTGCATTCTCTGATTTTACATTTTTGAGCTTCAGCGGCAATCTTTTTCGTATTCGCCTGGGTCATGAAACTTCATTATGAAGTTTCATGCACCAAACCGGGAATCGATTTTCAGAGGGCTATTTTTCGATGGTCATTGTCTTTGGATTCTAAAACATTAAGTTATTGAAAAAGTAAGCTAGATATGATCCTTGATATTAGGTCCTTATGAAAAATAAAAAGGTGTCAAAATTTATCACTCAACCAAATTTTCAAATGTTACTATTGGTCAGTTCTCTATTAACTTGAAATTTACCGGTTGTTTTCCGAGGATTACAGGGTTTAACCGGTCGAGGTCAGAAATCGGATAAAATTGCTCAGATAAAATTTGCTTTGTGCCTATCGGATACAGGAAAAACAGTCGGATTATCTCTTACCGTTTGCCTTACAGGGGGTGGTTCTTTTAACAAAAATAGTCAGTTGTATCTCACCTGCAATATTCTTTTTGCTTTAGGTTTTTTTTGTTACCAGCATGGATCTTAAGGTGAGCTCGGTTTTGTAAATCATTTGTTTCGTTCCAATTTCTTAGAATCTTCAAGGTTTTTAACTTCTCCTTCATCTTCAATAGTTATTTACCGTTCTCCTTCACTTGAATTTATTATTTGTTGAATCATTAAAAGCAATTTTGGTCTTTCTTCGGTTATCTCAACTTAACTTTCTCCTTCATTTTCTAATAACTCTATCTTCTCCTTTCTATTCAATAACTTTATCTCCCTTCATTTTCATAACTTTATCTTCGTCCCTTCCATTTTCAATAACTTATCTTCTCCTTCATTTTTTCAATAACTTTATCTTCTCCTTCATTTTTTCAATAACTTTATTCTTCTCCTTCACTTTTTTTTTTATTATTTGTGGTATTTATTTGTATTTTTATATTGTTTCGTCCGTTTCATTTTTCTGAAGATTCATTATTCAATCTTCGGTCCTAAATCATTTGTTCGTTCCAATTCTTTTGAAGATTTTTTTGCGTTATAAAATCTTCAGTCTTTCATTTTCTTGCTAAATAACTCAGCGATTTTTTTTTCATTCGGTTTTTTTTTTCATCGGGTTTCTCCAGCACTAATATGTTCCTAAATAATTCTTTCAGAGTAACCATGGTGTCTCCTTCCTGGAAATTCTCACCATTAATTTCCTTTTCCAAAATTTTATCTTCTGCTTCATTTTGCAACATTTTTTGTGAGCATTTCTTATTTTGGAGTATACTTTTTATGTTCTATTTATTAAAGTAATATTTTTTATTCATTTCGTTTCTGAAATTCATTTGAACCATCGAGACTTCGGTCTGCTCCTGGGATAAACTGCCACATTTTTTTGCAGGTTTGTTTAGCACCTTTTTTAGGAGTATAAATTTTTTGATTCGACAAAAATTTTTTGTCGAGTTTATTCTCGATTATTTGCTTATGCGATATTTTTTTTGATAAAGCAATCAGTTGACGAATGTTCTCGGAGATGGCTCATCCGAATCAGAAAATTCCATTGTATCAAGCAGCCAATGAGTTGATACCTTGACAATATCTACTTTTGAAAGCACCGGGTCGACTGGTTAACCGGTAATAAACCGGTCAAATCTTAAAAACGGTTTTTCGAGAAACCTGGGGGACAAGGTATGTTTCGATTTTACTAAATGTCTTGAATTTTTTTGGCGAAATTTGGGGGCGTCAATTTCTTGTAATTTGACACCAATTGGGGTCAAATCTCAAAATGACTCATATGGTCACCTATTCACACCAGGAAGAAAGATGATTTTCTCGCGAGTCGAAAATTGAACAATTTATTTATGTTATGTAATATGACCCATTATGGGTCACAATGCCAATTTTTAATTATTTCAGAAGTCAAATTTTAATTTGCCGAATAAAAAATTACTTTTTCCGAGTCTATATTTGATCACCATTAAAAGGAGAATTATTTCCTGATTTACGAATATTTCGAAAATCTTAAATTTCCCATTGTTATTTTGAACTGAAAAGCAAAAATAGTAGAGGACTTGTCGTAATTTAAAGAAAATCTATATTTCACGAACTCAGAAAATAACAAAACTTCGTATCTTGGGATTATTTAACCCAAAATAAAAACATGGTCTAATTTTTCTAGATTATATTCAATAAACTGCTCATGATTTGGTCAAAAATTTGATATCTTGAAAAATACGATAAAAATCATTTATAACGGCGTATTTATTGGCTTCAAGAGAAAGTAAAATCTGGGAATAATACCAAAAAATTGTTTTTTTTCAAAGTAAAGTTGTTTAGTGTCACACTACTAGGTGTGCCTCTAGTTTTCATAGACTTATTTTAGCAGACCAGGCACATTCTGATTCATAATTTAGGTTTTTGAATTAGCTCGGACTGCACCAATATTTGTTTTTGAAAAAAAAATTGAAAATTTCAATCGGTGATTAATCTGGTCACAATGGTGTAATTGTTTCTCTTTTTCATGTGCAGCCCAGAAAACTTATGATTCTTTCTATTTAAATGAAGAAAAAATACAAAAAAATAAAATTAACAATTTCAACAGAAATTATTTCAAGAAACTTTAAAAATTTTGAGAAGATTGGAAAATTTGTTAGAAAATTGCAAATTTAACAAAAAAATTTCAAAATATTAAAAAAAAACCTTTTGTTGCGGGAAAATATTCAAATTAGAAGAAAGTTTTTCGAGTTTGAATATTTTTCAAAGTATAGTATTTTCAAAAAAACTTTTTAATTCGGCCGAATTTGGGGCTTTTTCATTAAAAATTTTTGATTGAATACACAAAATCACTTTCATCGGCCTCGGCCGATTTGGGGCTTTTCTTTTTTATTAAAAAAAAATTTATTAAAAAAACAAAATCCCCTTTTATCGCCTTCGGACCGATTTTTTTGGCCTCCTTTTTAAAAATTTGAATTAAAAACACAATCCCCTTTTATCGGCTTCGGCCGGATTTCAAGCTTATTTAAAAAATAATGAGTGAAAAAACACCAAAATCCCTTTTGAAAACAAACCAATCCCAATTTTCAAAAGTAATATTTTCTCGCGCGTTACCTAGCGGCACCTGAATTTAGCTTGATTGTAATCTACCGTGATTGATTAATCTGTGAAATGAAATTTATAACTTTTATTTGGGCGTCTTTGTCGAGTTTAGGACTTAAAACGTCTTATTTGCGTTAAAAAAAATGCGATTTTTAAGAATAAACTATTATTTTTCTCGAAAAATTTTGATTTTGAAGAAAAATCTCACCACAGACGGGCAATAAAATTTGGCACAACTGGTTAATCTGGAAAATCAACCCACGTAGTCGATTTTGACCAAAATCTAATGTGTGGACACGCTATACATTCAATTAAAATTTCATAATATAAGCTCTCTACTGGCACATTTGAAAGTTATTGTAAGGCTATCTAAAAAGTTGATTTTCCAAATATGAGCTCTCTACCGACTTCGTGTGGCCATTTTTGTGGAATTTAAATGGTCATTTTCGTTCTAGTCAGGTTCGTTTAAAACTAAGCAATATATTGGGAGTCATTGTATGGCTACCTTAAAAATTGAAAATTTCAAAAATATTAGCTCTCTACTGACTTGGCGTTTGGTCATTTTTTGAATTTTTTGTGGTCATTTTCGATTAAGGTTGGGGTTCGTAACCTTAGGACATACATTTTTGGTAGTATTGTAAGGCATCTAAAAGTTAAATTTTTAAAATATTAGCTCTCTACTGACTCGTGTGTTCATTTTTTGGAAATTAACGGTCATTTTCGTCTTAATTGGGGTTCGAATTACTCTGGAGCAAAACATGTGGAGAACTTTGCAGAGATTCGGAATCCCAGTGCCCTACCCTACATATGGCCATTTTGCAGATTGACCCATATGTGTCAGAATTACAAACATTTGACCCCTCAAAAATTTTTGCCAAAATTTATTTCAAGACATTTGGTGAAAAATAAATGCTTAAAATTATAGTCCATTCTTGAGAAATTGGCGATAACTGCTACCTAAATCAAAACCTCTTGTTTTTGTGCTAATGGGTGCCTATTACATCAAATATTTTTTTTCAATTATATTTTTGGAACCGCAATGAAAATTATCTTTCTACTGATGTGTAATATGACCCCATATGAGTCATTTTGAGATTTGACCCCATTGGTTCATATCTACAAAATTGAACCCCCCAGAATTTTCGCCAAGGAAAATTCAGGACATTTTGGTAAAAAAACTCGAACACATACCTCCCCCGGTTCTCGAGAAACCGTTTTTAAGGATTTGACCGGTTATTACCGGTCACCCGGTGCTTCAAAATAGATAAATTGTCAAGTTATCAACTCATTGGCTGCTTGATACAATTGGAATTCTGGATCCGGTATGAGCCATCTCCGAGAACATTCGACTGTGCAACTGATGGCCTTATCAAAAAAAAAAAAAATATCGCCTATGAGAAATGTGTATGCGCTTAAATCTTATACCAATTTGAAGAAAAAAGTGCGTTGTAATAAAACATTCACATATGTCTTGCTATACAAGAGTTCAAATTTTGGTTGAATTGGATAAACATAAACCAACCGGTTTAAATTCAAAAAGATCAAAAAATTATCGAAAAATAAAGTATTTCTTCGATTTGGAATTTGAATTTTACTTTTTTGCTGTTTTGCCCCCCTCCTTTTTTTGCCCCCCCTTAAGAAGCTTTTCATAGCAAAATTTATAGCGCGGATTACAAAAAAGATTGACTAAAAATGTATACTTTCCTTTTATAATCTACGAATTTATAGGCAATTTTTTTATTTCCCGAAATACATGCATTTCCAATTTCATGTTCCTCCTGGACGTGTAATAACATTTCTATTCAAATGACATTTTTACACCCGTCACACTCAAAATAGGTGCCCAAATTGTAATTAAATTATAAAACTTTCGCTAGGCATTTTTTTGGTTCGCAGTGGTTCGCGTTTTTTTTTGCAACCCTACCCATTTCATGGGGTTGGAATGTTTTGTAACGAATTTAATTTTGGACGTTTCCATTAAAACAAAAACGCAAAGCAAAAAATTTTTTTAAATATGCAAAATCACCGTTATAAAAACGAATTGAATTTTTATTCAAAAGTTTTCAAACTTGGAAAATTGTCCCAAGCAAAACTTTTTTTTTATATCAATACCTATCATATATATAGGGTACCTTTAAAGTAGACTAAAGTTCTGCCTGATTTGTCTTTTTTGAGAAACTTTTAAAAAATAAAGATGATTATATAAATCCAACATGCTCATAATTACTACTGGTTTATAAAAAACGAGTGTTTACAGGGGAAGCCAATATCGCCGAAAGTTTTTTGGCAAAAAAATTTGGCGATATGACACATTCGGCTGATATTTGTGCACTTTTCCGGCGATATGGGAACAAAAATAAAATTTTCCGTTCCAAAAACTGAAAAAAAAACGCGGTAGTTTCACGCATAGGTTTTGAATGGACGTGATCCCAAAAATGGCGTAGAATTTAAATACTCCATCGAACGCAATAAATAAAAAGTTGTGATTAGAGAGGATTTGGGAAATTTCAATCCTGGAAGTGACGTCATTCATGACGCACACAAAGTAATTTGAGATATTAATCTCAAAAAAAAATAGGCGATATGGGAACAGAATTATAGCTAAACAATCGTGATTTGCGAAGGTTAAATTCCGGCAAATTTCAGCACATTCGGCAATATTGGTCCCCCCCTGTATACAGATGTATTTTTTTCGATTTTTTTTGCCAAAAATAATTTAATTTTTATATTTTGAAAGCGAAGAAATTTCCCTCACCGGAGTCGGAATTTTTGTTTTAAAACCAAAAGGATTTCCTGGGTAAAAATTTCTTGATATCCATTAATGCCCTTTATACTTCACTCACTATTTATTTTATAAAAATTGTGGTTAATTTCAGACAGCCTGCCTCAAGTTTGTTATCCCGGCAATAACTTGTTTCCGAAGCAGGGGTCGGCAAACATTTTCTGGTGAAGTCTGCCCGATTCCCTGCGTTCCGAAGTTCTTATTTTCTGAAATCCTGGAATATATTCCCTCGAAGTTTAGCCATTATTTTTTCGGTAGTGTGTTACTTTACACGAGGAGCTGTCATTCCTAGAACGCAAAAATAAAAATTTTCAAATTGTTAGATTCGTAGATCTTATACAAGGTTGTTAGTTCTGTCTCCAGGCAGCAATAGAAACAGCTTGAATTAGTTGCGTTTTCAATAAACTTAATGTTTGACTATCACGCGGTCCATAAAACCTTTACATTTTGTTAAATCTTTTTAATAACATTCTCCCCCCCCCCCCTTTTCCATATATATCAGGAACCGCAGGACCGGCATGCCACCTGGTCGACCTAGGCCTTTCTATTTCGCATCGTGGATTGGTCTA
>SCLH01000679.1:276990-289986 GCA_004367855.1 Oikopleura vanhoeffeni | reverse complement strand
GCTGCTTGATACAATTGGAATTTCTGGATCCGGATGAGCCATCTCCGAGAACATTCGATGCAACTGATGGCTTATCAAAAAAAAATATCGCCTATGAGAAATGTGTATGCGCTAAAAATATACCAATTTGAAGAAAAAAGGCGTGTAATAAAACATTTCACATATGTCTTGTATACAAGAGTTCAAATTTTGGTTGAATTTGGATAACATAAACCAACCGGTTTTAATTCAAAAAGATCAAAAAATTATCGAAAAATAAAGTATTTATTCGATTGGAATTTTAATTTTACTGCTAAGAACTTTTCATAGCAAAATATAGGCAATTACAAAAAGATCGACTAAAAATGTATACTTTCCTTTTTATATCTACGAATTAATAGGCAATTTTTTTCCCGATAAATGCATTCCAATTCATGTGTCCTCCTGGACGTGAATAACATTTTATCAAATGACATTTTACACCCGTCACACTCAAAATAGGCTGCCCAAATTGTAATTAAAGTGTAAAACTTCGCTAGGCATTTTTTTGGTTCGCAGGTGGTTCGCGTTTTGCAACCCTACCATATTCATGGGGTTGGGATGTTTTGTAACGATTAATTTTGACGTTCCATAAAAACGCAAGCAAAACTTTTTTAAATATGCAAAATGCACGTATAAAACGAATTGAATTTTATTCAAAAGTTTTCAAACTTGGAAAATGTCAAAGCAAAACTTTTTTTATATCAATATACTTTAAAGTAGACTAAAGTTCTGCTCTGATTCGTCTTTTTGAGAACTTTTAAAAAAATAAAATGATTATAATAAATCAACAGCTCATCAATACTACTGAGTTTTATAAAAAACGAGTGTTGTACAGGGGGAAGCCAATATCGCCAAAAGTTTTTTGGCGAAAAAATTTGGCGATATTGACACATTCGGCGATATTGTGCACTTTCGGCGATATGGGAACAAAAATAAAATTTTCCGTTCAAAAACTGAAAAACGCGGAGTTTCACGATAGGTTTGAATGACGTGAATCCCAAAAATGCGTAGAATTTAATACTCCATCAAACGCAATCAAATAAAAGTTGATTAGAGTAGATTTGGGAAATTCAATCCTGGAAGTGACGTCATTCATGACGCACACAAAGTAATTTGAGATATTAATCTCAAAAAAAATCGGCGATATTGGGCACTTTCGGCGATATGGGAACAGGAATTATTTTAGCTAACAATCGTGATATTGCGTAGGTTAAATTCGGCCATTTCAGCACATTCGGCAATATTGGGTCCCCCCTGTATACAGATGTATTTTTTCGATTTTTTTTGCAATATAATTTATATTTTTATATAAAGCGAAGAAAATTTCCCTCACGGAGTCGGAATTTTTGTTGAAACAAAAGGATTTCCTGGTAAAAATTCTTGATATCCATAATGCCCTTATACTCACTCACTATTATTTTATAAAAATATGTGGTTAATTCAGACAGCCTGCCTCAAGTTTATTATCGGCAATAACTGTTCCGAGCAGGGGTCGGCAAATTTTCTGGGAAGTCTGCCGATCCCTGGTTCCGAGTCTATTTTCTGACTCTGGAATATTTTCCCATCGAAGTTTAGGCATTATTTTTCGTTGTTTCTTTACACGAGGAACTGTCATTCTAGAACGCAAAAATAAATTTCAAATTTTGATCGTGATTTATAAAGGTTGTAGTTGTCTCCAGCGCAATAGAAAAGCTGAATTAGTTGTAAAACTAGTTTTGACTATCACGCGGTCATAACCTTTACATTTGTTAATTTTAATTAACATTTTTCTTATATTCAGAACCGCAGGACCGGCATGCCGCGGCATGGGAATTGTCTTTCATATGCAATTTGATATGACTAGGGTGCGCAGCGGTAGAACTAAAGTAGTTGATACAAATTCGTTGACCTCACGGGGGTTGTTTACCCAGAAAAAAACGATTCCGGGCAGAAATTTTTTTTGGCCATCTAGTGGTCAGAAAATGACTTTTAAAACGCCCATTTAGAGCACTTACTTCGATTTTTAGCATACAAAACTTCATTTACCTGATTTTTCAGAAGTTGTGCCGTTGTCAAAAAAAAATTGCTACCTTTTGAAAATAAAAAAAACATTTTGAAAATTTGTGAAAAAAAAATTTCGTCATTTCGAAGGAAATTGATGCAATCTTGGACACTAATTTTTTTCTAAAAAATTTTCCCCGCTCTTCCCCGGTATATTTTTTTGTCAAATTGTGTCAAATTTTCAGGGAAAAATCAAAAATCAAAATAAATCCGTTTGCGAATATCTTGTTCCGTTCTCAAATGGCAGAGAGAGAGACCAGGTTTAATATGAAGAGGATTCCAAGAATATCGGACAGCATTAAACAGGACGGGAATAAAAAACGAATTAAAAAGTAAAATTACGGTCGCGGTTACACCGAACGTCACTAATTATATGTGTCGATAGTAATAATCAATTGATCATCATTTGACACAAATGATAAAATTCGATGCAAAATATTATTCATCATGTAAATTGTTAACAGCTTATGATTAAAAAAATTGTCATGCAATGATTGCAATCTCAAAAAACAAGAATTTTTTTTGTTGTGTTTTTTTCAAGAACTTGTTTGTCAGAATTTAATATGCCCAAAATTTTTGAAATAAGTTGCAAAAAAAAAGTTTGATAAACACAAAATTAATATTTTGGATTGAAAATTCGAAATTTTAGAACGATTTTGAATACATTTTGCCAGTATTTGAAAAGTAAAATAATAATAAAATTGCTGAATTTTAAATTTTCTGTTTTGAAAAGTTCAATTATAATTGAACAAAAACTGCTTAAATTTCAACTTGAAAAGTTTAATAAAGTAAAATTGCTTGAGCAACCTGAAGGGTCGTTCTTTCATCAACTGACCCACTCTGATTTCGGACTGGGAGAACTAGACACGAAAGCGACAATGGTTTTGTGCATGTGAAACCTTGAGAAGAAGTATCGGTGAAAAAATTTTGGCACCCTAGGTTGATCACGTGGAATCAGTCATGGAATTGCTCAAAATTACCGAAAAAACAATTTTTCGCGAATTAGTTGAACCCGTCCGAGCTAAAATATCTGCTGGAAAAAAACCGAGCAGGTCCGATCAGATCAATTTTTTCCGATCCGATCTATTTTTTCATCACTGGTCCGATCCGATAATTAAATTTTGAAATGTGCTTCCGATCAATCACATTCCGATCTGCTCGGATGCCCTTCTCAGAACAGATACCTCTTAAGGGAGTGGCATTCGATCCGCAGATTGGTACATTTTTCAGAGCGATATATATATGAAAGAAAAAAATGTGAAAATTATTTTTATCTTCAATAAAAGTGTCCACTCTTGCAAACGTTTATATTTTTAATTCTTAAATAATAACTATCTGTAAGAATATTAAAACCACTTGTTCATGGAACTCCATTTTCAACTTAACCCCCACTTGCACGAGATGTCCTACCCCCCCCCCACTGCACGAGAGTGTTTCAGAACACACACACATATGTGACATAGATAGGGGTGCGCAGCGGTCAAATTAAGTTTTAAATTAAATGACTAAAATTAAAATGATTTTCCATCTTACAAAGTGTTCCGCTACGCATTTTTTTGTCAAAATGACCAAAATTTTTCGAAATTTTTGAACATTTTTTTTTCAAAAAATTATTTTCAAATAGCAAATTTTTATGTGAGTACGATCCTCCCACAAGAAAACTAAAAAATTAGCTGATTATGCTCAAAAAACGAAATTAGTGCTGAAATGGGGTTTTGAAACTCACTTTCTGACCACTAGATGACCCAAAACAAAATTTCCTCTGATCCGTCTTTTTTTGGTGGCGATTACCCCCCCCCCCATAGCAAATAAATGTTTATATCAACAGTTTTTCTTGTTTCAGTATGTTTTACTGCATATAACAAAAAATCGCATCCAAAAAATGCATTTCCGGTCGATGGAGAATTTCTAAGAACTCACCAAAATTCTAAAATTAAAAATAAGGGAACTATCGGGGGTCTGTCCGATATTCCGCCGGCCAAAATGACACTTCCCAAAAATATTTTTGGTCTCTGTGTCTGAAACACGCTCGTGCAGGTGGGGTTAACCCGACATAGAATTTTTTTGAAGACAATTAATAAACTTTCAGACATTGGCGGGTTGTAATGCGCTTAAAAAGTCTGGTTTCTATGTTGCATATAAAATTTCCGTATGTCTCAACTAATGATGGTCGCGCGATTTTCATTTCTAAACTATCGATGAATTTTAACACTCGCTGGTACATCGATAAGTTGCCATTTGGCACTAAAATTTTATAAAATTTTTATGCTAGTAAAAAATTCAAAATAAATTGTGGGTGTAATAGGCGCCATTTCTTTAGATAGTAAGAACATTTTTAATATCAAAACGCAATTGAAGGTCAATTTTTATTCCGCAAAAAAGTTGTTTCTCTACTTTTTGCCAGTTTTTAACCATTTTTCATGAAAAAACTTTCATATCAAGGAAATTTTTTAATATGCAACATAGAAACAAGACTTTTTAAGCGCATTACACCCGCCAATGTCTGAAGTTTAATAATATTGTCTTCAAAAAAAAATTCTATGGTCGGGTTAAGTTAAATGGAGTCCAAGAAAAGTGGTTTTTTAATATTTTTAGTAGTTAGTGTTAAGAAATTAAAAATATAAACGTTTGCAAGAGTGAGCAACTTTTATTGAAATAAAAAATAAATTTCACATTTTTCTTTCATATATCGCTCTGAAAAATTACCAATCTGCGGATCGATGCCAACGCTTAGTGGGCCAGTTAAAAGAACGACCCTCGTTATTCAACAAATGAATTTAACTACTTGCTTTCAGTTGAAGAAGAAAAGTCCCTTGACGATGATTAATCGAAGAATGTGAAGCTGTCGATTTTGACCCAAAAAAGCACACGGGTACAATCACTGACCCATGGGGAGAAGATGACGATGGCCCTCACATGGGGTTCAATGTCAAATAGTTAATTGTAATACAATCTTTTCGTTCTAAAAATGCTGAAATCAACAGTAAAACTGGTAAATTTTCTAGAATTTTCACTATTTCTATGTTTAGTAAATTCGTTTAAAAACTGCCAAAATACAAAAATAATCTTTTTGAATTGAATTTTTTTTTTTTTGCAAATCAAAAGCAGGTATAAAAATAAATCTAAAAACATTATCAAAAATTTTCGAAAGTGTTTTCTTTAGGAATAAGGAGGTACAATGCTGGGAGAATTTTGCCGAGACTTTAAGGGTATGCGACCTGATTTGACATTTTTCGTGAAATATACTGAAAACTAACAGTTCATGAGAAAAACCGAAAATGCTAATTGTTAATCTACCATCCTTAATCTTGCGAAAAAGTCACATCAAACTATTTTGACCGTTACACCAATAGGTACAGTATCGTAACAAGGTGACATTTTCGAACTGCCAAACTATCTCCTCCCAGACGGTATATCAAATTGAGCTCAAATTTTCACAGATCACGTAACGGTAGTATGTCAATCTTTGATCGTCGAGCTTTTTTTTGATCCGGCGACGGAACAATTCTTAGAACGCCAAATAACTGACGATTTTTCACAATTTCAGACTTCAAAATCTATCTCCTCTTAGGATATATTTGAAAAGAAAGCTAGTCAAACACTGATGGAGAAAGTTGGCACGTCGTCAAGTCGATATTTTGAAGTTTAGTGGTCAATTGAGCAAACGTTATTTTTTTACTCATCTTTCAAAAATACTTAAAAAAAATCGAAAATTTCGAAAAATTTTTTGATGATCTGGGTTCTTAGTACACTTAATTATCACCGCCGTATGAATTTGGAGCATTTTTAATGCCTCCTAAGGTCTTTATTAAATCAGAGTCGCATACCCTTAAGAGGGTTTATATATGGCAGTCATATTTCTGAAATCGAGTTCTGTCAACTTAATTTTCACGATTCCTGCCTCAACGTGGCCTGTTTAGTTACTGAATTTTAAAAATTGTAAAAAAAAATCAAAATTATCCAAAAAAATATTGAAATTTTCTGAGTGTCGAAAATGAGAAATTTTTTTTTGCTCTCGCGAGAACGGTAAATTTTGGCCATAGTTTTATCCCGTTTCATAGAAACATGATAATGCGGAATCTTTTTGATACTACTAAAAATTTGATACGAGATCTTGAGCTCAAAAAATAATTTTCAAATTGTCCTGCGGGCAGGGGTCGGCAGATTTTTTGAAAATCGTTTGCTCTGCTCTAGCACCATTTTTTTCAGTTCGCTCTGCTCTAGAGCATATTTTGATGGTTTGCTCTGCTCTAAACCGAAAATTAATTTTGGCTGCTCTGCTCTAAAGACTAAAACATTCTGTTTGCCTGCTCTGCTCAAAATTAATTTATTTTCTATGCTCTGGTCTGCTCTAATTTTTTTTAGGGTTTATAGGCACAAATAATTAAGGGGGAGGAGTTTTCGTACAAATTGAGGGGGTTATGA
Source organism: Oikopleura vanhoeffeni (assembly GCA_004367855.1). Taxonomy (NCBI): domain Eukaryota; kingdom Metazoa; phylum Chordata; class Appendicularia; order Copelata; family Oikopleuridae; genus Oikopleura; species Oikopleura vanhoeffeni. The sequence continues at coordinate 283,500 of SCLH01000679.1, read as the reverse complement.
GGGGGTAAAAAATTTAATAGGGTTGGCCTCGAACCAACCAAGGGGCAAGGTAGATAATATTAAGAAGGGTTGTAGCCGATTTTGAGAGATTTTTGCCCCAAAATCCTGCGATCGAGTCTCGATTTTGAGTATCTACTGAAAAGCATCTAATTTTGTTGAAAATGAGCCCCTAATCGGCCGCGGCCATAAAGGGAAATATATTTTTGAATATTAATTTTTAAATAAAATGAGCCCCAAATCGGCCGAAGGCCGATTAAGGGGGAAATTATATTAAATTTATTTTTGTTGAAAAATGAGCCTCAAATCGGCCGAAGGCCGATAAAGGGAGATATTATATTTGTTTAATTTGTTGAAAAATGAGCCCAAAATCGGCCGAAGGCCGATAAAGGGAGATATAATATTTCCGAAATTAATTTTTTTGAAAAATGAGCCGAAATCGGCCGAAGACCGATAAAGAAGAAATTATTTTTAATTTAATTATGTTGAAAAATGAGCCCCAAATCGGCGAAGGCCGATAAAGGGAGATTACTATGTTATATTAATTTTTGAAAAATGATTCTCAAAATCGGACCGCGAAAGCCGATAAAGAGAGATTTCATGTTTTATTTTGAATTTTGTTAAAGAATGAGCCAAAAATCGGCCGAAAAACCGATAAAGGGAGATTTATATCTAACGATGCCTAAATGTGTTTGTCACAGCACGTTTTTGAATCCGCGCCTCTGATAGCTTGCTTAGTTAAGCGATGGGTGTGGAGGCGCGCAAAATGCATAGTCGGCGACAAAATAATTTAGGATCGATAGAATTTTATTTTGTTGAAAAATGAGCCAAAAATCGGCCGAAGGCCGATAAAGGGAGATATAATTTTGAATTTAATTTTTTTGAAAATGATATTCCGAATCTTTTGATACTACTAAAATTGATACGAATTTGAGCTCAAAAAATAATTTTCAAATTGTCTCCTGGGAGTTAAAAAACTGAACATTGAAATTCCATTGCGAATCATTTCTTCCAAAATTGTCAGGTAATATGGATACATGTAAAATAGTTTTGTAAATCATTTAGTAGAAAATTACCGCTGTCCGTGGCCAAAATAGCAAAAAATGGTCCTTTTCGGCATAATCGAGACATTTTGAGGATGAAACTCGAAAACGCGTGCAGTCATTTTTCTGCTATGCTATCTACAACTTATGTGTGAGTATGATATTTTCTGCAAATAGGGACGAAAACAATATACAGCTTTGGAAAAAAATAAATGCTCCCGGTTAACCTCATTTATCGGTTGGTTGTAAATTGATCTTGAAAATTGTCAGCAGAAAGTTCACGAGATTCATGAACTATACATCCCAGATATTTTTATGTATTATTATGTACATAAAAAGTTAAGAGCCTTGGAAAAAGTCTGGATGCCTATAGAACCCCTTAAGGGATTGGGGTGCTTCAGCAATTTGCTGGGGAAAAATACAGCCCTTTTTAAAACTCAATATATTTTGTGAGAATTGAGTGAAGCTTTATTTTCCAATTGGTATATTGTAGTCGTACCTTGAGAAGTCAAAAATTAATCTCATTTAGAAAATATTATCACATCACTTTAAATGCATAAACCTAATTGCTGGTATTTCTTTCCATTGAAGTATACGGTCATTCCAGTATCCAAAAATCACATAATGCCGATATTATGGTCAGAAAAAAAATTCTCTACAATTGCAACCAAGCATATTTTATAATTCATCTAATTCGCCGAAAATTATTTTGAAAATTCCTTGCTATAGTTAAATATATGGCAAAACGTAGATTTTTTACAAAAAAAAGTATACCTCACAAACGGTCCATGCGATTTATTTTCTCTTTTTCATAAACTCTTCTCTATATCTTATAAACTTTAAACCAAGGCCAACATTTATAATAATTTTTTTATATTCTCGCAATCACTATTCATGCTGATTTAATGCGCGCCATTATTACATTGATTAGGCTAAAAATTGAAATATTGGAAAAGGCGCAAAAATCTGAAACAACTATCATATTGAAATAACTTTCATTTAGAGAAACTTTTCTTGCGAGTTGATTTTTTGTTATTCGAAATGATACCATATCTAGATTATTCTCTGTTTTTATGCAGTCCGAAACGATATTTTTTGGAATTTTCTAGATTTGTTGTCAAAAGTTTCCAATTTTATTTTGGTCTGAATCTCCGTGAAATGATCACTATGAGTTATTTTGTTTTTGATCATCGTCATTATTCGGGCATTCAGTTAGCAAGCGATTTCAACTGTTCTAGAAAAAAAATATCCAGAAAATTGGTGTTTTTTTAATTGCAACGACTTCCGAGGTGCTGGAAGGTCAGGTGCAATTGAAAAAATACCGAATTGCGACCGTGGTCGAAAATAACTACTGCACCCAACAATCCTTAACCCACATACTCATTTGGTAATCTATTACCAGCTCGACTTGGAGGCTTTAAATTATATAGTTGCCATTATCGGATTAACTTCATATTTAAAATGCTTAGGTTTTTCCACATTCCTTGATCTTTTGGTGCTAAAAGGCTTTCTCTATCTTGTTTACTTCTTGAGATAAGCGAGCTTTGTCGCGTCGAAATTCGCACATGAAAAGTGTTAGATGAGTTTTTGAAAGTTGAGAATTTCTGAAAAAAAATAAATTTCCTTCACCAGGTAGAATTTTTAATTTAATTTATGTGTCCAAAAATAAGGATTTCATTCATGATTCGAAAAATTTCTTTATTTTTGATTTTCTCACCTAAATACTACCACCACAACAAACTGAAAATTGATACTATTTTGCTAGTAGGTTTGATCATATTTACTCTTTGAATTTGAGCGCTCAAACAAAATTGTGTTATTTGACAAACAAAACCAAACAAAATATTTGGTAACATTTGAAAGTAATAATAAGGACAATTAATGATAAGTTCATTGTACAATAAATAAATTTAGTTTTTCTGAAGAAATAAAACGGTTATTATTCAGATAAGTTACATTTTTTACAAATAATTACGGTGTGAATTCGCATACATAACTTGCACAAACATTAAAAGTTTTGTGTTTGCTTTCTGGGCATATTTGCCAGTTGCAGCATTGACAGCTTTTTTTCGAGCTTTTGGTTTGCTAAGTAGTTGGTGGTGGCTTTTCGTTTTTTTGTGCATGGGCAAATTTCGATAATTTCAGTAGTAACTGCGACTGGTTATTTTTGGCATATTTTTTGTCCTTTTAATGTATTTTTGATTAACTCTTTACTGCTGATTTGTATCACCTGGAAGAAGCAAAACGATTCTCGGCGGGATATTTACACATCCGGCACAGAGTAAAATATCCTAAACTGCGGCTGCCTGTTTAGCTCGGAAATCATTCAATTTTTAAATTAATAAGAAAAATGATTCTCAAAATTTTTGTTTTTGATTTTTTGTTTTCTCGCTCGATACGAATCAAGAACTCTGCCCTTAATTAGCAGTCGCAGAGTATTGCGATGCAGTTTTTTAGAATCAAAATTCCCAGGCGGTATTTTTATTTGATATGTAAACTAAAATCATCACCGGTTTTTCTTTAAATTATCAAGTTACGGCAATTTTACGTTTTCAAAGTCAATCGGATGAAAAAAAAATTTTTCGTAATTACGAAAACGTTTTTTATATTTTTATGGGCACAAATTTTGTTTGAGCTTTCCAATGAGTCTACTATGTTACACATGACTTGCCCAGGAAGAAAAATATGATATTTCAAAGTTAGCTGTAATAATTACCACCATTAGAGTTGGTCGTTGTTCAGAAATATCTAGCATGTGGGTTAAGGTAGCTTTTTTTAGGTCACCGCCCTGTCCAGCAAAAACGGTAGTAGGTATGGACAACCGTTTTTGCATTGATAAGCTGACAAAATATTAGCCGATGAATTTTTTCCAAAACGAAATATACAAATATTACCAAAGTTCCCTCTAGAAAAGTTACCCGATGGCATACAAAATTGTCCTCTGGTACCTACTATGGGTTTTGCTGGAGAGGGGGGGTTGACCAAAAAAAGCTACCTAAATAGAACTGGATATAGTTTTAACTTGTCTGGGTTAAAAATATTTTGCATTCTAGAATGACAGGTGATCAGTAATCCGGATATGTACGACAACAAAATAACACTTCTCAAAAGCTAAAATGCGCAAAAGTTTAAATATTGAAAAAGCGGATAATACCCAGAGGTCGAAACTAGACTCGGAACAATTATGACAATGGCAAATTCCAGTCAGGCTGTCTAAATTCACCACAAATCGAAAATGATACCGCGTGAGTTTAACTTGGCGTCGGAGCAATCGCGTACCGTCGTACTAAACCGCTTTATTATGGGCTGCAGAAACCAGGATGGATAAGTCTGCAAATTCAAAAAAGATATAGATTTTTGTCCGGGATTAAATGATTCTTTTTCAAAAAAATGGGATGAAAATTATAATTAGGTCGCTTTTTTTTAGGTCGCCCCAAGGGTATCGTTCTGAGAGAACTAGACTAGATAGGACAAATTTTTGCATTATCTAAACCGAATTTGAAATGCAGATTTTTTCTTTTTCCTCCGATGATTACCGGTTCACCGGTAATTCGCAAAAAACGGTTTTTCGGTCATTTGAGCAATTTCGATGACTGATTTCCGGTCACGTGATACAACTAGGAGCCAAATTTTTCTATCGCAATATTTTTCCAAGTTTTCAGTGCAGAAAACTATTTGTCGCTCCTTGTCTAGTTCTCCCAGTCGAAATCATGGTGGTCGTGCGACCTAAAAAAAGCGACCCTAGCGTAATGACATTTTTTATCGGTTCGCAATTCGCCTCGACGCCACTTGAACTCATGCAGTAGTCAATTATATAAAGGAATTCTTGGTAATTCTAACAGTTATTGATTCGAATTTCAGTTAAAAAGTAATTTGCTAGTCGAAAATACGTAAAAATTATTCCCTGACAAATACTAGCCAAATACTATGCCTTTATGGAGATGACCTTCCTGAACTAACAACAAAAATTTAGAACACAATTAAAAGTTATTGGAAATTATTCAAATTAAATTTTTTGAAGTTGAAAAGTATTGAAGTATTTGTATAGAATTTCTTTTTTTTGAAAATTTTGAAAAATAAAAAAAGCGGCAGAAATAAACACCGCACTTCAATCCATCTCTCACATTTAATTTCAATTGAGACAGCTATGTTTAAGTGCGAACTGGTTAAAAAGGAATATTCCAAGCAAATTTATGGGCAAAGCAACATTCACCTTTGGAGATCAATGACCGCAGTGGCAATAAAAGGGAAGTAAACCAATAATCATTTTATATTTTTTCTTGTCGAATTATTTTTTCTACAACACACGACATGTCGCGACAGTAGTTAAAGTTTTCAAATTTCTTAATGGCTTTTGCTGGGACAAGGTCTGAAGTCCATAAAAACCAAGCTAAAAAAATGGCCCCTATTTTTTGGTCCAAAAACCAGGAATAAATCAAAACTTCAACGGTATAAAAATTGCGTAGGCGTAAAACCACTGATTAAAATGAAAAAAAAATGTTGTGTGATTTCAAAACTTTGTTTGAAATACACTTTCTGGCCGATTAATATCATAATTGATTACGGAGCCTCGTGGCGTTTTTTGCTAGATTTCTGCAAAAATGTTCAAATATCGGCGTTGATAAAACTTATCCATAACATCTTAGATAGCTCAAACTGACACAAATATAGTGAAAATAACAATTGGCCGAATCGGACCACTCATTCTGAATTTTCGGAGGTTACTAGAAATTGTTTATATCATTTTTTGTTCAAATTAGAAACAATGTCCATTTGCACATTTTTTTACTTTATCAATCTCTGGTATGTTGTGCTCAGTTTGACTATCTTAAAACTTGATGGGATCGAGTCGTTATTTACACGCCGAATTTACTTTTACAAATTTGGCTAAAAATCTGAGCAAAAACGCCAGAGAGAACCCGTATGATATACTTATGTTAAAACATATATATCGCAGACATGCAAAAATAAAATTTTGAAAAATAATTAGTAAACAATTAGAAATTTAAATCGAAAAAAAAAATATTTCGGCCATTTTGTGTAGTTAAAGGTACGCTTTGCGAAAAACAATCTATAGAAAATGGTATCCCACAAAGAGTCGGCAGCAAACCTTTTCCTACATGTGGTGGTTCTCAAATCCCAGCAGAAAGATAGGAGTGCTAGCATGGTATAACATGCATCTTAGAAAAGTGAAATAACAATAAGAAAACAAAATAAATATTCAACAAATAATACAACAAAAGTGAAGAGAAGAGATAAATGTTACTGACAAATGAAGAGTTAAATTGAGATACTAAGAAGAAGACAAACATTGCTTTAAATGATTCTTCAGAAATGCAGTAATGCTCCAGAACCGATCATAGGTAATTACAGAATAAATAATAATTTAAAAAAATTTGTAATTAATTTAAATAAATCAGGAAATCTGTTTTAAAAAATCCGTAACTTTTTTTGAACACGCCCCAGGTTT
>SCLH01000679.1:236856-274463 GCA_004367855.1 Oikopleura vanhoeffeni | reverse complement strand
CTCGCAAATTTCAATAAAAAATATCTTTTTCATTGGGGGAAAATCTACTTCTCGAATATACAATAATCGAAAATTTTCAAGCCTTTTCCCAAGCGAATTGCTCTGGAGTATATATTGGTCGACTTCTCTAAACTATCCATTTTTTCTATAAAAAGTGCGTTAGGGGGAACATTAGAGCAGCAAAACCTTAGTTTTAAAATAAAAATCCCTTAATTTGTTTTCTTTTTTTTCTATCGGTTATTAATTTTTGCATCGAACCGATTTGGTTACATTAGCGTGACCTTGTTTCAGGAACAGACGGCCTAGGCCCTAGCAAAAATATAGGGGTTACGTGATACAAACCATTCTCGAGATACCACATTTTAGTTATTAATTATAAATAAATTTATTTTTTTGCGCAATTTTTTATCACACACAATTTCTTTGAAGTTTCTGTAATTTTTTTGAGATTACCATTTTTTTCATAGCAAAAGATAGGAGAAACAAGTCGACGAAAAGTAGGAGATATTCGGTATTTTAACTGGGGATGATCCTAAAGTGATCCATTCTATGGATTCCATAGAACACGGAAAACATAATTTTCAATTTTTCAGAGCTCTAACAAGCAATTGAAAAAACCTGCAGTTCAAATTAAAAGTTTCGTATTTGCCCCGGTAAAATATGACGTGGGCAATGTTTCCCTTTCATTACTTTTTCTTTGCTTTAAATTGTCTGCATCCAGTTTTTTCCCGAGTTCAAAATTACATTTAGGGTTGATTGGAAAAAACATACCTTTTGGAAAAATAAACATTTCTTCAACTTATTTTTTAACCACTGGACCCACCGTATGATTTTTACATGTTATTAATTTTAAGATAGTTTACGATAATGGGATCGTACTTACAAAAAATTATTATACGACACTGGGTGTCGCGGACTGATGTTGCTTCAACCAGAAAGAAATAAAAAAAGCTTACAGGAAACTGGCCCTGAAATATCACCCTGATAAGGTTAATATATAGCTGATAAAATAAGAGTTGCAAAAAAAGATATATTAACCCTCCGAGGCATTAGAGCCTTTTTGAAAGGCTTCAAGCCACTCTTGAATCATTCCAAAAATGATTGCAAGAAGAAGAAACTTCAATTTCGAATACATTTTAAAACTTCAACCAATGTAATCTAAAAAAATTACACTAAAAATTTGTTCGGATATTAGGTTCAAACTTTTATTGACAGTTGATTGAAAGGCGATTTTGCGCTTTAAGGGAGTCGGTGCTGTGACCGATTTGAACTTTTTCATTTATTTTTTCTCGGGTTGATGGGAACTTTTTTGCCACTTTCGAATTTTCGATAAAAAACTTTTTCGAAAGAAGTATGACACTTTTTGAGTCACTTTGGGGTATAACTCGGATTTTTTTTTCAGAATCGATTATTTTGTACTTTTATAAATTGTTCTTTTGAAAAAACACTTCAAAAAAACGCGCCGTTTGCTATCAAGATGTACTAAATTCAGTTAATTTCTTTTTTTTTTATTACATTAGAATCTCTAAAACGGTCTCAACCACCAGCGTCAAAAATTCGAAAATTTAAATTTTTGAAAAAAGACGAACAAAAACGACATATTTAGCAGATCGGAAAGATATTAATTCATGAGTTTGATTTATTAAATTTTTACGTGGTGGATAGGTCGGCTAACCAATTTGGCAAGTTTCGGTGTGATAAAATTTTTTTTAATTCTGGATAGGAAAAGGGCTTTGATGGATTTCTGCCAAACCGTGAGTTTCATTGCTAAAATATATGATTCAGAGTATAAACACGAGGCGAACAAAACAAAACGGAAGAACATATTTGAAATTTATAGTGACAGTAGCCATTCCCATATTTTCAACTAAGGATTCCAGAAAAATTAGTTCTTCAAAAATTATTGAACAAGAAATGGGGAATAATTTCGATATATTTTCCAAATAGGTACGACGAAATTCCCAAAAAATGTATATGATTTTTTCAAATGCATATAAAAAATATGTGGTTCACCTTTAGGGGTTAAAGTTAAAGTGATCCATTTTGAAGAGTTTTTTTTTTTCGTTGATTTAAACAAATACTGCTAAAAAAAATTTGAGAAAAATAAGGCATTTTTTCATAATGTTCGGAAGGTGTTTTCAAAAATTTTTCTCTAATTTGTCGAATCGAAAAGTTTAATTCGAACTTCAAATTTTTCTTAAAAAGCTGTGATTTCGAAAATTCTGCGTTACTAAAGTTTGCCTGGATTATGAACATTACTTTGGTGGGTATATTGAGAAGAATATATAAACCCAGTTTGAAAGTTTTTCATCAAGAGCCCATATCCGTATCTGTCAAAATGCACCAACCCCTTAAGTCTTACTTCCGAAAAACATAATTATATGACCAATATCTGAAATTAAAAATTTCAAAATAAGGCCAGTTTTTAGGAAAGTGTTTTTGAGTACAAATTGACAGAAAAAATGTTAGCATTCTGGGAATATCTGGAGAAAAATATTTCTGTGCGTAGTGAAATTTCAAAAATATCTGTATTTCGATATTAGTTATGGTTTAAAATGATATGTTTTGAAAAAATATAGAATTTAATTGTGAATCATGTTCAAAGTGGTACTTTTTATACCATTTTTTCATAATATTTGTAATAATCATTAAATAATGGGTTGATTAAATCGAGAAAATCAACTATTTTTTCCTATAAAACGTGATTTTTTCAAGAATATTTTGAACTTATTTTAAAAATATTTTTATTTGATTCCACAACATCATACACTACTTTAGTGGATCATTATGGAAATCGCTTTCGCGAAAAAAATGGGTTTCCATAAATCGTATTGGGGTTGTCCATTTAAAATGGTAATGGGTTTTCCATTTATAGGACAGCCGAAAATCACAAACTTTTTAGAAGAGTTTGGAGCAAATTAAAACACAAAAACAGAGTTTATTCTGTACTTCAAACATGCCTTGTTTTTTCAAAAATGGTTTCCATAATTGGTAATGGGGTTTTCATCAATGGTAATGGTTTCATAAATGGTGATGGGTTTCCATTTAAATGGTAATGGGTTTCCATTACATAGGTAATTCTTGCCGCAAATTTTTGAAAGTTGTTTTCAGCCAAAAAATTGAAACAACATTTTTAAAATTTTTGAAGGTTTTTTTTATCTTTAATTTATTTTATGGATCCAATTAAGGGGCAGCCGAAATCAACAAACTTTTTAGAAGAGGTTTGGAGCAAATTAAACACCCAAAAACATAGGGTTTATTTTACTCAAAAATGCCTTGTTTTTCAATAATGTTTTCCATTAAATACTAATGGGTTTCCCTTTAAATTGTAATGGGTTTTCCATAAATGGTTAGTCCAGTGATATACTCATTATCAGACAAAGTATTTGGTAGACAGAGCACTGTTGCAGTTTTATTTTTTGAGCTGAACATATATTTCCTTAAGCCTACCTGAGGTAGTATCACGTGCTTTAATTCACCTTTGTATTTCAACGTTTTTTCTAGAATTTAAACATAAAGTTTTTAGATAATATGAAAAATGTTTTTCGAAAAATTTTACTCTCCAACATCTTCGGGAAACAGCGCTCAAGGAGACCTTCTGAAAGGCTCTCGTGGCCTCGGTGGAACTTTTTTTCTATGCTTCGGAGAGGTTTACTGGCCTCAAATTTAGTTTTTTACAGGAAATATCGGTGTTAGAAAACCGCTCAAACGATTTTTTTTATAAAAAAATACATGATCTTACAAAAAAAAAATCCAAAAAGGTTTAAAAATGAAATTTTCGCAGATCCTTTTAATTTACAAAAACCATCATAATGTTAATGGGTATTTGATAATTTGAATCTTTCACATTGTTGTCGAGCTTATTTTTACAACTGGACAAGATTAAAAGGACTGCTGATTTTACGAAACACTTTATATTCGGAAAATGAAACATTAAAATAAGTGTTCAAAATTAACATTTAACTCTTGTTTCACTATTTAAAATGACCATAATGGTTACGTCTGCAAAAGACAAAAACGGCGGTTTTTCACATTAAACTAAAACCAAGCTTTCCGTTATGGACGAAACATGGGCAAGGTTATATCTTTATTTTTAGATATACCAAACTCCCGCTGACTTATTCAAAAGAAATCAAAACATTCACGAACATCCTTTCCGATCCTACAAAACAGAGCTCTTTATGACGCTAGAGGAGAATTTCGTAAGATTCGAATTAAGCTTCTCTCATATAAAGTTTTTAAATCTTTAGAGGCTTGAAGCAAAAAAAATAATGAACCACCTACGCCTGAGCGTCCTGGCCAAATGACAAAAACGCAGGACCGAGATGTCTGCCATCAGGTTGAAGTGAACCTTTGGAGGAAATGTTTTCAATGGGGGACACAAAAGAAATTAGCCCTAAATAGAAAAGAACTGTGTCAAGATTGTGAGGGAGCAGGCGGTTTTTCGGGAAGATTTTTAAAATTCTTTTTGTTAAGAGTTTTTGGAAGGTCCTTTAATTTAAATTCATACGTTACAATTCAGGTTATTCGACGGGTTGCAGGACAAAATGTCAAAAACTAAATGTAATAAAGATTAAAATTGTTAAAAAATTTTTAAATTTTGAAGGCCAGAAAAAAAAACGTTTTTTTCGAACGTGATCATGTCACATGAAATTAAGTGTTGATAGTGCATTGTTGAAAAGAAATTTCGTCTAGCTTAAAACCAACGTCTTTTTTGCAATTCAAAATTAAAATTTTTTAGAACATTTTAGATTTTTCTAAACCTATTTAGTTTTTAGACATTTCTGCCCCCAACCCATTTATCGACCATGGTGAAAAATTTCCATGTGAAAAATTCACCGTTCCAGCCTAAAAAATTTTCAATTTCATCATGTTTGAGCGTTTTTTCAAAAGATTCAATTTTTTTCAGTTTTTTATTAAAATGACGAAAAAAGTCCATTGAAAAAAATCATTGTGTACAAAAAAACGCTCCAAAAATGAGTATTTAACAAGTTTTTAACTTCGAAACAAATTTATGTGCTGAGTATGTCACATTACAGTATGACATTAAGATAAAAATCACATAGGTACTTTTTTTTAGGTGCCCCCCCCCTCTGGAGCAAAACCGTAGTAGTATCGAGAAACGGGTTTTTTGCATCCGATAGCCAGCCAAAAGCTTTAACAATGAAAAAAAGAAAAAGATTTTTCAGGGTCTACCGGTTTGTGACAGCTTGAAACACCCTGTAATTGGCGGTTTTTAAGAGAACTTAATCATAATTCAAACTTTAAAAATATACTTTATAGGGGTGAACTTATTCAAAGAAAAAAATTTTGGCATTGTTTATTTTGACACCTACACCACCTAGTAGGTTAATGGGGGCACTTTTTGAATCTCGGCACTGGGACATCATATATAACCTGTAATTATGCATAACGCTGATACTTTTCAAGGGAGAATTTTTGGCAATGTTTATTTTGACACCTGGACACACCTGGTGGAGTAAAGAGCACTTTTTGAATCTCGGTACTTGGGGACATCATAGATACCTGTAATTATACTAAAGCATGGTAACTTTTTTCAAGAGAAAAATTTATTGCAATATTTGTTTTGACACTTGACACCACCTGGTGGAGTAAAGAGCACTTTTTGAATACTCGGAAACTTGGGGACAGACCTGAAATATAACTTTATCAGGTTAACATCTTCAAGGAGAAAATTTTTTGGCACTATTTGTGTGAAATTAGTTGACCAAAGTTAATTCGACTATATATTCAACTTTACTAAACATTACGTCACTTAATTCTCTTGATGTCACCAGTTCCGAGATTAAATAAGTGCATCTTTACTCCACCAGGGTGTACAATGTCAAAACAAATTATTGCCAAAAATTTTTCTCTGAAAAGTTACCAGCTTTGAGTATAATTACAGGTCTCTATTAGATTGTCCCAGTACACGAGATTCAAAAGTGTCTCTTTACCCACCAGGTGGTGTCAGGTGTCAAAACAAACATTGCCAAATAATTCTCTTTGAAAAGTTATCAGCGTTAGCATAATGACAGGTCTCTATGATGTCCCAGTGCCGAGATTCAAAAAAGTGCGCCTTTACCACTAGGTGGTGTCAGGTAGTTCAAAAAAACAATGACACAACAAAATTTCTGTTTGAAAGTCACCCATAAAAAGTATGTTTTAAGTTATGAACTTATTATTAGTTCTTCTAAAACCGCCACATTACCGGTGTTTTCACTGAACACTGGTTAGAAACCTGAAAAATCGATTTTTTTTTCATTGGTTAAAGTTGTGGCTGGCTTACGGATGGCAAAAAACCGTCTCTATACCATATAGCATAAGCTAAAGGTTTTTGCTCATGAGGGCGGGGGGCACCTAAAAAAAGTATGACCATAGTAGGAGCTTCGAGATGATTATACCTATACGCCTGTAAGCTCAAATAATTTTGGCAACTCTGTTAATTAACCATATGGTTAGCCAGGAAACTTGCCGGTTCTCCCTATATATAGCGCAAACCACACAGTTAGATCCCTTAAATATTATTTAGGGTAACAAAACCAACAATGTACGCGTGTTCTGAGAAGGGTTTAGTATCGTCAAAATGCACGGAATGGAAAACTAAGTGTCAAACGAATTGCCATTTTATGCGTTGGGTGTCGGTTTAAGATGTTTCAAAAGTAGGTGTGCAAAAGCATGCAAAGGAGCCAGATTTGAGGACGAAAAGACGATTTTGATCTGTTTATGTTCGAAAAGGAAGAATGCACGAAGGACAAAATTGTGCAAATAGTGAGCTGACAGATACCAAGAACCTGGCAGAAGTGCATTATTGTCTTGATGAAAAGACAGAAAGTTTTCTGAAACGCGACAGGTAAGAGTTTTTGTAAGTAAGTATCTAGAAGAAATCGGTCATACAAAACAAATTGGAGCTGAAACGGTTAAATCTTTGGAATTTGAGTACCAGAAAAATGTGTTTATTAATTAATATAGGAGCAAAAAATCATATATATGCATTTTGATTTCGTAACTCTCTGGCGTATCTTAAAATATCCAAATTCGAATACAGGTGGCTAAAAGATGTCATCAAAAATTCTAGGGATAGCGATATTTCTTAAGGATTTTTCTTAAGAATCGAAAAAATATTTTTGAAGATTTTTTGATCTATAGATTTTTGAAAAATATCGAAAATCAAAATGTTTTTTAATTCTCTGCAACGATTAATTCCGATCTCATTCGAATTTTATGATATTGTTTCAAACAATTTCAGGAAAAATTCGAAAGAAGTCGGAATTAAATCGATTGCAGAGACGTGAGCCTGAGTTAGTTAACAATTTGTTTGTAGTCTTTCGATGTTTTTCGCCGCTGGCTGTAAGCCAGCCTAGGATAGGTTTGTAAAAAAGGAAAAATGTTTTTAAGACTAATTAGTGTCAATAATAATATACAGAGTAATCCAACCAAAAACTATACAATGCAAATGGTCATAAGGTAGCTTTGAACTCACCCTAGCTTTATCAAATTAAAACGATATGATTACGGAGCCTCCTGTCGGTTTTTTTGCTAGATTTTCAGGTAAAAATTTCAAATAATTCGGATCGTTTTGATAACGAATTATCAGCGATAACATTCTTAGATAAGCTCTGAGCACAAATATATAGGAATAATAAAATAGAAACAAATTGCGTCCGAGTCGGACGCATTTTTTGACATTTACTGAAATTGTTTATTATCAGTTTTTGTTCAAAAAATTGGAAACAATGGTCTAATTTGCACCATTTTACTTATTTGTATTTGGTATGTTGTGCTCAGTTTGAGCTATCAAAAACTTATGGGGTGAATCGTTTTCAAACGCCGAATTTATCGTTTAAAGATTTAGCATAAAAATCTAAGCAAAAAACGACCAGGAGAATCCGTAATTTAACGTATATGATATTTCTTTTTAAAAATATTGTATTTCATTTTTAGACCCCTAGAGCACACCTTAAATAATTTTTGTCTAGAGATCATCTTAACTGTCTATGGAAAATCTCTCCAATACTCAATTTGTGGTGCTTTAGATCGTGACATCACGCAGTTATGTCCGTTGACATCCAATGGTCTATCAGTTTGTTTGCCTTGGTGAAAATTAATACACAAGACAATATGATGTATTTCGATCAAAGCAGAGGGATTTCCACATTATAGAAACCATTTGAAAGGGGGAATTTGTCATCAATTTAAATTGTCAGTTATCCGAGATGAAACCTATTATTATTAGATATATAATCAAACAGCTGCCCAAACTAGAAAGAAATGAATAAAAAGTAATTTTATTTTAATTTTTTGAGAAAAAATGTTAAATATTAAACTTTAAATTTTAAATGCTGAATGAGTATTTTCCATCGGAATTATTGATCGTACAAAATACGGTTTTTTATTATATTTAAAAGTATATGTTGGCAAACTTAATGAGTTTTACACGAGCAGAGGTCTTACAACTCGAAAGTCTACATGCATTACGTCAAGTTGAGATTTACGGCATTCGGAAATTTTCGTTGTGTCGATTTCATTTCCAGAAAAAAAAATTTCGAATTCTTTTTTAAGTAGTTTTATTGCTGATCATTTTTGAAACTGCTGCCAGTCGCCCAAAACTATAAATGTTTTTTTTGTCATTAGGTAGCTAATGATTTCAAATTGTATTGCAAAAAATTTATAATTTTTGGAAAAAAAGTTTCAAAAAATTGATAAAATATATTTATGGGAGAAAATCTGACGTAATCAGACGCAATCATAATTTTGGAACGTTCTCGCATTAAGAAAACCAACAAGATAATTAGAAAACGGATTCCTATATTAATGCCTATTAACACACAACTTTTCAAAAAAATCTGATATCAGTGTCTGGCTAAAATGAAATTGAATAAATTGCGTAATAAACACGATACAACAGTCAATTTAACTATGTAATTTTTTGTCAGATTTTGAGCAAAATGAGCCGAAAATTACATTTCCAATTAAATATATCTTCTGCAAATAACCATTATTAGATGGGTTTAGAAAAAGTTGATAAATAATGTTTTGACATCTCATTCTAGTGATAGAGTGAATTCACAAATATAAAAATGATATAGGAAGTTGGGTCAACCATACTTTCAGGTTTTCAATATTACGTCAGGCCGATTAAAAACACAGACTGATGTTCAAAAAAAAGTAAATCGCGTCGGTTACCGAGCTCTAAAGGGGTTGGTCAGGCAATCTGGACCTTTTTAAACTTGCGCCTGCAGGAATAAACGAGAAACAGTAGTAACATTCATATATACTTTGTATATGCAAAGACAAGGTTTGATGAATCTTTGAGATAGAAAAGAAAAATATTTTTCCATGTTTAGGAATATGGCTGTGCCAAACCTCTAGAAAAAGTGCCAAAAAATTAATTATTAAAAATATTTTTGACACCTTGTCCATTGACCCAATTTTTACGGATTTTTCACAAATGATGCATTTTATTCATACGTGGGATCTAC
Organism: Oikopleura vanhoeffeni; assembly: GCA_004367855.1. Classification (NCBI taxonomy): domain Eukaryota; kingdom Metazoa; phylum Chordata; class Appendicularia; order Copelata; family Oikopleuridae; genus Oikopleura; species Oikopleura vanhoeffeni. The sequence continues at coordinate 264,981 of SCLH01000679.1, read as the reverse complement.
GCTCGCGGCCCGAATTTTTGACTTTTTTTTTCTATGAGTCGGCGCTAAATCGCAAAAATTGAGCATTTTTTTTTTAATTTTTCACAGCATTCATTGGTTGCGACCGCATTTTCGACATTTGGCTCAACTATGCAGAAGCGTTATGAAAATGACGACGCTCGGCCCCGAATTTACGATTTCGCCTTAGTTTGCTACAAATCGCCGCCGAAAGCGTGGCGCGACCTGTTTTTTTGCGTTCTAGCCTACACCAGTCAATTTTACAAAAAAGTTACCAAGCCATTAATGCTTTAAGAATATTTGCGACGAGTCATTTGCGCTAAATATTGGAATGAATTGTACAAGAAAAAAATTATGGTCAATTTGCAAAATTTGAGTCAAAATTTGAAAAATTTTGGAAAATTTTTAGAACCGATTATTCAAAACCATTTTCAAAATGTATTTATCTACAGATTATAAAAACAGCTGTGAGAAAATAATTCGGATTGGTCAACTTGAATTTTTGTTATTAATTTCCGGTTCTTGTTTACAAGGATATATTTTTTGCAAAATAAATAATGGTCTGTCACTCTGAAGATATAAAGCTAATACAACTTCAAACAAACTATATTTGTCTTTGATCATGTACAAATTGGTGACTCACAATGCTTCATAAATTGTTAAGATGTAAAAGGACGTATTAATTATGTGAAATTAGACAAGTTTGCAACTTTTGTGGATCAAGGTTTCCGGTTTTGGATTGGATATTTAATTTGTATTTTCCATCAACAGAACTTTGATCAGTTGTCAACAGCTGTATATAATGAGTTGAGGAAACCCATGTAGCAATTTTTCGTCAACAGACGATGACGCTTCTTCAAACCATTTAATTAAATTTCAAATTACTCAAAATTCAAAATCAAAACACGAATGGTTGACTAAAAAACGACACTCAAAATTTAAATCGCCGAGTTGAAAAAAAATGCTAAACCAGCGAACAAAGAAAAAAAGTACTTATTACGCCAAACCTTTTTTGCGCGAAAAACGAATCATAGTCTACAACCGCCTATTGTAAAATTAAATGATATTGATGTCCACATGGCTTGCTTGACGAAAATAATTATCAGGCGGATTTTCTGGACGCGCATTCGGGCCATGGTGTAAACACTAGACTCAAAGTTGAGCTACAGTCCATGATTAAGGTGGTATTAGACAATTTGTTTGCAGGCTAAGTTGCCCATGTGGTCATACCTCATGGCGACTATTTAGGTCTATAGTATGCCAGAGAGGAGCAAATTATAAGCTTTGTCATAGTCTCATGAGTGAACGGTTTGTCCGAAAGAGCATAAGTAAAAATTTTTTTCTTCAAATGAATTTACTTCAATTATCAATATCAAGTTTAAAATTTACCGAAATCTTAAAAAATTGTTTGAAATTCTCAAAAAAACTTCCAAATCTCAAAATTTTTGAATTTCAAAATATTTTTTAATTTTTTTGAGCCATAGATAGGAAAGTTTTATTTGATATATTCTTGTTTAATCGTTTAGAGTTTTTTAACTCATAGAGAAAAAATCTATTTTTCCCCGTGATTTGAGAGTTTGGAGACACGGATTATAATTGAGTGTCAAAATCAAAATTCCAAGAAAAATTCTTGAGCAGATAGAGAATTTTGGTTAAGGCCATTCAATTCTCGTGGTCGACTTACTCCTATAAATATTTATTTATTTTTTCAAATTTATACATGGGAAACGATCCTTAAAAAGTGTCGGCCTTGATACACCCCCTTAAGTGCAATATTTTGTATTTTGATACAACTGATAAAATTCGATGCAAAATTTATTATCATCATGTAAATTGTCTTTAACAGCGTGTATGATAAAAAAATTGTCATGCAATGATTGCAATCTCTAAAAAACAAGAATTTTTTTTGTTTGTGTTTTTTTCAAACATTGTTTTGTCAGAATTTAATATGCCAATAAAATTTTTTGAAATAAAGTTCGCAAAAAAAAAGTATTGATAAACACAAAATTAATATTTTGGATTGAAAATTCGAAATTTTTAGAACGATTTTGAATACAATTTTTGCCAGTAATTTGAAAATTAAAATAATAATAAAAATTGCTGAAATTTAAATTTTTCTTGTTTGAAAAGTTCAATTATAATTGGAACAATAACTGCTTAAATTTCAACTTGAAAGTTTAATAAAGTAAAATTGCTTGAGCAACCTGAAGGTCGTTTTTTTCATCAACTGACCCACTCTGATTTCGACTGGGAGAACTAAGACACGAAAGCGACAATGGTTTTGTGCATGTGAAACCTTGAGAAGAAGTATACGGTGAAAAAAATTTGGCACCCTAGGTTGATCACGTGGAATCAGTCATGGAATTGCTCAAAATTACGAAAAAACAATTTTTCGCGAATTACCGTTGAACCCGTCCGAGCTAAAAATATCTGCTCGGAAAAAAACCGAGCAGGTCCGATCAGATCAATTTTTTCCGATCCGATCATAATTTTTTTCATCTTGGTCGATCCAGATATTCAAATTTTGAAATGTGCTTTCCGATCAGATCACATCCGATCTGCTCGGATGCCCTTCTCAGAACAATACCTCTTAAGGGAGTGGCATTCGATCGGCAGATTGTACATTTTTCAGAGCGATATATATATGAAAGAAAAAAATGTGAAAATTATTTTTATCTTCAATAAAAGTGTCCACTCTTGCAAACGTTTATATTTTTAATTTCTTAACATAATAACTATCTGTAAGAATATTAAAAACCACTTTTCATTGGAACTCCATTTTCCAACTTAACCCCCACTTGCACGAGATGTCCTACCCCCCCCCCCCACTGCAACGAGAGTGTTTTCAGAACACACACACATATGTGACATAGATAGGGTGCGCAGCGGTCAAAATGATAGTTTTAATTAAATGACTAAATTAAAATGTTTTTCATCTTACAAAGTGTTCCCTACGCATTTTTTTATTGTCAAAATGACCAAAATTTTTTCGAAATTTGAACATTTTTTTTTTCAAAAAAATTTATTTTTCAGAAAATAGCAAATTTTTATGTGAGTACGATCCTTCCCACAAGAAAACTAAAAAAATTAGTTGATTATGCTCAAAAAACGAAATTAGTGCTGAAAATGAGGGTTTTTGAAACTCACTTTCTGACCACTAGATGACCCAAAAAAAAAAATTTTCCTCGGATCCGTCTTTTTCGGGTGGCGATTACCCCCCCCCCCGATAGCAAATAAATGTTTATCAACAGTTTTATCTTGTTCAGTACTGTTTTTAATGCATTAAAACAAAAACATCGCATCCAAATAATGCATTTCCGGTCTGATGAGAAATTTCTAGAAACTCACCAAAATTCTAAAATTAAAAATAAGGGGAACTATCGGGGGTCTGTCCGATATTCCGCCGGCCAAAAATGACACTTCCCCAAAATATATTTTGGTCTCTGTGTCTGAAACACGCTCGTGCAGGTGGGGGTTAACCCGACCATAGAATTTTTTTGAAGACAATTATTATAAACTTCAGACATTGGCGGGTTGTAATGCGCTAAAAAGTCTGGTTTCTATGTTGCATATTAAAATTTCCGTATGTCTCAACTAATGAGTTGGTCGCGCGATTTTCATTTCTAAACTATCGATGAAATTTTAAACACTCGCTTACATCGATAAGTGCCATGTGGGGCACTAAAATTTTATAAAATTTTTATTGCTAGTAAAAAAATTCCAAATAAAATTTGTGGGTGTAATAGGCGCCATTTCTTTAGATAGTAAGAACATTTTTTAATATCAAACGCAATTGAAGGTCAATTTTTATCGCAAAAAAGTTGTTTCTCTACTTTTTGCCATTTTTAACCATTTTTCATGAAAAAAAACTTTCATATCAAGGAAATTTTTTAATATGCAACATAGAACTCGAGACTTTTTAGCGCATTACACCCGCCAATGTCTGAAGTTTAATTAATATGTCTTCAAAAAAAATTCTATGGTCGGGTTAAGTTGGAAATGGAGTCCAATGAAAAGTGGTTTTTTAATATTTTTAGTTAGTTATGTTAAGAAATTAAAATATAACGTTTGCAAGAGTGGAACACTTTTATTGAAGATAAAAAATAAATTTTCACACATTTTTTTTCTTTCATATATCGCTCTGAAAAAATGTACCAATCTGCCGGATCGATGCCAACGCCTTAGTGGGCCAGTATAAAGAACGACCTCGTATTCAACAAATGAATTTAACCTACTTGCTTTCAGTTGAAGAAGAAAAATGTCCCTTTGACGATGATTAATCGAAGAAGTGAAGCGTCGATTTTGGACCCAAAAAAGCACACGGGTACAATCACTGACCCATGGGGAGAAGATGACGATGGCCCTCAACATGGGGTCAAACTGTCAAATAGTTAATTTGTAATACATCTTTTCGTCTAAAAATGCTGAAATAACAGTAAAACTGGTAAATTTCTTAGAATTTTCACTATTTCTATGTTAGTAAATTCGTTTAAAAACTGCCAAATACAAAAATAATCTTTTGAAAATATTGAATTTTTTTATTTTTGCAAATCAAAAGCAGGTATAAAAATAAATCTAAAAACATTATCAAAAATTTTCGAAAGTGTTTTCTTTAGGTAAAGGAGGTCACAATGCTGGAGAATTTTGCCGAGACTTTAAGGGGTATGCGACTCTGATTTGACATTTTTCGTGAAATATACTGAAAACTAACAGTTCATGAAAAAACCGAAAATGCTAATTTGTAGATCTTATCCTTAAATCTTGCGAAAAAGTCTCACCAAACATTTTTGACCGTTACACCAATAGGTACAGTATCGTAACAAGGTGACATTTTCCGAACTGCCAAACTATCTCCTCTCCAGACGGTATATCAAATTGAGCTCAAATTTTCACAGATCACGTAACGGTAGTATGTCAATCTTTGATCGTCGAGCTTTTTTTTGATCCGGCGACGGAACAATTCTAGAACGCCAAATAACTGACGATTTTTCACAATTTCAGACTTCAAAATCTATCTCCTCTTAGGATATATTGAAAAGAAAGCTAGTCAAACACTGATGAGAGAAAGTTGGCAACGTTCAAGTCGATATTTTGAAGTTTTAGTGGTCAAATTTGAGCAAACGTTATTTTTTAACTCATCTTTCAAAAAATACTTAAAAAAAATGGAAAATTTTCGAAATTTTTTTTTGATGATTTGAGGTTCTTAGTACACTTAATTATCACCCCGTATGAATTGGAGCATTTTAATGCGCTCTAAGGTCTTTATTAAACTGCAGAGTCGCATACCCTTAAGAGGGTTTACTTAGGCAGTCCATATCTTCTGAAATCGTAGTTCTGTCAACTTAATTTTCACGATTCCTGCCTCAACGCTGGCCTGTTAGTTTACTGAATTTTAAAATTGTAAAAAAAAAATCTAAAATGTTATCCGCAAAAAAATATTGAATTTTCTGAGTGTCGAAAATGAGAAATTTTTTTTTTGGCTACTACGCAGAGAACGGGTAAATTTATTTGGGCCCATAGTTTATCGGTTCTAAAAAAAAATTCATTCTGAAACAGTAGCTGACAACTTTTCAGAAATTTTTGTACTAAACGTTATATATTTTCAAGGGCTACAATTTGAACATAAATAAAAAAATGTTCAGCTAACAAATTTTTTTGCCGTTCCAAACTTAAGTAATATTTCAATTCAGGATAAATTTTGCTAGCATTTTTATAATTCTTGCGGAGCTGGTTGATTTTCTAATAGTGGGTATTTTAACATTAAATCAAACCACTGGTAGTAAAGTCGATAAGTCCAAAAGTCATAATCGTTAGTCCAATATTCAAGAATTGATTCATATGTATCTTCAAGATCAACTTCACAGTAGCAGTACTCACAGTTATAAACATCCGTCAAACATTTTCGCTGAAAAATATTTTGAAGTGACTAAAAAATGTTTTAACCACAAAAACAATAAAATAACTAATTAAAAAACACTGCCCACAAAAAACGTTGTAAATTTTTTTTAAAACCTTGAAAAATCGTTTAAAAACCTTGATAACACTATATTGTAGAGTCATGTACTTGTATAAAGTCATGCTGAACCGACTAAAAAAAACAACTTTCAAAACTTGCAGTATTTTTTACCCTAGAAATTAAATTTGCCGTCGATGAGCATAAATGGGTGGCATTAGGGGGTTGCATAATCCAGCAGATTGGTACATTTTTTCAAGAGCAATAATCTTTTGAAGAGAAAGAAAAATAGTGGAATTATTTTTTTATTTTTCATCTTTAATCTAAGTGTTCTTCTACAAACGTATACATTTTTATTTTCCTAAAAAACATAACTCTAATTTATAGTAATACAGTCATAAAAAAACACTTTTACGACTTCCCATTCCACTAAAGCACCGAGCACATAAGAAATTATTTTGAAGACACAGTATATTAATAAACTCATTTATTTTTGGAGCAAATGAAACACACAGATGACTAAGTAAGTGTCACGATAAACTCCTGACCACAAGTCGAAATATTTCTTTACATCTAAAGTTTTTCCCATGAAAAAGCGGATCAACAATCTGGCAAGAGAGGAGCAAAAAAAACAGCTTTTTTTTGAGATGGAAAGTGACCTTAAATTGCCTTTCGATATAAAAAATGTCCATGACTATCAAAATAAGAGTTTATCAAAATGATAAACGCCACCTAGCCGATTTAGTTGACATCCGGCAATTTAATAGATACCAGAACATTTAATATGTGATTCTGCCTTATTTTTTATGAAGAATTCAAAAAACTACCAATGAAAAATTTTGAACTAGATTTGGGGAAAATTTTCATAATTTTTCTGAAAGAGTCAATAAAAAATGAAAAATATAAATTTTTTGATTTTTTAAACAGCGGTCAGAAAATATGTAGGAATCGATGAAAAAAGTAAAAGTGGCTATTTTTCGGTTTTATTCACAGATTCCAATTATCAAAACAGAAAAAATTTTGGACAAAAAATGCGGAAAATTTTCATAATGTTGTCTTAGAGATTGTCTTCAGTATGAGTATTGGCAAGAATGCTTGATATTGGGACCGCTAAATTTGATGGCTGTGTAATTACTCAAGAAACCACTAAAACAATCACCTAGACAACATCAGTGGGATTCGAACACGCGCTTTAGAGAAAGTTAACGTTTTTGAGATGGAGTTCTGTTGAGAAAAGGATATATATTCTGGTTGAGCTAACGATAATAAGCACAGAAAAATAAACTTACTTTCGTGTAGTTATAATGACTTCATCTTCCGGGTTTATGCCTCCCCCCTTAAAATTGATTCCAAGTTTCTCGAATTATTGATTTGTTATATGACCTATATAATGGGGTTCATATTTCCAAATGTGTTTAATTAAATCAAATTTATTTGAATTTTATTTGAAATTCGATCAAAAAATAATCAGGTCTTTATTCTACACCGTTTTTGCACAACTTAAATTTTACATTTCAAGCCGGTCATTTCCGGTTACTCGTATCGAAATAGAAGAAAAAATAAGCCATGCAGCTAACTTGTTTTCAAAAAATGATTTCATATAAACTTGTGTTCAGCTTAAATGTACACTGAAGCCGTTGTTAAATAAATTACGGAAATTATTATGAAAAAACGTTATAATAACGAGTCGTCACCAAGCAAGAATATCAGCTTTTTTCTTGTATTATCAATCAAACTTACTCTACTGAAATTATAACATCGAACTGCTTTCAAACGGGGACATTCAGATTCTTTCAAATCGTATACTTCTTCGGTTATTCCAATCGCTAAGAGTATTACTTATTTATTTCAAATCAGCAAAAATTCATCATTTTTCAAAATGAAAAAAACATATCGAATTGTGACCGTGATATGAGAAAATGGATGGAAAAAATATAAGGATAGATTCCAAAAATTAATCGAGTTCGGTTATTGCTGGGATTCCTTATCTCAACCAAACAACTGACCGGATTCTATTCATAGCTCAAAATGACTACACATTGTCAATGAATAATTAAATAAAATGGGGATTCGAATCACACCATTTTCAAACCCTTTGGGATTATAAAGTTTTTTATTATGAGTTTTTGAATACAAATTCGAGAAAAAGAATCGATTTGTCATTTTTTCTTCAATTTTTCAATCGATCAATTTATGTTGATTTTGAGTTATCAAAGGACTAAGTCAGATAAGTCGTTTCCAAGAGCCAAAGTTTTGAGACACTATAGAGTAAGGTAGGAACGACAAAACTTTTTTTTGCTAAACATTTTTTTAATTATATTTTAATTGTCGTCCTTGAACAAATATGACGATCAGTACAAAAAAATTATTGAAAATTGCCAGATTCTGCTGAAACATAAAAAACGGTTTAAAAATTGCCAAGTTAAGCCTGAAATTTTTCATATAAAATCTTCAAAAAAATTTGAACAGAATTAAAAAAAGTTAAGCAAAACAAATTTGCCGTTCCTACCTTACTATCAAGTCAACTTAGCGTTTATGAGATCGGCTACAATACTTATTTCACGGTAAGCAACTTACTAAGATCCGTCCACGATTTAAAAGTTTTCCATCGCCATCGTACAAAAACTCGAATCCATTCGCAAATAACATAAAATGTAGTCCCGGGTATTTGTCTTTCTCTAATGCAAGTTTTCCACTTCAAAGTTTTTGCAAGAATCATGTCATCTTCCATTTCAGAAGAAGCAATTTCTGGTGTTTTTTGAGTAATGCTTGTTATCTGTAAAGTAGAAACTCCTCCATCGCCGGTATCTCCTCGCTTAAATGCTGAAGTTGTGATGGTTTGAGTCGTCATGGTATCGGTTATTGTCGTAGTTGACGTAGTAGTTCTTTCAGGAGTTCTATCTCTATCTCCACGTTCTGAATCAGGTGAAAATAACGTAAAATAGGTCATGAATTATGACTCATAATATAATAGATTTTTTATATAAAGATATTCAAAATTATGAAATTTTTAACTCCCTTACACCTGATGCTCATTAATGACCTTAAATGTTTTGAAGCGTCCAAACGGCATTCAAATAATAGCTTTGTCGAGTTTCAATTTCGTTTTTTTATAGAGTTCGCAATTTTATCCCAAAAGATCGTAGAAAAAAATCGGGAACAAACCGATTCGATTATGTTGCTCGACAGTGCTTGTCTTGTGCTAAAAACATCAATTTTATACTATTCAAATACAAGATTCTGGCACAGGTTGTAAGGGAAATTTTTGGTTTGAGGGACTAAAAAAGTTCGCCACTTTAGGTATTTGTTTCAAAAAAAAATTTGTGTGTTCATGCTGGTTCATAATTTTAAATCTGAAAACAAATGGTTTGGTGGAAAAATTTCACTTTTCCTAAAGTCAGCGAGTTAATTGGCGTTGGCTTTGCCCTTGGAGGTATATTTCTCGCAGTTGGAACAACTTCTTTTTCCCATCGACATCTATTTGTTTCCAGATACATATTGACAAATTTCTTACATTTGAAAATACCAAAATCATTTTCTTTATAATCCGGGCACTGAGCGCTTGATGGAGCAAATTTGTACAAATTACATTTAAAAGCCAAGTCCTATAAATATAATTATGTTTGAAATTGTATGTTTCCGTTGCTCACTTAGTTGTAGAAGGCCAATTTGAAGGAAACAGTTCCTAAACACTAAAATTTCTCTTCAAAAAATTTTTCAAAATTATATTTATTTATTAATGGTATAAATTGAATAAAGATAATATTTTTCAAAAATTTTTTCCGCAGGTCTAAAGGTCAACAACTTTTCCGGGTCAAATCGAAAATTTCGACCCGGAAAATCCGATCCCTGCTTTCGAGTTCATTTTGCAAAAAAGTCGGTCCAAAATTCCAGCAGATGAACTTTTGGAGATGGAATAAAAAAATTAAGTTCGATTTTCATCTATTTAGACCGTTGCACAGTTATCATGTTATAATGTACAATCCCAAAGAATAGTACATGAAGTAGTATCACGTGGTTGATGAACCTCGTTTTCAGACGATTTTTTTTAATTACACACGAAATTTCAAAAGTTCAAAATAATAGCAAAGCGCTTCAGGAGTTATTATGACCGTTTATACTCTAAGGCTTACTACATAAGCAAACTCGAACCGGTTCTTAACTGCAAGAGAAATCACAAGCGCTTTGCTACTTTCTAACATAGGCAATATTTTTTAAAATAACATTTCACTTACTACAGTATTTTATTTACTCAAAAAATTGTGCGCAGGAATTCTCTAGATTTTGACAAATTCAAGTTTATGAAGTTTAATTTCTTTACTGTACTTACAAAAAGCTGAATATGCGATAAAGCGAAACCAGTACTAAACGAGTACTAAATATTTTCATTTGAATTTCTAGAATTTGAAATTTTTCATTTCGAAATTAAACTTTATCTTTTCATTTCAAAATTAAACCTTATTTATAAGAAAAATGTTAACGGTTCATATTATATGCGCTTTCTGTAAGCATCGCGCAAAGTGAAGTCTTTTCAAAGACTCTGGTGCCTCATCGTTACTTTTATATCCTGTTTCAATTCTTTCTGTTAACCCCCTCACACCCAAAACCATTGAAATTCCCCTCACACCCAAAACGCCATTCGGGGACGCCACTTTGGGCGGTTATTGCGGAGATAATAAATGCGATAAAATATTCATTATTTTTAGTGACACAAGATCAAGGATAGACTTAAATTTGAGGCTTATAATTTTTATTTAATTTTAATTTTGTGTGCTCGATAAATTCAAGACAAAATAGAAGTTTAGTTCCGGGTACCTCATCGGAAAACCATACATTTTTCAAAATCACATATGAAAAACAAAAGATTAATTAGAACACTGGCTACTCAAATATNGATTCTGGCACAGGTTGTAAGGGAAATTTTTGGTTTGAGAGACTGAAAAAGTTTGCGACTCCAGTTATTTGTGTCAAATTTTTATTTTTTTTGTGTGTTCATGCTGGTTCATAATTTTAAATCTGAAAACAAATGGTTTGGCGGAAAATTTTCACTTTTCCTAAAGTCAGCGAGTTAATTGGCGTTGGCTTTGCCCTTGGAGGTATATTTCTCGCAGTTGGAACAACTTCTTTTTCCCATCGACATCTATTTGTTTCCAGATACATATTGACAAATTTCTTACATTTGAAAACACCAAAATCATTCTCTTTATAATCAGGGCACTGAGCGCTTGATGGAGCAAATTTGTACAAATTACATTTAAAAGCCAAGTCCTATAAATATAATTAAATTTGAAATTGTATGTTTCCGTTGGTCAGTTAGTTGTAGAAGGCCAGTTTGAAGGAAAATAGTTCCTAAACACTAAAATTTCTCTTCTAAAATTTTTTCAAAATTATATTTATTTATTAATGGTATAAATTAAACAAAAATAATTTTTTTCAAAAAATTTTCCGCAAGTCGAAAGGTCGACAACTTTTCCGGGTCGAATCGAAAATTTCGACCCGGAAAATCCGATCCCTGCTTTCGAGTTCATTTCAAAAAGTCGGTCCAAAATTCCAGCTGATGAACTTTTGAAGATGGAATAAAAAAAAATAAGTTCGATTGTCATCTCTTTAGACTCTTGCACAGTTATCATGTTATAATGTACAATCCCAAAGAATTACATAAAGAAGTATCACCTGGTTGATGAACCTCGTTTTCAGACGATTTTTTTTAATTACACACGAAATTTCTAAAGTTCAAAATAATAGAATTCAAAATAATAGCAAAGCACTTCAGGAGTTAATATGACCGTTTATACTCTAAGGCTTACTACATACGCAAACTCAAACCGGTTCTTAACTGCAAGATAAATCCCAAGCGCTTTGCTACTTTCTAACATAGGCAATATTTTTTAAAATAACATTTCACTTTTTTATTTACTTTAAAAATTTTGCGCAGGAATTCTCTATATTTTGACAAATTCAAGTTTATGAAGTTTAATTTCTTTACTTTATTAAAAAAAGCTGAAGATGCAATAAAGCGAAACAAGTACTAAACGAGTACTAAATATTATCATTTAAATTTCTAGAATTTGAAATTTTTCATTTCGAAATTAAACTTTATATTTTTCATTTCGAAATTAAACCTTATTTCTAAGAGAAATGTTAACGGTTCATATTATATGCGCTTTCTGTAAGCATCGCGCAAGGGGAAGTCTTTTCAAAGACTCTGGTCCCTCATCGTTACTTTTATATCCTGTTTCAATTCTTTCTGTTGAAAGGCGAGGCACTACACTCGTGTGTATAATTCAGCCTATCACGGCCTAAAGCCTCCCTATCACCATCACAAAATATATATGTATTCAACACTGAATAATACACACGAGTGTAGTGCTTCGACTTCGAACAGAAAGAATTGAAACAGGATATGGCTTGAAAAGTTCCATTGACTTCAAGGGTTTAATAAACGACCATGGAAAAATGAGCAGATTTTTTTGTATTTTATCAACAACCTGTACTAGAAAGTCTTGATTGAAAATGTGAATAATCTGACCAACTTATTGACTTAAATTTATATTGTACATTTTAAAAAAATAATCATTTTTCCGCGCAACTATTAACATGCTATTACCAATGGTAATCTCTTTTTTGCTCATTTGGTTTCATCGCCAATTATAATTATTCATTTTTAAAATAGCATCAATAATAACCAATTGAAAAATCATCAAAAGAAACAATAATTTAACTTTTTCGAAATGTAACAAATAAATTGATTCGAATGACTTGCTCCGATTAATNATTAATCGGAGCAAGTCATTCGAATCAATTTATTTGTTACATTTCGAAAAAGTTAAATTATTGTTTCTTTTGATGATTTTTCAATTGGTTATTAATAATAACCAATTGAAAAATCATCAAAAGAAACAATAATTTAATTTTTTCGATATGTACCAAATAAATTGATTCGAATGACTTGCTCCGATTAATCATATTTATATAAACTTTCCTGAATGGTAATAGCATGTTAATAGTTGCGCGGAAAAATTCATTTTTAAAATAGCATCAATAATAACTTATTATTGATGCTATTTTAAAAATGAATAATTATAATTGGCGATATAACCAAATGAGCAAAAAAGAGAAAATAACTTGTTTTAAAAGCAACTATAAATGATAATTTCATATTTTTATTCTAAACAACGTTTCGCAGGATGCATTTTGTTCAAATAAAAGATAATTATTAATGACTAACTTACCGTACACATTCTTTCGCATGGTTCATAAAAATGTGTTCCATTACATTCAGGTAACATTGTCGCACAGAAAAAATTCTTGGTGTATTTATAGCAATCTTGGCTACCAACAAATTGGGCAATATTGTGTAAGCTAATCTTGGTTTAGGAATTTTGGGATTTTTCTACTTTTTTGGATACTTTTAATTAGTTAAATTGAAACAATAGAGATATACTTATTCTAAGTAAGATCAATTTTTGAAGGTCTCATATTCTTTCAGAAAATTATTATTCTCTTAATTTTTATTTTATAAATAAAGCGGTCTTGACTGATTTGTCTCAATTATTTTTTAAATAACTTGCAAAAAAATTCAGCTTTATGACGATGTAGTTCATATTATCTTATTTAACTTTTTGGGAAAATTTAAACATTACGTGTTTAGAATACTAAGTGATGAACAATGTTGTGTTAATATCACCAAACTTACAAGCCCACGTGTATTTTGACCCTCTATTCTATAAATTTAAATGTATTGCACTCAATTCAGAATCTTTCATTTGTTACTAAAATTTAAACCGCAAAATTTTCTATTCAAATTCTGTATCGATTATTTCTCATTTAATTTTATTGCTTTTTATATGTGAGTATGTTACGGCGGATGAAATTTCTTCCCTTGAAAATTATTTCGAATAGGAAAATCAGTCAATTAAAAATTGAACTGGCAAAAATAAGGCGGAAAACCAACGTATTTACGGGCATCATTCACCGTTTCTTCAAGTTTTTCACAACTTAGCCCAGTTTTTTTTCAAAACTTTCCAAATAGAAAATGATAGATATCAAAAAACATTCTAGGCTCTATGAGCAAAATTACTTGTGAGTTAACCTGCGAAAAAGTTTTTATTTTTTTGCTTCGAAAAGGATTGAAATAGTCGAAAGCTCAACAGCTCTTTCTCATACAAAAAAATGATATCGAACATGTCTGAAAAACATCACAAAATCATAGATTTATCAAAAAAAATTGTTTAAAAAGTAGGCACAAAGTTGTGCCACAAACTTCGAACTTTATATATAGGAAATTTAGTCAATTAAAAATTAAACTGGCAAAAATAAGGCGGAAAACCAACGGATTAACGGGCGTCATTCACCGTTTCTTCAAGTTTTTCGATCACAATTGAATTCGAAATATTATTAACTAATGATAAACCATTCCTATTGTAACTCGATGGTGGACATGTCATTTTTCCATTTAAATAAATCGGGTTCGAAGCCGGATTTCTCACAATTTTTTGAAAAGTTCGTTGTTCAATCTCAGGCTTACAGTATGTCTCTAGAGCACTGAATCTTCTGCCTGGTACAACAAAAGGTTCACATTGACCAGCAGCAAAATCGAGAATAAATAAAAATATAAAGATCATTGTTTCTCAGGATGGTTATCATCGGAGTATTCTTCACCAAGATCAGCACTTAGCTTTTTATAATTGGAGTAATTTGGGTTGAGTTGGAGAAATCTTTCAGCCAATTAAATTTTTAAAAGTGAATCGTCGACAGTGTTGAATAATCGCCGAAATAAAATGAAAAAATCTACGGATTTGGTTGATACGGTCTTTTTTAATTTTCTGCATTAAGTTTATAAATAAGCAATTAATACTACTGAAACTTACAGACAGAAATGTATCCAAAAATGACGTGATGATTTCATTTCATCAAACGTTATTTTTAAAATTTTCATAAAAATTCTGTAAATGGCACAAACAATATTTTTTCTTCAGGATTCATACATTTTAGTAGTTCTGTGCCAATTATATGCGGTGATATAATACGGTTTATTTTTGTAAAGGGGGATCATAAACTCGGCATATATAATATACAATTTGCAGTCATAACTTACGAAAATAATAAGTCAGTTAATTTTAACACTTATCATCGTAAGCTTATCCTAGTAAAATATTTTTTAGCTGATGGAAGTCATTTTCAATTTAATTACCTGATAATGAAGTCATTTTCAATTTAATTACCTGGTAATGAAATATCTGAGTTCAAATTTTAGACGTTTTGAAATTTTCCGCATTTATCGTCGTAAGAAGAGCCACTTTAAGGGGGTTGGAGACTCTGATTTGACATTTTCTCGGTTAATATACTGAAAACTAACAGTTTATGAGAAAACCGAAAATGCTGATTTGTAGATCTATCCTTAATCTTGCGATTCAGGACATCAGAAATTGTTTTTGATGATCACAGTGATAGTTACGGTATCGTCACAAGGAGACCCTTTCATAACTACAAAATCTATCTCCTCCGAGACAATATCCAAATAAGCTCAAATTTTCAGAGAACTTGTAACAATAGCATTTCTTAAGGGAGTACTGGTCGCATTTAAAGACTCAGACATGAAATTTTCCAGATTAGTTTTAAAACTTTTATTCGGAAAATATGGAAAATAACAAGCATTTTGGTACTCGTTTCATTTTGATACATGGCTAGTAAAGCACTTTTTGATGAGTTCAAAAATATTTCGTGTGAAAAAAGTTCAAATTTCTTGATTTTTGGAAATTTAAAACATGATTTACAGAAAAACGAGTCAGAAATTTAGACAAAACTCAACTTGGTGTTTGGCACGACACTCTTTAGCTGCACATTGATCTGGGTTTCGAATGTGTGCTTGAAATCCAGGGAGGAGTAGTATTTCCCCGAGGCACTCAAATAAGGCAAAAAACAGTTTTTGATGATACTGAGAGCAATCTCAAGAATTTTCAGAAAAACTCAACTTGTGTTTTGCTCACGTTTTGTTTGGTTTAGTTGAGTCCATAAATTATCGTTTTATCCTGAAGACCTCAGGAGGAGTAGGGCTTTTGAAGTGAAGCGAATAGTGCCACTTTTAAAAGGTCGTTCCTGATTGGTCGGCCAATCAAAGACCTTCGATTTGTTTTGTGAAAGCAAGATTGATGTTCAATTATCCCTAAACTGAAATAAATATGTTCGTGCTGTTTCTAGTACTTCATTGAGGCAACGCTGAAAACCCTGTTTTTGGCCTAAAAATGCGACCAGTACTCCGTTAATTAAAGCACAAGAGTTCTGTGATTTGATGTCTGAACAATTCTAGAACGGCAAATAATCGACGTTTTTTGGCATTCTCAGACTTTGAAATCTATCTCCCCCGAGAATTAACTTTCAAAATAGCTCAAATTTGCACTGCGTATTCTTGAAAGCATTTTAAAAATTAAGACACAAGCTCAACTCAATTTGCTCAATAGAATCCGAAATATGATTTTTTTAGTCATTTTCGAAGAAATTTCCGAAGAAAAAAGTGCTTCGATTTTTTCGACAGGAGGCGCAAAAGAAAGTCAGTGAAACTATGATGAGAAAGTTGGCTTACGTCAAGTCGATATTTAGAATTTTTTTTTTGATGATTGGGTTTTTAGTACATTTGATTATCACCCCGTATCAATTTGGAGCATTTTTGATGCATCTAAGGCCTTTATTCAATCAGAGTCGTCAATCCCTTCAGTTTTGTCATAAGTGTCCAAATATTTTCTATCCGCTTTTTGAAACACTTTTCTTCCTTTTTTTAAATATATCGAAAAATTTCCGCATTTTACGTTCAAAATTCAGTAAAAATCAGTCAGAATCTCTTTATTGATTGTATGGTATCTGTTTAGTTTCGGGATGTCTACTGATTGAATGGTCGCGCGATTGTCATTTTGATTTTTTTCTGAAATTTTGCTTTTATTCATTAGACTTTTTCAAAAATAAGAAAAGTAAAGAGATTATTGATAAAATTTATAATACTTGTTTGCAACACCAGTAATTGCCATTTCTCACTTGATTTGAAAAAAATTATTTGTTCAAAAAATTTTCTATCAAATTTCGGGTGTTACGGACGCCATCTCCTTAAATATTCAGGACATTGTTGAGGATAAAACGAAATTGAAGGTCAAATTTTCTTTCCAAAAAACCTGTTATTCTCTATTATTGGTCATTTTTTATTAAAAAAATATGCGTGAAGGTGAATAAAAGAGGGAGAGACTCAAAGGGAATAGGAGAAAGGATGAAGGAAGGGCCAATAGTGGGAAAACGCCCCCTTTTACAAGCATGGCTCAAACTATTTAACCCAAATGTTAAAAATCTAGATTCCTGACTGTAGAATTTTTGAAGTCAAAAAAAGCATTATCAGCTTGATAATGAATGATCGAACCGTTGCTTTGTAATAAAAATATATGATTATAATTGATAACTTATTATGCTACGTTTATTCACACAGGTAAGAATTTTATTATGATGTGACAGATGGGTGGTGGTGTATAAAGTCAAACTTGAGAGTAACAATTGAGGTTCATTTTCTTCGACGCTCTTGCACTTTTGTTTCCCACTTTGAATCTAACCTGACTTTCGTCATCAGAATCTGACTGTTTTTCCAGGTGCATAAGTTTCAGATTTGTTGGCAAATGCAAAATAAATAAAACTAAATCCCCGATTAGGGCTAGACCTGCGAGAAGTACCAAATAACAATTCCAACAATTCCCTACAGAGAGGCCTGTTGGGCATGGAAGGAGAGGTTTAAACACTCTTAGATAAATATAATTAGAAATATTAATAATAAATTAATAATAATTAATAATAATTAATAATAATAATAATAATTAATAATTAATAAAATTAATAAATAATTAATAATAAATTAATAATAATTACTAATAATTAATAATAATTAATAATAATTAATAATAATTAATAATAATTAATAATAATTAATAATAATTAATAATAAATTAATAATAATTAATAATAATTAAATAAATAATTAAATAATAATTAATATAATTAATAATAATCTAATAATATTAATAATAATTAAATAATAATTAATAATAATTATAAAATTTAATAATAATTAATAATAATTAATAATAATTAATAATAATATAATAATTAATAATAATTAAATAATAATTTAAATAATAATTAATAATAATTAATAATAATAATATAATTAATAAATAATTTAATATAATTAATAATAATTAATAAATAATTAATAATAAATTAATAATATTAATAATAATTAATAATAATTAATAATAATTAATAATAATTAAAATAATAAATAATAATTAATAATAATTAATAATAATTTAATAATAATTAATAATATTAATAATAATTAATAATAATTAATAATATAAATTAATTATAATTATAATAATTAATAAATAAATAAAATAATTAAATAATTAAAAATTATGGATTATTTAATAGAAAATTATATTAACTATAAAACCCTCAAGCTTCGTGTACTAAAATCTACTTACCGCTTTGTCCCATTGGTTTTTTTCATTGTAAGTTTCTTGAATCTCACTAACATATATGCAATAACGGTGTTTTCCATCTCTTGGTCAACACAATCGGCATCTATTAAAGTTGAAACTTTTTTTCCCAAACATACCATAAATTTGTTTAAAAAATCATTACATAATCTTTATTTTGAAATAATGCGATTGAATCAATGTCAGCAAAGCTCATGAAAAATTATGATGGTGGTATAATAAGCTAAGGAAGGTTCAACTTTGGAAACCAATATATAATAAATTTATACTTGTAATCATCAAAATAATATTCAAGGTTGTTAAAATATATTAGTTACAAGTGGAGCCTCCTGCCATAAATTTAAACGTTTTTCATTCAGAGGGCAAATTAATTGCCCGGGAAATAATTACAAAGAAAAAAAATATCATGCAATTTTTTTTCGTTTTATGTCATTTTGAAACCTGTCGGCCGTTTAAAATTAATTTCATTTAACTAAATTATTTTTTTCGATGTGCTAAATTTCGGTTTTTTTTCGACTTTTTTCAAAAATTTAAAAATTATCGATTTTGACATAAAATCGTATGAATTTAAACTAAATAAATTTACATCAGTGGACAGGACCGTATTTTAAGGCTCTTGTTAAAAAAATATAGAAAATAAATTTTACTGTAAATTAGACACCTTTCGAAAGCAAACGCGCGTTTTTGATTGTTTTTTAAAAAGACGATTTAATAAAGTAAAAATAATATTCTGAAGAAATCAGATTAAACAAAGTAAGCTGAAAAGTGGCAACTTGTGTTCGAAAGTTGTTTATCCAAAAATTTCGAAGTGGCAAAAAGTTCCAATCAGAGAAAAAAATAATTAAAAAAAGTGAAATCTGTCAAATGCACCGAGACCCTTAAGAAAACTGGCCACCGAATATTGTAAAATATATCCTAACAACCCGTTTTTGAAAGGTTAAAAAACCTATTTATTTAAAATTCGTCATAAATCTTTCAATACTCCAACATGAGCTTAAATGTTTAACTAGGGAGTCTAGAAAAAGAGATTTTACAATCTTACTGGATTGAAAATTGCGGCCCTATCTCTTTGAATAAAATGATTGGACTCGAGACCTAAAGGGGGGAATAAACTGTTAAAAGTGGTTAGCTACATATCCTCTATGCACATTTTGTTGAATATCCCGGCGCCTGATTAGCAAAACGTAGTGTGTTTCTAGTAGTAGGGCCGGATATTATACAAAAGTGTGAATAAAGTATAACTCCCCTTTATCATTTTTGGTTAGAAATGCGTAGCCCACACACCTTTTAACGTGTGATTTTAACGTTGTGGCTAACGCATTCTTACCAGAAGTGATAAGGGATATATCGTGTATTATAGACAAAAATATTTTTTTTTGGTATGGCAAACTTTCAAATGACATAAAA
Source organism: Oikopleura vanhoeffeni (assembly GCA_004367855.1). Lineage (NCBI taxonomy): Eukaryota > Metazoa > Chordata > Appendicularia > Copelata > Oikopleuridae > Oikopleura > Oikopleura vanhoeffeni. The sequence continues at coordinate 245,094 of SCLH01000679.1, read as the reverse complement.
AAGGAAAATGCATGTATTTTCTTTTTTTGTAAGATTCCGGGCAAATTTTGCCCTCTGATGGAAACGTTTAAATTTATGAGGAGCTCCACTTGAACTAATAATTTTAACGAACCCTTGAATATTATTTTGAATGATTACAGAGAATAAATTTATTATCTATTAAGGTCCAAGTTGATACCTTCCTTTAGATTATTATACCACCATCATAATTTTTCCTGAAGCTTTCTGACATGAATCAATTAGGCATTATTTCAAAATAAGATTATGTAAAATGATTTTTTTCAAAACAATTTTATGATGTTGGAAAAAAAGTTTACTTTAATACATGCCGACTGTGTTGAACCAAAGACGATGAAAAACACCGTTATTTGGCATATGTTAGTGAGATTCAAAATAAGCTACAACCCTCAAACTTCGTGTACTATAAATTTTACTTAGCCGCTTGGTCCATTGGATTTTTTTCATTGTAGTTATCTTGAATCTCACTAACATATGCAATTTCGGTGTTTTTCATCTCTTGGGTCAACACAGTCGGCATCTATTAAAGTTGAACTTTTTTTTCCAACATACATAAATTTCTTTTAAAAAAATCAATTTACCATAATCAATTTTGAAATAAATGCTGAATTGATCATGTCAGAAGCTCATGAAAAAATTATGATGGTGGTATAATAAACAAAGGGAAGCAACTTGGAACCAATATATAATTAAATTTATCTTGGTAATCATCAAAATATAATTCAAGGATTGTTAAAAATAATATAGTTCCAAGTGGAGCTTCCTCATAAATTTAAACGTTTTTCCATCAGAGGGCAAATATTGCCCGGGAATAAATTACAAGAAAGAAAATATCATGCAATTTTTTCCGTTTTTAAATGTCAATATTGAAAGTTGCATAACAAAAAAAATAATTTATCCCATAATACACGATATACCTTATTCACCACTTTTGTTAAATATCCCGGCCCTACTACTTAAAATCCTACGTTTTGCTGGATCAGGGCCGGGATATTAACAACATGTCATAGAGGATAGTAGCTAACCAACTTCACAGTTTATTCCACCCCCCTTTTAGGTCCGAGTCCAATCATTTTAATTCAAAAATATAATAGGCCGCGTTTGCTATCGAAGGGTCTAAATTAACAGTGAAATTTATTTCCCTAATGATTTATTAACAAGGAGCCCCTAAAATACGGTCCTGTCCACTGATGTAAATTTATATAGTAAGTTCAACGATTTTAAGTCAAAATCGAAAATTTAAAATTTTGAAAAAAAGTCGAAAAAACGAAAATTTGCAACATCGAAAAAATATTTTTTTTCATGATTAAATTAAATTAATTTAAAATGGTCGACAGGTTGGCTTACCAATTGAGCAAGTCCGGTGAAAGAATTAATTTTATTCTTGATTAAAGGGGTTAGGTGTCGTTTTTTGAGCCCCTTTATAGAATCAATTTTATTATAGAATTATAATCGGTTATGACTAAGTTGACCCAAGGAATCTCAATGCGGCAATTATTTTTTTCAAACCATTTTAACGAACCAAATCTAGAATTTTCAAAAATTCGAATATTTTTTACTTGAACCCGCAGAATAAAACCGGTATGCTAACCATGGTATGAACATTTTTTTATTGGCGAATATTACCGCCCAAAAAATGCACGAACATTTAGATATCAAAAAATGTCTGAATCAAATTCTAAAGAAATTTCAAATATTTTTAAGCAAAATGTTAATCCTATTATCGAATTTGACGCTGATGGTTCAAAATTTTTGATTGCTGTAAGCAGTTTTTTTTAATTCAATGAGCCTCTCAAGCTCAATTGGTGGTACTTTTTTGGTTCCGATCAGATGAGCTTTTTTTTCGAAGCTTTTCATTCCGGTTTTACTCCAAGTCAATTTTATAATTCACTGAAAATATCGATCAAAAAATTTTTGCGACCCAGACATTGACCGCATTATATTTATCTTACCTTAGTCGAAAAAAGCGGCTTTATTCTTACACATTCGCCTAAAAGAAGATAGAGTTTGAAGTCGAAAAAACAGGTCAAAATTGCAAAAAACCTTCCGGAAACATTTTGTTTCATTCATCCGCTACTTTGTGTACATTTGAGAAGCTTTGTATGTGGGGGGTCTAAAAGAAAGATAAAATTCCTTCAAACAACCGTTTAGTGTTCCCAGAATAGACCACCCCTGATGGTTGTGATGTTACAATGTTGATTTTGAGATGTGTTATCGTCGAAAACGAGGGATTAGCTCCAACTAGATACCTGCAGATTTTCACAACTGCCCTGAAGATTGTTCTACGGCGGTGATTGAAAAGTACAATAAAAGCAACACCTACCCTTGAAGAGGCTCCGATTGATTTTCCCAAACCGTATTTTCATTCAAAAAAGTAATGATCATAGTATAAACAAGAGCGAAGAAACAAAACGAAAGCATATTTAAATATAGTGATAAGTAGTCATTCCCAAATATTTTCAGCTAAGGGATTCCCAAAAAAAGTTAGATTGAAAAATTTTGAAAACTAATAAAATGAGAAGAATTCAAAATATTAAAGAAATTTTGAATGAAAAATAGGCATTTTTTATATTGTCGGACTTTTATGAAAAATTTTTCAAATTTCTCGAAATTCTAAAAGTTTAATTTGAACTCAAAATTTTCTTAAAAAGCCATAATGCAAAATTCGTAGTTGCCAAAAGTTGCCATAGATCATGAAATATCACTTTGATGGTATATTGATAGGAATATATCACCCCAGTAAAAAGTCTTTTCATCAAGATCATTATATATACCCGTATCTGTCAAAATGCACCGAGGGCCCCATTCTCGTAATAATCTCCAAATGGCTAAAAAACGAAAGAAGATGAAAGCTCCTAGTAACATGAAAAACAGCGGAAGTATCTTATTACTCAAAGGGCTGAATGGTCTGCCAATTCCCAAGTCATGACGATACTGCTGCGGAGACAAGTCGCAATAAAATTCCTCATAAATTTTAAAGGGATGAAATTACTATGTCCATTCACAGGTCGATAGTGAAATGTATACAAAGTTTAAATGTATAAACGAGGGATTTTGCCATTTGGAACAGCCCAAAATAAAATTCTAGAATTCAAAATTCAGNTGGTCAAATGTCATGACGTCACAAAAAAATAGTCTATTTTATCATTTTGGATGGTAAAAATTTTTTTTTTCAAATTTTTTTATTTGTCTTATAACTTATAAGTTATAAGCTTAAATTTCACTGCGAGGAATATCCTCTTTAACATTTTTGCTAAAAATTGCTATAAATGGCAAAAAAATCAAAATTAAAAATTAAAAACTCGCTAAACCAATCAGCGTGCAACATTTAAAAAACTTTTATTCGATCTATCGCACTTTTTTCTAATTCTAGGCGTGCTCTCAAATTTTCAGCTAAATCTAACATAAAAAAATAGCCTTGAGGAGCTCGTGTCTAAGTTGAACACCGTGCGGCGGATGAAATTTCTTCCCTTGAAAATTATTTCGAATAGGAAAATTAGTCAATTAAAAATTAAACTGGCAAAAATAAGGCGGAAAACCAACGGATTTACGGGCGTCGTTCACCGTTTCTTCAAGTTTTTCACAACTTAGCCCAATTTTTTTTCAAAACTTTCCAAATAGAAAATGATAGATATCAAAAAACATTCGAGGCTCACTACTACTCTATAAGCAAAATTACTTGTGAGTTAACCTGCGAAAAAGTTTTCATTTTTTTGCTTCGAAAAGGATTGAATTAGTCAAAAGCTCAACAGCTTTTTCTCATACAAAAAAATGATATCGAACATGTCTGAAACACATCACAAAATCATAGATTTATCAAAACAAATTGTTCAAAAAGTAGGCACAAAGTTGTGCCACAAACTTCAAACTTTATATATATAGGAAATTTAGTCAATTCAAAATTAAACTGGCAAAAATAAGGCGGAAAACCAACGGATTTACGGGCGTCATTCACCGTTTTTTCAAGTTTTTCGATCACAATTGAATTTTAAATATTCTTTACTAATAATAAACCATTCCTATTGTAACTCGATGGTGGACATGTCATTTTTCCATTTAAATAAATCGGGTTCGAAGCCGGATTTCTCACAATTTTTTGAAAAGTTCGTTGTTCAATCTCAGGCTTACAGTATGTCTCTAGAGCACTGAATCTTCTGCCTGGTACAACAAAAGGTTCACATTGACCAGCAGCAAAATCGAGAATAAATAAAAATATAAAGATCATTGTTTCTCAGGATGGTTATCATCGGAGTATTCTTCACCAAGATCAGCACTTAGCTTTTTATAATTGGAGTAATTTGGGTTGAGTTGGAGAAATCTTTCAGCCAATTAAATTTTTAAAAGTGAATCGTCGACAGTGTTGAATAATCGCCGAAATAAAATNAAACTATATCTCTCAAACTGGTGGAGGAGATAGCTTTTGCCTGAGCCTCCCAAACTGATCATTCCAAAATTTAAATTTTCATTTTTTTTGCGTTTTTGTCCGCCGAAAGCAAAATTTTGAATCAAAAGCAATTTTGCACGATTTGTTAGGTTTTTCCGGAGTTCCACACAAAAAAATAATTAAAAATGATGAAAATTGAAGGCGTAGGTACCACCTGCGTGTCTTTTTAAGAGGCTTTTTAAAAGCGTAGGTGTTGGCGTAGGTGGGATTGTATTAGATTATTGTTAAGTTCAAAATTACCCCGAAGGTTGGTTCTGTTAGTGACAAATGTTTTTGGAATATCACCTTTTGCTAGTTAGACGGGAAATGACCTTGGAAGAGGCTCAAATTTGCGACACCCACTCCCTTTAAGGACTCCCTTTAAAGACTCGGACATGAAATTTTCAAGATTAGTTTTAAAACTTTTTTTCTGAAAACATGGAAAATTACAAGCATTTTGGTACTCGTTTCATTTTGATACATGGCTAGTAAAGCATTTTTTGATGAGTTCAAAAATATTTCGTGTGAAAAAAGTTGAAATTTCTTGATTTTTGGAAATTTAAAACACGATTTACAGAAAAACGAGTCAGAAATTTAGACAAAACTCAACTTGGTGTTTTGCACAAACTCTTCAGCTGCACATTGATCTGGGTTTCAAATGTATGACTTTGAAATCCAGGGAAGAGTAGTATTTTCCCCGAGGCACTCAAAATAAGGCCAAAAACAGTTTTTTGATGATACTGAGAGCAAATTCAAGAATTTTTTAAAAAAATCAACTTGGTCATTTGCTCACGTTTTGTCCAGTTTATTTGAGTCATAAATTATTGATGTATCCTGAAAACTTAGGGAGGAGTAGGCTTTTGAAGTTAAAATAGTGCCACTTTTAAAAGGTCGTTCCTGATTGGTCGGCCAACCAGAGGCCTTCGATTTATTTTGTGAAAGCAAGATTATTGTTCAATTATCTCTAAACTGAAATACATATGTTCGTGCTGTTTTTAGTACTTCATTGAGGCGACGCTGAAAACCCTGTTTTTGGCCTTAAAATGCGACCAGTACTCCCTTAATTAAAGCACAAGAGTTCTGTGATTTGATGTCTGAACAATTCTAGAACGGCAAATAATCGACGTTTTTTGGCATTTTTAGACTTTGAAATCTATCTCCCCTAGGCTGTTACAGGTTATTCTCGACCTTCTTGGATTTTTTATTTGAGTTGACAACGGGGTTATTTCAGGGATGGAGATCATTTTATTACATATAGCCGAATTGCAAAAAAACATTGTACTTTAAGTAGATAATAAAATTTAAATGAATATTTCGAAAAAAATCCCAAAAACTACCATTTTTTTTAATTTGCTTCGAAAAAATCAACCTCGAAGCATTCTTTTTGTTAAAACTTTTTAAGTGTTATGTGTGCGCATTCACGAGAGCTATCTTTCAGTTATAGTCGCACAATTTCCACAAGCCGATTTTTTCACAATTTATGCCAAAATGTCGTAAAATTCTCAAAAAATGGCAATTTTCGACATTGAAAGTGCCGNAGTTATAGTCGCACAATTTCCACAAGCCGATTTTTTCACAATTTATGCCAAAATGTCGTAAATTTCTCATAAACTTGAATTTTCAAAATTTTTTGTTTCCATAATTTCTTCGTCAATTTTTGATATAAAACAAGGCAAAAATATGCATTATGAGCGCTTTATTATATTCAATCATATAAATTTCTAAAAAACATTGTAGATAGTAAAGTTTAAGAAATTAAATGAATATTTAAAAAAAAATGCCAAAAACTACCATTTTTTTTCATTTGCTTCGAAAAAATCAACCTCGAAGAATTCTTTTTGTTAAAACTTTTTAAATGTTATGTGTGCCCATTTACGAGAGCTATCTTTCAGTTATAGTCGCACAATTTCCACAAGCCGATTTTTTCACAATTTATGCCAAAATGTCGTAAAATTCTCAAAAAATGGCAATTTTCGACATTGAAAGTGCCGATATCTCCCAAAATACTGAGCCGAAAAAATTATTATATAGTTTATCGGAATCTGGAGATTCAGGAGAACACTCCCGAAACCACTGTTTTGTAGTTTGATCAAGTCGATTTTCGACCAATGAGAAGCCCGGATTTCTGAAAATTTTGGAAATATTTTTCTTGGTCTCTGAAAAATTCTGAACAAATTGTACTTTTTCATTTCTCCATAAATATCGTAGAATTGCAATGCTGAAAAACCTGTAACACCCTAATCTCCCCCGAGAATTAATTTTCAAAATGGCTCAAATTTTCACTGCGTATTCTTGAAAGCATTTAAAAATTAAGACACAAGCTCAACTCAATTTGTTCATTATAATCCGAAATATGATTTTTTTGGTCATTTTCGAAAAAATTACCGAAGAAAAAAGTGCTTCGATTTTTTCGACAGGAGGCACAAAAGAAAGTCAGTGAAACAATGATGAGAAAGTTGGCTTACGTCAAGTCGATATTTCGAAATTTTTTTTTGATGATTGGATTTTTAGTACATTTGATTATCACCCCGTATCAATTTGGAGCATTTTTGATGCATCTAAGGCCTTTATTCAATCAGAGTCGTCAACCCCTTAAGTTTTGTCATAAGTGTCCAAATATTTTCTATCCGCTTTTTGAAACACTTTTCTTCTTTTTTTTTAAATATGTCGAATAATTTCCGCATTTTACGTTCAAAGATTCAGTAAAAATCAGTCAGAATCTCTTTTTTGATTGTATGGTATCTGTTTAGTTTTGGGATGTCACCTGATTGAATGGTCGCGCGATTGTCATTTTGGATTTTTTTTTTGAAATTTTGCTTCTATTCATTAGGCTTTTTCAAAGAATAAGAAAATTGAAGAGATTATTGATAAAATTTATAATACTTGCTTGCAACACCAGTAGGTGCCATTTCTCACTTGATTTGAAAAAAATTATTTGTTCAAAACATTTTCTATCAAATTTCGGGTGTTACGGACGCCATCTCCTTAAATATTCAGGACATTGTTGAGGATAAAACGAAATTGAAGGTCAAATTTTCTTTCCAAAAAACCTGTTATTCTCTATTATTGGCCATTTTTTATAAAAAAATATGCGTGAAGGTAAAGGAAAGGGGAAGAGACTCAAAGGGAATGAGGGAAAAGGGAGAACGAACTCGATAATAGGAGAAAGGATGAAGGAAAGCCAATAGTGAGGAGACGCCCCCGTTTACAAGCATGGCTCGAACTATTTAACCCTGTTTAACCCTATTTAAATGTTAAAAATCTAGATTCCTGACTGTAGAATTTTTGAACTCAAAAAAGAATTATCAGCTTGATAATGAATGATCGAACCGTTGCTTTGTAATAAAAAAATATGATTATAATTGATAACTTATTATGCTACGTTTATTCACACAGGTAAGATTTTATTATGATGTGACAGATGGTGGTGGTGTATAGTCAACTTGAGAAGTAACAATTGATGGTTCATTTTCTTCGACGCTCTTTGCCTTTTGTTTCACACTTTGAACTCTAACCTGACTTTCGTCATCAGAATCTGACTGTTTTCCAGGTGCATAAGTTTCAGATTTGTTGGCAAATGCAAAATAATAAACTAATCCACCGATTAGGGCTAGACCTGCGAGAGTACCAATAACAATTCCAACAATTGCCCCTACAGAGAGGCCTGTTGGGCATGGAGGAGAGGTTTCAAACACTCTTAGATAAATAATAATTAGAAATAATTAATAATAATTAATAATAATTAATAATAATTAATAATAATTAATAATAATTAATAATAATTAATAATAATTAAT
>SCLH01000679.1:192711-221062 GCA_004367855.1 Oikopleura vanhoeffeni | reverse complement strand
TAATTCACATTGATACCAAAACCCTATTTTCTGCGTTTTTGTCTACCAGCCCAAGTCGATCCAGGTTATTACTGCTACTCAATTTGGGAATACGGATGATATGCAACTTTGCCAAAAAGATTTTTGCAATGATTTTATTATTCCTCGTCGACATCGAAATTTGAAATTCAATTTGATTTTTTGTTCGTTTATTTTTCTGGCCTTACTGAAAACTACTTGGTCAAGCTTGGATGCCTGTAAATGCTTTCGAAGAAAAAATAAATAAAATTTGACCCAAATATTTTACAGTTTGCAGCTTCGCATGCGTGCAAAGTATATACAAATGTAAACGTGAATCGGCGTTGTTTCACCGTACTCGACTGTATCTATAAAAACCAGAATTACTTTTCGAGAAAGGATGAATTTTGACCATCCTGTCCCATCCCCAATAAGATCAAATTTCATGCCTTTTTAGCCAAAATGTTTCAAAATTTTTTTGTTATATAGTAGAAATAATTTGGCGTCTATCGGCAAATTGGAGGGCTCGCTAAGGGGATCACCCTTGCTCAGGAGACCGAACTCAGATCCCCTTAGTAACATTTGTATCATTATCATGGAGAATACAGTATTAATAAATAAATTAAAAACAGAACGTGAGTTCACTGGAACGTTTTGCAGACTGACATAATTGTATCTGCTAAAAAAAGATGATGTTCAAGAAGTTTTACATAAAATAAATGCCTGGATTCTAAATGAACATTTTTCAGTTGAAAGAATGGTCAATTGATGAAATAAATTTCTGGATGCCCAGATTTCTTGAAAATGAAACGATCCAATTTCGAAAATTTTCAAAAAAGGTGGTAGACACGGTTTTTACGAATTTTTATTATTCGATTTCGCCTTATAATATAAGTGAGCAATATTTTTACGCAACTCTATAGACTAGGGACTGCTGTTCCGATGAAAAACGAATTCTCTGAAGCTCATTGACAAATTACAACTATTTAGCCAGAAAGGCTACCGGTAAGATTGTGAAATCAAAAATACAATTTTTATGCAAACATGACAAAAAACCCCCTCGTTTTGAAAATATAAATATTTTTGTCTTGACTATGATAGTCACACTGGTTTGATGTTTATGCCATAAACCTGGTCAAAACGATGCATAACTTAGCCCCAGATTTGCCATTAATAACATTGCTACCGCATCGTTTAAATAAAAAAACAGCTTAGCTTAGACCTGTAAACCAAAAATCTATGGACGCTGCAAACTGCATTTATCACTTCTAGTATGACATGTGATTTTCTATTTGGTTATAGGCAAAAGTAAAACGTAGGTCAAGTAAGAATTGGTGAACACTTCAAGGTGAACACATTCTGACCACATAGAGTACAGTACTTGAGTACTGTAAAGTGTACAAAAGTAACCTCAAATATTTAAAAAGAAAAACCCACCCGACGAAATGTTCACGTAGAACAGCCTCTGAAAAATAAAAAACAGAAAAACTTGACCTCACCAACGAACCGACTGGAGTTTAATCACATTTCAAATACTTCAGAAAGTTTTTCGTGCAACTCCACGGATTAGAGCTGAAGCCTTCTTCATCAAATAAAATGCCGAAACTAAACAAACAAAAACTAAAGTTCTTCCAACTCTTTTGATATCGGCATGTTATTTTTTCCGATTTAAAATGCCTGTTTCCAAAAGTTTATGTCACTTTGTTTTCTTATACTTGATTTTAGATTCCGACTCAAAAGTTTTCCTTGGATTATCTTGCGAAATTTTCTTATTACTATAATGATGAAATGAATTAAACACGAAAACGATACCAATTTAAGTTTTTAAATTAAATGAATAAAAGCTATTGTTATTCACACTTTTTCACGAAAATCGACACACAAATATTGTAAAATTTGGAGATTTTTTAAAGCACAATATGATTATTATTAATATCCCCTTTTTAACACTATGCCTGAGATTGGTCGTATTAGTAAACAGAGTGTGTTATTTAGATAGAGGGACCGAATCTCAGGCAAAAACTTGGCCGCAAACTGTGAAAGACGGATATGCAAAATTCGAAAAAATATAAAAATTTACAGCAAACAGAAACTACCAACAACGGTAAGGGGGAACTCGCAGTCAACATACAACAAATTCTGCCTTGCGAGTTAAGCTACGTATCGAAAAAACTCGCAGTTAAACTATTCGAGAAAACTCGCAGTCAAAAATAATTTTTTATCTATTTGTTGTTTTGACTAAGAGGTGAGAAAATCTCGCCAGTCACGAAAGTTTTGCATCTCAAGTTGGATTCTCAAACCTTATGTATTCCAGCATATCAATTCAGAATAAAAATTTCATCGTTCAAAACGTTTTGAATAGAATAGCATAGCGAAAAAATTTCTCGGAAAGATCTGTGTCAAGGGGTCGGCAGACCGACTTGAAAAACCTGATCGGATTGACCCGAAAATAAAACTTGATCGACAACTTTGGCAATTTATTAAATCGACTTGACAATGTTTAATCAGATTCTTAATGTTCTTAATCAACATTTCTGGAAACTGATAATAAGTCTCAACGTGAGATTAATACAGTATGTATTTTTACTTGCGAAATGGGAAAATGCTGTGAACGAAATTTGAACGCAAATTCGAAACAGGTATTTTTAAAATTAATCAATTCGGAAATTTACCGTGAAAGACGTCAAAAACTATGGCGCACTCAAAAAATTTTAACTAAATAATTGAAAATTGTGTTCACACAAGCGTTGGCTTATTAGTACTTTCTGCCATATAAGCATGGAAGTATTTAGCTGACAATTGTGAATGATAGATTTTTTTTTTTAATTTTGCAAATATGCGATATGCGCTTCTCAGCGCGACTTATGTACAACGTTATGTTATTATAAGTTCAAAACACAATTAAAAGACAAATATCAGACAGATGAATTATCTCAGTGCATTTAAGATCACTGGATAAAAAAGGCACTTGGATTATTTAAATTTACCGGTTGATTTTCTAAAAGTCTTTCGAAAATTAATGGTTGGATATTTATTACCGATTGGTTTAGAAAAATTATATTTTTCTATCCCTGATCTCTTTGAAAAAACTTTTGGTCGAACTTCCTCCATTTAAACATATTTGATAATTTCAAGATTTGCTCATTTCAGATTTTAGTTTTTTTGGACTGTTATGTTTATACATGAAAATGCTTATAAAAAGTGAAACTGTCCCTATAATAATTTTTAATTAATTGAATGTCTACGAATAATTGAGTACTTTTTCAAAATACCGATATATTGGTTACCGATATCAAATTACTGTACAATTTCAGTCATCGTAGAGACTCGTAATTAACCTCAAAAGATCGAAGAGTCGACTTTGTGTTAAAAAATATTAGCGAACTATGGCGTGAATTATGTACTGAACGGTTACTAGAGAGCAAAAAATAGTAAATTTTCGAGATTACACAAGGAGATTGTTGCTCTTTGGCGACCTTACTTAATAATTCAGCCTAGTTGCTAATATTTCATGAGATAGTCGACTTTCCGATTTTTTTGAAGGTACTTCGAGTCTATACGATGAACTAAAATTCACGGTTATCTGATGATACGTATTATTATATATTATACTGTATATATCATATAAGGTTATATTGAAAAGTACTCAAATTACATGAATTAACAACATTTAAGGATAATCTTCAAAACGCTTCTTAAGACTTTTTTCTCATTACACCAAAGTCCGAATGAAATCACCCGACGAAATAATTCAAAAATAAGCTTTGGAATATTTCATAAATAAATTCTTATTAAACTAATAAAAAAAGATCCACGGAATTTTTTGGAAGATGACCATTATGTTCAAAACTTTTAAATTAGGTGTTTATTAGCCACAAAATTTTTTGGCGAATTTCAGTACTCTTTGTGTACCTCAACCAAAACCTTTATTTTTTAATTGGTCACGTGATCGCAACTTTTTAAAAACCTATTAACTTCTTTCAAAAGATTGATTAAAGTGATTTTGAATGAAATCTTTTTATTTGAAGATGGCTGATTTGTGAAAGTTTTAATAAAAACATGCAATTTATTTTGCAGTTTCATCACTCAAATTGGTGCGGTTTAATACTCAAATTTCAAAATGTCCAAATTAAGACTAACTTTGTATTACTTGTGCCTTTATTGTGTGAATCGTGCGCTTAAAAGAGGGGATTTTTATATTTCTTATCACTATTGGTGCCTTAAATTTGTTAACATTTTTTTTCATACGATTGTAGCCAAAATTATTTGAATTACCCATTTAACAAGTTGAAAATATATGTTGATGATGAATTTAAGTTAAACGCTTGATTTAAACACCATGTCACGCGTGACCCTGAAGACATTGTGAGCCAGAAGTAGTTTGCCAATGTAGGAAGTTAAGAATAAAAAACATCTGCATAGGCTATTCAAACTTTGTATGTTCAAACTATTGTTACAAGATGCATTTGCGTGAGTCGAAGCCTATGAAGTAAAATATAATCTTAATTTGAATCTCTGATTATTTGATGTTCCTAACGGGCCGAAAAAGAAACTGGATTCGTACGATACTTTGTATTTTTGATCCCTTAATTGAGTGACGTTACACTCTATTTGTTAATAAACATGTTTATAACACGTTAGTATCTAAGTATCTCTTAACTTTCATCGTGTAACCAAAGCGCCAATGTAGAATATTGAAAACTATCAGTCTTCGACTATTGGAAAATAACTAATTTCATTATCCGAAAAGCCCTTTCATATTTTCGAAGCCTTTTTTAACCGATTATCATAACAAATTCCTCAAAGTAGAAGTTATTACACAAAACGTGAAGGTTCAATACGGCAAATTTTAAAAACGATGTGTCAATGACGCTTATTGATACGATATTACCAAATTAAAGTCAGTTACTCATTTATTCTGAACTCTGTAATGATTAGGTATGATGGATTCAAGCATTCAATTCAAAAATAGTTAGTTCCCTCGAAATGGCATGCGAAATTGTTTAATCTGAAAATTTGTTAAAGCTATCTCGTCTCTGAGTTTGTGAGGTTTTAACTTTTTTTTAATCAGAAAATTGATCAAATATGTTTGTTCAATACGGATGGACTGTTTTCACAGCACGACACGCGCGATTTTTTTATAAAATTTCAAAAGTTATTTTGACATGGTTGTCTTTTCGCGTCTTCAATGTTTTACGAAACGAAAAATATTTTCGCATTGTTCAAATTATCTAAATCCCAACTTTTCGTATGGTTTCACTTGTCAAGTTTTAAATAGCTCCATCTTGCGACAATCTAAATTATTTGATTGTAAATTCAGCCAATTTAGAATAAGACGGATAAAAAACATTTTCGTTAGAGCGATTTGGCATAATAATTAAATCTGGTTCTAACTTAATTCTCAGGAAGGAAGGAACGAAAAACGTGAGAAATGAAAAAGTAAACGAAACTTGAGGAAACGGGGAAGAGAGGGGTAGAGAATAACAAAGGAAGGGATTTTTAAACCAAGTTCGTTAAAAATCGAATTTTATTGAAATGTTAATCTGTTAGGATGTACTGAGAATTGCAACATTGGATATCATGAGATTGAATCGTGTGAGAAGCCCTATATTTATGCATATTTTGTTCGCAGTAATAGTGAAAATAAAAAGTTCATACTGAGTAAATTAAAATTAATACCTATTTTTAAAGATTTTTAGCGTGCCCGACCACTGCGCCTCCTTCGCTGAATATACATTTTCTAAATTGAGCTCTTGACTGTTTTTGTTTGCTAAGTAGACAGATTTTTGAAGATTCCTGCATATTTGCCAGATTTATCATTATTTGCAACTTACCGATCGCCTAGCCGGTTTATTTAAGAGATGCAGCTATTTGTCTCTGGTTTTTTCATAAATACAACTTAATTTTAAGAATTACGTTTAACATGAAAATTTATTGTTTGTCGCCAGCCAACGGACTTTTTACCGTATACTGTTTATTATAGGCGTTGTTGTATTTTAAGTGGCAGCCCTCCGCATCTAAGCGGTTCAGTATAGACGATTGAAATAAGAAATTTCAAAAGTCAAAAATCGGTTTTCAATGTGTTAAGCATCCTCGTAGAAATTTTTTCTGTTCATTTTAAGACAAAGGATTTTTTGGTTTTAAATTTTTTTCAAAAAAATAGTTTAAAAGGTGTTTAAAAGTGCGAAAAGTGACTTTTTTTAGTCCCCGGTTCTCACGGAAGTAAAATAACGGTATCAGAAATTAAAATAAATTTCACTTGACAGCGAAGTATTTCTACAGGGTAAGAGGTGTTTTTGCAACGGTTATCGGATAAAACCCAGCTGGTCAAAAATTGACCGTAAGTATACGCTCGCCGCTACCGGAAGCAATTTTCATTAATTTACCCGTACCAAAAGATGCGCAATTATGTTCGGTTTCTGGAAACGGTATGATGAACTAGAGGTCTAAATGAACGCAAAGTGCCCCAGAAGGGATTTAACTCAGATATAAAATTCCCCTCTGGGGCCACCTAGCAGTCACTTTATGACTCCTAGTTCATAATACTGTTCCAGAAAAAACTGTATTTACGCATTTTTAGTACGTGTTAATTAATGAATATTACTTCCGGTCGTACCGTTAGTATACTTTACCGTCAATTTTGACCAGCTGGTGCATCGATAACATTACAAAACAATTCCTCTTATGTAGGAAAAACCCTTCGCTTTCAAGTCAATTAAGTTTATTTCTGATAAACCGTTATTTTAACATCCGTGAGAACCCGAGACTAAAAAGGTCACTTTTCGCACCTTTAAACAAATGGTTTTGAAAGAAAATTTCAAAACCAAAAAAAATCCTAGTCTTAAGGATGTGGCGGACGATAATTTGAGATTTCTCAGAAAAACTTTTTTGATAGCCTCTTTTGTAGAGAATTTTCCACTGAGTTTTTTTAAAGCGTAAGATTTTTCTGAATTTTGATTTTTTTCAAAAAAAAGTAAGTTTTGAGATTTTTGAAGAATTTTGAGAATCTGAAGTGAAAGTACCAATTTCGATCTAGAATTTATTTGTCACTTTCAAAATGTGAAGTAGACACTTAACTATAAATTACTGCCAAATAACGTTAAATTTTCAAGTTTGAAATTTTTTTTTAATTCAAAAAGTCAGAATTTCAACAAAACTAGAAATTCACAAGTCTTTCCTGAGACTTTGGAGAGAAAATTGGAAAAAGGAGACCGTTTAAACCTAATTCAGCCTTTGCCGTGAATTTGATGTACAAATGAAAATTTTCCATAATATTTAAAAAAAAAAAACCGAGAGTAGGCGTTGCGCGAGGCTCCTAAATAAGCTGTTTTGACCACTAGAGGCAAAATTTTGAAAAAGGCGACCGTTTGGTGAGAAGTATTAATATCACATCTAATTGCAAATAATCAATAAAAAGTGATGGAGAGATGAATGAGGAGTAGGCTTTTTAGTGCTTTTAGGACGCCTACTAAAAACCAGGTTCTGAGCGTAGTTAAGGGTTCGATGCTCTGAATAGTACTGGCCACCGTCCTTACGAGTTGTACTACGTATTTGGAAAAAAGATTAATATTCTGAAGCCAGGTTTCTCAGAAACCTTACTTGAAAATGTTGTAAAAAAGAGCCCAATATCTGACGCCCACATCCTTAAGGGGGTTGTGGGTGTAAATGAACAAGCGTGTGAAGAAATTTTGTTGTCTTGATTCAGCTGATAAAAAAACTAATGAGAAAGAATGAATATTTTCAACCAATCAGATGGCGTTATTTTTTTTGGGAATTGAGGCGAGAGGAAAACGCTCGAAAAAACAGACTCCTACAACTAGACTCGTTTTCACCCAACACAGACGAGAGTACGGTTTCTTCTCGGCTACTAAACTCTTCATATTACACGCGACCATAAAAAACATACAAGCGCATAAATTTCTTCAATAGCAATGTTATCACAGGAGAATGGATGATGTCATACCCCATCCATACTATTCTTAAATATTCGTGTAGTTATCAATTTAAAAATGATCGAGATGATTCAATTTTAAAAGAAGTTTTCTGAATTTCATTTTTATCATTTAAAAAATCAAAGGGAGATTTTTGTTAATATTTCTTTTTAGGTTGACAGAGCAAGGTTTTTTAGTCTCCCGTATTCTTTCTCATTATTCTTATCTGCAAACGTTATCGAACCCTTACAGTCCAGCTGGAGGAGAGGCTAATTTCCCAAGCAATTTCAAACATTCTACACTCACAACTTCCCTTAAATGACAGAAAAAAATTCGCTACAAAATAGCTTTAACACATTGAACCGATTTTTGACGTTTGAATTTCTGATTTCAAATCGTCATAGGGTTGTTAAATTCAACTCGAGACCAAGTTCGTTTTAAGAGGCAAATTATTAATGTCAAGATGGAGGAACAATTTTATTATTGCTTCACTTTTTGATTAATTTTTTAATATCTCTTGTATAATCGCATTATTGCGATATTTCGAATCATCCAACATTTTGGAAACTGGTAAAAATGCTCTCTTATCTCTTTATTGACTAACTCTAACTTACGTTATGGCTGGACAGATAGGTTTTCTTAAAAATTTCTTGTACCCACTGTTATAGAATGCGATTCCCGTGAGTGAGCCTCAAAAATTTAAAACCAAGACGTAAAATGTATTATTTTATTTATTTGAACATGTTTCTAACAAGAATTAATAATTTCAGAAACTTTTACTATTTTCAAATCCATAAATGAGTTAAACAAACAAATTTCTTCCCACTAGTGTGTTAGAAGCATCTTCAGGATAAAATTTGTCCAAATTTTGCACAGAGCTTAAAATTAGGCGAAAGAACAGCTGCGAGCGAACCACTCAGAATAGTCAAATGTTGGCGAACGTAATTTTAAAAAAGGGTTAGACTTAGACTAGTGTGAAAAAACGTTTGATTATTCTGATCATTAAGATCCGGTCTAGGGCTTCTTCTAAAAAAATGCGCTCATTTCTTAGCGATCAGAATAATATTGGGTGAAGCCTTTTTGCAAACACTCTCAGTGCAAATACAGTATTGCAATACTTAAAAGTGCAAACATAACAGTAATAATTAATAAAAGCTCGAAAAAATAAACGCAAAATGAAACAGTTTTTATGAATTGATTTACGGGAAACGTAATCATTTGAAAGCAGGGCATACCCTTTTGGTTAGAAATGCTAGCCACTATCTTTTACCGTGATTAACGTGTGGCTACGCATCTAACTCAAAAATGATAAGGGATATTGGGAAAAATGGAAATAAAGTTTAATACTCGAGATATATCATCACCATTTAAATAAAAGATTGTGATTGCATTTGTAAGCCACCACACGGCGTTCAAATTCATGATTATTTGAGCAACTAAGCGGGTTCAAACTCTTAAGCAGGATTTATACATTTTAAGCGAGGTTGAAAAGGGGATCGCATTGAAAACAATATTCAAATCTAAATTTAACGGATCGACAACAGTTTAATGGAGAAGTCCTAGAAAAATTCAATGGTAAAATAATTTAATAAAAAATCGAAAATCCGTACTGAAAAACACAATATAAATCTCTCTAAAATCGTAATTCGATCATAACAAAATATGTCGGATTATTTCAACATTGATTAAGAAAGACATTCAGAAAGGACAGCCATTTAAGCAATATTCCAAAAAAAAAATTAAATCAGACATCACATTTTCTGCCGGTGTAGCTTTCAGCGCAGAAACATTTCACTCTTGGATTTACCCAAACTTTCTGTACTGTTTCCCTTGTAGACAAAAGTTTTGAACATTTATATTCGAAACAATTCCGGGTCCATGATTTTGTTGGAATCGATGATCAATATGACCTTGACGAACTTGGAATTCAAGAATTGTGAAGAGGCCCCACAAAACATTCAAATTTCAGATTCAGTTTTTTTGAAAAAGGTCTATTTCACGAATTTTAATTTGCGTCTTTGGTGGAAGTCTAGGGGAAAGGTTAGGCAGTTAATCAAGTTTCCCTTATGTGTTTCAACGAAAGTAAACATATTCCCCTTCTGGTGTTGGAACAGAAATTGAGAGCAATTTTTGTAAAAATCATGCTAAATCAAATGCAAATGACAAGATCTCGGCATGGTACCAGCGCTGCTTCCAAACCAAGTAGACAAAAATTCAAAGAAATTCTCCATTCTTTGGAATTCGCTCCCTTGTACAAAAACAAAACATTTGTGTCTTTAAACATAATATATTGCATAATTAATTTTTATCTTTTTTGAATAATTTCTGCCTCTATGTTTTCTGGAGTAGCTTCTATGAACATCTATCGCGTTCATACTTTACTGCTCATGAACCTTATTTGGAGCTGTAGAAGAGCGGCTACGACGAAGTAATAACTGATCTGTGAGCAACCTTTGAGTATGGTATAATTCTACTTCAACAAGCCTTACTTAAGAAGGTTTAAGACCGATAACAAATCGAATTTTGAAATTTTTTATTGCAAGATTTTAATTTTTTTACTTATAGCAACCATCAAAAATAAGAAATCTGCCCGCTGCTGCATCCCTATACAGCAATATTTTTTCAAAACATTTATGATAACTTGAACTATTTTGATTCGTTACAAACTAAAATAAAAAAAGGTCGAATTTTGATTGTTCGTCTGCTGAGAAAATCCAGCACGAAAACTGGTCGAATTCGTTTTAAACCGTGAACAGAATTCCATGGCAACGCTTCCAGGTCATTGCCATGATCCATAAACAGACTGTGAGAATATTTGGAGTTATATTGTGACTATCAGATATTTAAAAATAACTAAACAAATGTTTATTCATGCTGTCACAAGCTTAAATGTATTATTTATCCTATACACCCGATACCGTGTTATAATTTTAAATTAATACCAAGACGAATCATTAGACTTTCGAAAATTAAAAAATGAGCATATATTCAGTAGGAGATAAGTTGACTGTTTGGAGAATGAAACAAGATTCAAAATTAATAATGTGAAGTCAAATATAAATACCGATATAATTGGCAATATCTTGATGAGAATTTTTGGTCACTTTACAGACTATATATTTTCTAGCGCCTCTTCGCAGTCACTTAGATACCCTTATAATTTTTTCAAAAAAATGATTGGCACATCTTTTGCTAACATCCAACATGAAAATTATCATTACGGTACCGATAGTGTACTTGCCGGTTAATTTTGATTCAGCCGGTGCATGCGATATCGTTACAAATTGAAAATTCGTTACTCGAACAAACTTTCGCTTTCGAAGGCAGTCACATGATTTTTACCGCAATTTTACTCTCATAACCAGAGGTCGGCAACTGCAAAAAAAATTTGGATGGATCAGCGGACACGCGAAAAAATTGGATCGAATCGGTGGCTTTCAACGAATAAGAGAGATGCGCGGACTAAATGTCATTTTTGCACTCCAATCCAATTTTGAAAAATCTCAGAAAAAAAAATCGAATCTTAAAGATACCGCATAAAAGCTAAAGGGCTGGTTATGTCGATTTAAGGCAACATTTTGCAGGCGCCCTAGTAATCTAGAAGCGAACAAGATCAGTTTGATGTGGAACATATCTATCTACACAATGACACATGACTCGATAGACCATCAGGAACACTTATTAGTGGACATTAAAGCGTTAAAACTGAAATTTTGATGACTACACCAATCGTCACATAGTCGTTATAGGAGTTCACTTGCCGAAATTTCAAAATCTATCTTCTCCCGCTAATCGAAATTTGTTCAAGCTTATGTATACCGTGAAATAAGCATACTTAGATTCGTCAAAAAGAGCGATTTAACATTTCGATGACTAAATTTTTCTTAGCGGTCCAATAAACGGATTTTGGGCAGTTTTCACGATGTTTGCTTGAAAATCTATCTCCTCAGAGGTTTAGTTTCAAAGAGGTCCAAATTTTATAAAGTACACCTTTAACATGCCTAAAATTGTAGGCAAGCTTTAAATTTCCATTCATACTGAAAAATATGATTTTCGAAAAAAAGAAAAATTTCGACAAATAAATCTGCTTTGATTTTCGCAAGTAGGCTCAAAAGAAAGCCAGTAAAACATTGAACAAAAGTGGCTTACGTCAAGCAGATATTGTAATTTAGCGGTTCAAATCTTCAAACAATATTTTGACTGAATTCTGAAAAATAGTTGAAAAAAATTGAAAAAACGCGGAAATTTCGAAAAGTTTTCGATCAGAAATACATTTTGTAAAACATCTCAAAGCAAATTTGTGCACTCTGATTGCTTTAAGTCTTCATAAAAATCAGACATGCACCCCCCTAACAAGCTAGGCTCATAATATCTGCCCCATTTTTAACTTTCAAAAATCTCTTCACAAATCGTCAGTTAAATTCCACCAATTGCTAGACGTTATCGATCTTTTAGCATCGGCAATCTACAAAATGATAAGAAACCAAGGACTTTTTTTAGAAAATTTTAACAAAATGATTTCTCGTCGATTTTTTAATTTTTGAAATCGACGCGTACGCAAAGAGTGGAAATTTGATATTTTAAATGTCATTTGGTCAAAATATTCGATTTAGAATGCCTCAGGGAATAGAATAATCGCTACCTTAATCGATTATAGCCATCCTAAAGGGGGTTCTGCATGTCAATTGGCATGCACAAATAAAATTTATTTTTGATAAATTAATATAAAATATCATGTAGGTAAATCGGATCTGACAAATCTATTATGACTTATAAAAAATCTTTATCCGACGTAAAGTCTATTTTTGAGTTATCCAAAATCGCGTATTAAAGAAATATTATAAAA
This sequence comes from Oikopleura vanhoeffeni, assembly GCA_004367855.1. Classification (NCBI taxonomy): domain Eukaryota; kingdom Metazoa; phylum Chordata; class Appendicularia; order Copelata; family Oikopleuridae; genus Oikopleura; species Oikopleura vanhoeffeni. Next base: position 208,288 of record SCLH01000679.1, on the reverse strand, counting down.
ATATCATGAAAATACAAAAAATGAATTCTGCTGAAAAACGATATGAAAAAGTGTATTTAAAAGCGTGCATGTCCTTATGAAGAAAATCGGCCTTTATTATTTGTATGTAATTAACACGCTATCTTCAAATACAGCAGTGCGCGCAGTATTAGTGATAGAAGAAATGAACACCAAATTGACACAAATTCCATACGTCGTTTGTAAGCATTTATCCGCTTGATATTTCGCTTTAATAAAAATCATTTTTAATGATATATAAGAGAATTTGCACTGCTTTACGAAAGTTTTTTTTGTTTTTTTTTTTCATTTTACGATTCACCTGAACGTAAACTAATTACTCTTTACGTCGTTGTCGACTTTATCGTTTTCCGTGTTATTTGAAAGTTTCAACTGATTCGATATTACCTGCTCGAGTTGTTGACTGCTGGCAAAAATTGTGCATTTTAAAACTCGTTATCGGTAAAACGATTACGAATTTGTAACTAATGAGAAAAAAATTTTGGTTATGATTTAATTAAAATGTTTGCAGAACAATATATATTTTCATTTTCCATGTTTGATTTTTTAATCACAAGTTACAGACTGTTAAAAAGTGGTCACAAATACCCAGCAATACAGCAATTAACATTCAGAACCCCCTTAGGGGTGGTCAGGGCGAGTCTTTATGAGAACTGTGGAAGACAATGATAAGAATTATAATATGTAATTAGTAATCATGATAATTTAAAAAACATTGGTCAAAACTAAAATCGCATATCTACACTAGTTTGTCCATTATCCTCACGTCAATTACACTTATTTGTGCTGATTATGCATTCATGGGTGTATATTTACAGGTTAAAATATTTTTAATAGTAAATATGCGGTCTCTGAACTGTTTTCTCATTGAAAAATTATTTAAAAACTATTGTTTTGAGAAATGTTTATTTTTGATTCGAACAAATTTATTGTCACTTCAAACCTTGTCAATATGTAAATAGGCTTTCACACCAATGCGCAAACATCGCTTACTTTATTTGTTAGACAATCAAAAGATTTTATTCACACATAGTATCAAACAAATTATCTAAGGAAAATTATGAAAATTAAATTAATTCTTATCAAAATTTGAAGGTCATAAAAAATAAAATGAAATCGTAATTCACTCTCACTCAGAAACAAAGTAGATACGAGGTTAAAACTTCAAAAATAAATTCGCAGAGTCGATTTACTATAAATTCTGATTTTAAATATTTTGGAACAAAAATAAATTTACAAGTTCGTAAAAGTGCACCTGTTACAGTAACCAGATGGACATAAAAATGTGTTCACCATTTTTTCTTAAGTGTTCTAGGAACATATATATCAAAAAAAATTCTGTAGAAAATTCACGGAGGAGATAGATTTTGAAAAAACTAGTAAAATTCAATATTTTGGCGCTCAAGAGCATTCTAGGAAATATTTCAAAAACTAACACATTTTTCTTCAGAAAGTAGTTTTGCTTCAGTTGTGAAAATTCAGTTAATGTCATATAATATTGACGGAGGAGATAGACTTTGAAAAATCGTCGTTTTCTTAATATTTTTTGCTCTTTACTGCCAGAAGAAAATTACAAAAATATTTTTGACTATTCAATTATACGTTAAATTGTCTGAGGTTTTCAAAACATCAATTTTTATTTTTTGTCATATCTAGTTTTCTCACAATGACGATCAAAGTCGAAAATGACCAAAAAAACTTACCCTGACCACCCCCTTAAGGGGTATATCTGTCTGATTAAATGAAGGCCTTAAGGCATTAAAAATGCTCCAAATTGATACGGGGTGATAATTAAGTGTTCTAAGAACCCAAATCATCAAAAAAAAATTTATCGAAATTTTCGCATTTTTTCGATTTTTCTTTCAAGTTATTTTTTTAAAAGATTGAAGTTAAAAAATATGGTTTGCTCGAATTTGACCACTAAACTTCAAAATTTCGGCTTGAAGTTAGCCAACTTTCTCATCAGTGATTTAACTGGCTTTCTTTGAGCCTACTTCAAAACAAATATAGAAACACTTTTTTTCGGCAATTTTTTCGAAAATGACCCAAAAAATCATATTTCGAGTTAAGCTGGATATTGTCAAAAAAGCTCTGTCTTAATCTCTTAACAAGGATTCTGGAGAATACTGAGTAAAAATTTGAGCCATTTTTGCAAATATATCTTCAAGGAAGATAGATTTTAAGTCTGAAATTTTGAAACAATCGTCGGTTATTTGGTTCTAGAATCTGTTTTATCGCCGATCCGAATAAAGCTCGTCTTAAAAAAAGATGGTACTACGTTATGATCTGTAAAAATTTGAGCTCGATTTGATATACCGTCTGGAGGAAGATAGTTTTTTGGAGTTTTAAAATGTCACCTTGTTACGATACTGTACTATTGGTGTAATGATTCAAAAATAATTTATGGTGTTTACTTTTTCGCAAGATTAAGTAGGTCTACAAATAGCATTTCGCGGTTTCTCCATACGCTTTTAGTTTTCAGAATATATCATCGAAATTGATGGTTTTGAAAACCTCAGACAATTTTACGTAATAATTGAATAGTCAAAAATATTTTTGTAATTTTCTTCTGGCAGTAAAAAGCAAAAAATATTAAGAAAACGACGATTTTTCAAAGTCTATCTCCTCCGTCAATATTATATGACATTTAACTGAATTTTCACAACTGAAGCAAAACTACTTTCTGAAGAAAAAATGGTGTTAGTTTTTTGAAATATTTCCCTAGAATGCTCTTGAGCGCCAAAAATATTGAATTTTACTAGTTTTTTCAAAATCTATCTCCTCCGTGAATTTTCTACAGAATTTTTTTTTGATATATATGTTCCTAGAACACTTAAGAAAAAAATGGTGAACACATTTTTTATGTCCATCTGGTTATGTAACAGGTGCACTTTTACGAACTTGTAAAATTTATTTTTGTTCCAAAATATTTTAAAATCAGAATTTATAGTAAATCGACCTCTGCGAATTTATTTTTGAAAGTTTTAACCTCGTATCTACTTTAGTTTCTGAGTGAGAGTGAAATTACGATTTCATTTTATTTTTTATGACCTTCAAATTTTGATAAGAAAATTAATTTAATTTTCATAATTTTCCTTAGATAATTTTGTTTGATACTATGTGTGAATAAAAATCTTTTGATTGTCTACAAATAAAGTAAGCGATGTTTGCGCATGGTGTGAAAGCCTTATTTACATATTGACAAAGGTTTGAAGTTGACAAATAAATTTGTTCCGAATCAAAAATAAACAATTTCTCAGAAACAATAGTTTTTAATAATTTTTCAATGAGAAAACAGTTCAAAGACCGCATATTTACTATTAAAAATATTTTAACCTGTAAATATACACCCATGAATGCATAATCAGCACAAATAAAGTGTAAATTGACGTGACGATAATGGACAAACTAGTGTAGATAGCGATTTTAAGTTTTGACCAATGTTTTTTAAATTACTGAATTACTAATTACATATTATTAAATCTTATCATTGTCTTCCACAGTTCTCATAAAGACTCGCCNCTTTTTCATATCAGTTTTTCACAGAGAATTCATTTTTGTCATTTTCATGATATTTTTATTAATATTTCTTTAATACGCGAATTTTGGATGAAACTCAAAAAATAGACTTTAACGTCGGGATAAAGATTTTTTATAAGTCATAATAGATTTGTCAGATCCGATTTACCCATACATGATAATTTTATATTAAATTTATCAAAAAATAAATTTTATTTGTGCATGCCAATTGACATGCAGAACCCCCTTTAGGGATGGCTATAATCGATTAAGGGGTAGCGATTATTCTATTCCGTGAGGCCAAATTCTAAATCCGAATATTTTGACCCAAAATGACATTTAAAATATCAAATTTCCATCTTTGCGTACGCGTCGATTCAAAAAATTAAAAAATCGACGAGAAATCATTTTTAAAATTTTCTAAAAAAAGTCCTTGGTTTCTTATCATTTGTAGATTGCCGATGCTAAAAGATCGATAACGTCCTAGCAATTGGTGGAAATTTTAACCTAGACGATTTGTGATAAGAGATTTTGAAAGTTAAAAATGGGGCAGATATTATCAGCCTAGCTTGTTAAGGGGGTGTGCATGTCTGATTTTTATGAAGACTTAAAGGCAATCAGAGTGCACCAAATTGCTTTGAGATGTCTACAAAATGTATTTCTGATCGAAAAACTTTTCGAAATTTTCGCGTTTTTTCAATTTTTTTCAAACTAATTTTTTCAGAATTCAGTCAAAAATATTGTTTGTTAAGATTTGACCGCTAAAATTTACAATATCTGCTTGACGTAAGCCAACTTTTTGTTCAATGTTTTACTGGCTTTCTTTTGAGCCTACTTGCGAAAAATCAAAGCAGATTTATTTTCGAAATTTTTCAATTTTTTTTCGAAAAATCATATTTTTCAGTATGAATGGAAATTTCAGAAAAAAGCTTCCTACGAATTTTAGGCATGTTACAAGGTGTACTTTATAAAATATTGGACCCATTTTGAAACTAAACCTCTGAGGAGATAGATTTTCAAGCCAAAAATCGTGAAAAACTGCCAAAAATCCTCGGTTTATTGGACCGCTAAGAAAATTTAGTCATCGAAATGTAAATCGCTCTTTTACGAATCTAAGTATGCTTATCTCACGTATTACATCAGCTTTTGAACAAATTTCGATATATGGTCTCGGAGAAGATAGATTTTGAAATTTCGCAAAGTGACCTCCTATAACGACTATGTGACGATTATTGGTGTAGTCATCAAAATTTCAGTTTGATCGCTTACTATTCACCAGATTAAGGCTAGGTCTACAGATTGGCATTGTTGTAACTATTGCCCGCATCAGATTTTCCTAAACTAGCTCTGCAAAATTGCAAATCAGACATGCACACCCTCTTAAGAATTTTATGGGGTAATTTTAAGATTCAGGATTTTTTGTTCTGAGATTTTTTCAAAAAATTGGATTGAAGGTGCAAAAATGACATTTTAGTCCGCGCATCCTATCTTATTCGTTGAAAAGTCCACCGATTCGATCCAATTTTTTCGGCGTGTCCGCTGATCCAATCCAAATTTGTTTTTCAATGTGCCGACCCCTGGTTATGAGAGTAAAATTGCGGTTACAAATCATGTGAGCTGCTTCGAAAGCGAAAGTTTGTTTCGAGTAAGATTTTCATTTGTAACGATATCGCATGCACCGGCTGATCAAAATTAACCGGCAAAGTACAACCTCCGGTACCGTAAATGATATTTTCATGATTTGGATGTAGCAAAAGATGTGCAATCATTGTTTTTTGAAGAACATATAATGAACAAGGTAGTCTAAGTTGACTGCGAAGAGGCGCTAGAAAAAATAATTAGTCTGTAAATGACCAAAAAATTCTCTACAAGATATATGCAAATTATATCGGTATTTATATTTGACTTCACAAATTATTAATTTGAATCTTGATTTCATTCTCCAAATAAGTCACACATTATCTCCTACCTGAGATATAATGCTCATTTTTTTTAATTTTCGAAAGAATATCAATCGATTTTCGTCGGTCAATTAATTTAAAATTTATAACACGGGGATCGGGTGTATAGGATAAATAATACATTTAAGCTTGTGACAGATGAACAATTTTGTTTAGTATTTTAAATATCCTGATAGTAAAATATAACTCCAAAATATTCTCAGTTTGTTTATGGCATCATGGCAATGACTGGGAAGCGTTGCCATGATTCTGTTCCAACGGTTTAAAGAGAAATTCGACCAGTTTTTCGTGCTGGATTTTCATCAGCAGACGAAAAATCAAATTCGACCTTTTTTACTTTTAGTTTGTAACGAATCTAAAATAGTTCAAAAGTTATCATAAATGTTTATGAAAAAATATTGCTGTATAGATAGGATGCACAGCGGGCAGATTTCTTAATTTTGAATGGTTGCTATCAAAGTAAAAAAGGTTAAAAAATCTTTAGCAGAATTAAAAAAAATTCAAAAATTCGATTTGTTATCGGTCTTAAGAACCTTCTTAGTAAAGCTTGTTTGAAGGTAGAATTATACCAAACTCAAAGGTACTCAAAAGATAGCTTATTTACTTCCGTCGTCAACGCTCTCTACAAGCTCCAAATAAGGTTCCTGAGGCGGTAAAGATGAACGAGTAGATGTCTCATAGAGCTCCACATGAAACACATGAAGCAGAAATTATTCAAAAGATAAAAATTAATTATGCAATATATTATATTTAAAAGGACACAAATTTTTGTTTTTGTACAGATCAGAATGAATTTCTTGATATTTTGTCTACTTGGTTTGGAAGCAGCGCTGGTAACCATGCCGAGATCTTGTCAATTTGCATTTTGGAATTTAGGCAATGATTTTACAAAATTGCCTCAATTCTGTTCAAACGGCCAGAAGGGAAATGTTTTACTTTCGTTGAAAACAAAGGAGGGAAACTTGAATTACTGCTACACTTTCCCGCTAGACTTCCACAAAAAGACGCAAATTAAAATCGTGAAAATAGACCTTTTTCACAAAAAACTGAAATCTGAATTTGAATGTTTTGTGGGGCCTCTTCAAAATTTTGAATTCAACGTTCGTCAAGGTCATATTGATCATCGATTCCAACAAAAAATCATGGACCCTGGAATTGTTTTCGAATATAATAAAAATGTTCAAAAAACTTTTTGCTACAAAGGAAAACTATACAGAAGTTTGGGTAAAATCCAAGAAGAGAAATGTTTCTGCGATGAAAGCTACACCGGCAGAAAATGTGATCGTTTGATTTAATTTTTTTTGGAATATTGCTTAAATGCGTCCTTTCAAATGCTTTCTTAATCAATGTTAAAATAATCCGCATATTTTTTTGCATAGAATTTCGATTTTTTAGAGATTTATATTTGTGTGTTTCAGATACGGATTTTCGATGATTTTCATTAAATTATTTTAGCATTGAATTTTCTAGGACTTTCCAATTAAACTGTTCTCAATCCGTTCAAAAAATTTAGATTTTGAATAATTGTTTCAATGCGATCCCTTTTTCAACCATCCTTAAAATGTATAAATCCTGCTTAAAGATGTTGAACCCTGCTTAAGTTGCTCAAAAATAATCATGAAATTTGAACCCGGTGGTGGCTTACAAATGCAATCCAATCTTTTATTATAAATGCTGATGAAATATCTCGAGTATTAAATTATTTCAATTTTTCTCAAATATCCCTTTATCACTTTTTGGTTAGAATGCGTAGCCACAACGTTAAATCACAGGTGAAAAAGAGTAGTGGCTAGGCATTCTAACCAAAAAGGGATATGCCTGCTTTCAAATGATTTACTTTCCGTAAATCAATTATAAACAAACTGTTGTCATTTTGCGTTTAATTTTTTCGAGCTTTATAATATTAAAGTGTTAAATGTTTGCACTTTAAAGTATTGGCAATATTGTATTGCACTGAAGAGTGTTGCAAAAAGGCTTCAAATATTATTCTGATCGATAAGAAACTGAGGCATTTTTTAGAAGAATCCCTAGACCGGATCTTAATGATCAGAATAATCAACATTTTTTCACACTAGTCTAAGTCTACCCTTTTTTAAATTACGTTCGCCAACACTTTCGACTTATTCTTGAGTGGTTAGCTCGCAGCTGTTTTTTCGCCTAATTTTAGCTCTGTGCAAAATTTGGACAAATTATTTATCCTGAAGATGCTTTCCTAACACAACTAGTGGAAGAAATTTGTTTGTTTAAACTCATTTATGGGATTTGAAAATACTGAAGTTTCTGAAATTATTATTCTTGTTAGAAACATGTTCAAATAAATAAAATAATACATTTTACGTCTTGGTTTAATTTTTGAGGCTTCACTCACGGGAATCGCATTCTATAACAGTGGTACAAGAAATTTTTAAGAAAACCTATCTGTCCAGCCATAACGTCAAGTTAGAGAATTAGTCAATAAAGAGATAAAGAGAGCATTTTTACCAGTTCCAAAAATGTTGGATGATCGAAATATCGCAATAATGAGATTATAAAGAGATTAAAAATTAATCAAAAGTGAGCATAATAAAATTGTCCTCCATCTTTGACATTAATAAATTTGCCTCTTAAAACGAACTGGTCTCGAGTTGATTTAACAAAACCTATGACGATTTGAAATAAGAAATTTCAAAAGTCAAAAATCGGTTTCAATGTGTTTAAGCTATCTTGTTGAGAATTTTCTGGTCATTTTAAGGAAGTTGTGGGTGTAGAATGTTTGAAATTGCTTGGGAAATTAGCCTCTCCTCCAGCTGGACTGTAAGGGTCGATAACGGCAGATAAGAATAAATGAGAAAAATACGGGAGACTAAAACCTTCTCTGTCAACCTAAAAAGAAATATTAACAAAATCTCCTTTGATTTTTTAAATGATAAAAATGAAATTCAGAAAACTTCTTTTAAAATCTGAATATCTCGATCAATTTTTTTAAATTGAATAAAACGAATATTTAAGAATGTATGGAATGTTGCATCATCCATTTCCGGAAAATTGTTGAAAAATTATATCGCTTGTTGTTTTATTATCGTAGAAATAAGTTATACGATATACTTTCTGTGTTGGTGAAGTCAGTTGTAGGAGTCATGTTTTCGAGGCGTGTTCCTCTGCGCCTCATCCCCAAAAAAAATAACGCATCTGATTGGTTGAAAATATTCATTCTTTCTCATTGTTTTTTTATCAGCTGAATAAGAAAAAACAAAAATTTCTTCCATCAGCTTGTTCATTTACACCCACAACCCCCTTAAGGATGTGGGCGTCGATATTGGGCTCTTTTTTACAAATTTTCAATGAAGGTTTCTGAGAAACCTGGCTTCAGAATATTAATCTTTTTTTTCCAAATACGTGTAACAACATCGTAAGGAGGTGGCAGTACTATTCAGAGATCTGATACCTTAACTACGTTCAGAACCTGGTTTTTAGTAGGCGTCCCCTAAAAAGCACTAAAAAGCCTACTCCTCATTCATCTCTCATCACTTTTTATTGATATTTGCAATTAGATGTAGATATTAATACTTCATCACCAAACGGTCGCCTTTTTCAAAATTTTGCCTCTAGTGTCAAAACAGCTTATTTGGAGCCCTCGCTGAACGCCTACTCTCTTTCTTAAATATATATGGAAAATTTTCATTTGTACATAAATTCACGCGCAAAGGCTGAATTAAGGTCTTAAACGGTCTCTTTTTCCAATTTTCCTCTCCAAAGTCTCAGGAAGACTTGTGAACTTTCTAGTTTTGTTGAATTCTGACTTTTTGAAATTAAAAAAAATTTCAAAACTTGAAATTTAACGTTATTTGGCAGTAATTTATAGTTAACGTGTCTACTTCACCATTTTGAAGGTGACAAATAATTCTAGATCGAAATTGGTATTTCACTTCAGATTCTCAAAAATCTTAAATCTCAAAACTTACTTTTTTTTTGAAAAAATCAAAATTCAGAAAAAATCTTACGCTTTATAAAAAACTCATGGAAAATTCTCTACAAAAGAGGCTATCAAAAAAGTTTTCTGAGAATCTCAATTATCGTCCGCCACATCCTTAAGACTAGGATTTTTTTTGGTTTTGAAATTTTCTTTCAAAAATTTGTTTAAAGTGCGAAAAGTGACCTTTTTAGTCTCGGGTTCTCACGGATGTTAAAATAACGGTATCAGAAAATAATTAATTGACTTGACAGCGAAGGGTTTTTCCTACATAAGAGGAATTTTTTTGTAATGTTATCGATGCACCAGCTGGTCAAAATTGACCGGTAAAGTATACCTACCGGTACCGGAAGTAATATTTCATTAATTAACACGTACCAAAAAATGCGTAAATATCAGTTTTCTGGAAACAGTATTATGAACTAGGAGTCATAAGTGACTGCTAGGTGGCCCCAGAGGGGAATTTATATCCTGAGTTAAATCCCCTTCTGGGGCCACCTTGCGGTCATTTATGACCTCTAGTTCATAATACCGTTTCCAGAAAATCGATAATTGCGCATCTTTTGGTACGTGTAAATTAATGAAATATGANAAAAAAATCTTCCTCTGTAGAAAATCCTTCGCTGTCAAGTGAATTTATTTTATTTCTGATACCGTTATTTTAACTTCCGTGAGAACCCGGGGACTGAAAAGTCACTTTTCGCACCTTTTAAAACACATTTTTTTTGAAAAAATTTTCAAAACCAAAAAAAAATCCTTTGTCTTAAAATGACCAGAAAAAATTTTCTACGAGATAGCTTGAACACATTGAAACCGATTTTTGACTTTTGAAATTTCTTATTTCAAATCGTCTATACTGAACCGCTTAGATCGGAGGGCTGGCACTTAAAATACAACAAGCCTATAATAAACCAGTATAAGGTACAAAAGTCCGTTGGCTGCGACTAAACAATAAATTTTCAGTTTAACGTAATTCTTAAAATTAAGCTGTATTTACTTGAAAAAACAGAGACTAAATAGCTGCATCTTCTTAAATAAACCGGCAAGCGATCGGTAAGTTGCAAATAATGATGAAATCTGGCAAAAATATCAGGAAATCTTAAAAATCTGTCTACTTAGCAAACAAAAACAGTCCAAGAGCTCAAATTTAGAAAATGTATATTCAGCGAAGGAGGCGCAGTGGTCGGCACGCTAAAAAAATCTTTAAAAATAGGTATTAATTTTAATTAATCAGTTATTAAATTTTATTTTCAACTATTTACTGCGAACAAATATACATAAATATAACGGGCTTCTCACACGAGTTTCAAATCTCATGATATCCAATGTTGGCAATTCTCACGTAACATCATAACAGATTAACATTTCAAATAAAATTCGATTTTTCGAACCTTGGTTTAAAATCCCTTCCCTTTTGTTATTCTCTACCCCTCTCTTCCCCGTTTTCCTCAAGTTTCGTTTACTTTTCATTTCTCAGTTTTCGTTTCCTTCCCTTCCCTGAGAATTAAAAGTTAGAAAGATTAAATTATTATGCCCAAATCGCTCTAACGAAAATGTTTTTATCCCGTCTTATTCTAAATTGGCTGAATTTTACAAATAAAATAATTTTAGATTGTAGCAAGATGGAGCTATTTAAAAATTGACAAGGAAACCATAAAAATTGGGATTTTAGATAATTTGAACATGGAAAATATTTTTCGTTTTGTAAAACATTGAAGACGCGAAAAGACAAACATGTCAAAAAATACACTTTTGAAATTTTTATAAAAAATATCGAGCGTGTCGATTGCTGTCGAAAACAGTCCATCCGATTGAACAAACATATTTCGATCATTTTCTGATTAAAAAAAAGTTAAAACCTCAAAAACTCAGAGACGAGATAGCTTTACAAATTTTCAGATTAAAAAATTTCCATTGCTATTTCCGACGGAACTAACTATTTTTGAAATTGATGCTTGAAATCTCATCATTCTCAATCATTACAGAGTCAAATAAATGAGTAACTGACTTTAAATTTCGGTAATATCGTATCAATAAGCGTCAATTGACGCATCGTTTTTAAAATTTGCGTATTGACCTTCACGTTTTGCGTAATAACCTCTACTTTGAGGCAATTTGTTTATGATAATCGGAAAAAAGGCTTCGAAATATGAAAGGGGCTTTTCGGATAATGAATTAGTTATTTTCCAATAGTCGAAAACTGATAGGTTTTCAATATTCTACATTTGCGCTTTGGTTAAACGATGAAAGTTAGAGATACTTAGATACTAACGTGGTTATAAACATGTTATTAAAATAGAGTGTAACGTTACTCAATTAAGGGGATCAAAAATACAAAAGTATCGTAGAATCCAATTCTTATTTCGGCCCGTTAAGGAAATCATCAAATAAATCAGAGATTCAAATTAAGATTATAGTTTTACTTCATGGGCTTGACTCACGCAAATTGCATCTTGTAACAATAGTCTTTGCAATTACAAAGTTTGAAAGCCTATGCAGAAGTTTTTTATTCTTAACTCCTACATTGGCAAACTACTTCTGGACTCACAATGTTTTCAGGGTCACGCGTGACCATGGTGTTTAAATCAAGCGTTTAACTTAAAATTCATTATCAACATATATTTTTCACTTGTTAATATGGTAATTCAAATAATTTGCTACAATCGTATGAAAAAAAATGTTTAAACTAATTTAAAGGCACCAAATAGTGATAAGAAAATATAAAAATTCCTCTTGTAAGCACGATTCACACAATTAAAGGCACAAGTAATACAAATTAAGTCTTAATTTGACATTTTGAAATTTGTAGTATTAAACCGTCACCAATTTGAGTGCTGAAACTGCAAAAGAAATTGCATGTTTTTATTAAAACTTTCACAAAATCAGCATCTTCAAAATAAAAAAGATTTTATTCAAAAATCACTTTAATCAATTTTTGAAAGAAGTAAATAGGTTTTTAAAAAGTTGCGATCACGTGACCCAAAAAAAAAGGTTTTGGTTTAGGTACACAAAGAGTACTGAAATTACGCCCAAAAAATTTGTGGGCTAATAAACACCTAATTTAAAAGTTTTGAACATAATGGTATCTTCCAAAAAATTCACGTGATCTTTTTTTTTACGTTATAAGAATTTATTTATGAAATATTCCAAAGCTTATTTTTGAATTATTTCGTCAGGTGATTTCATTCGGACTTTGGTGTAATGAGAAAAAGTCTTAAAATCGTTTGAAGATTATCCTTAAAGTTGTTATTATGTAATTTGAGAACTTTTTCAATATACCTTATATGATATATACAGTATAATATATAATATACTGTATATCAGATAACCGTGAATTTTAGTTCATCGTAGAGACTCGTAAGTACCTTCAAAAAAATCGGAAGAGTCGACTATCTCATGAAAATATTAGCAACTATGGGTGAATTATGTAATGTAAGGTCGCCAAAGAGCAACAATCTCCTTGTGTGATCTCGAAAATTTTACTATTTTTTGCTCTCTAGTAACCGTTCAGTACATAATTCACTCATAGTTGCTAATATTTTTATCACAAAGTCGACTCTTCCGATTCTTTTGAGGGTACTTACGAGTCTCTACGATGAACTGAAATTTACAGTAATTTGATATACGGTAAACAATATACGGTATTTTGAAAAAGTACTCAAATTATTCGGTAGACATTCAATAAATTAAAAATTATTATAGGACAGTTTTACTTTTTATGAGCATTTTCATGTATAAACTAACAGTCAAAAAAACTAAAATCTGAACATGAGCAAATCTTGAAATTATCAAATCATGTTTAAATGGAGAAAAGTTCGACCAAATTTTTTTCAAAGAGATCAGGGATAGAAAAATATAATTTTTCTAAACCAATCGGTAAATAAATAATCCAACAAATTATTTTCCGAAAGATTTTAGAAAATCAACCGGTAAATTTAATAATCCAAGTGCCTTTTTTATCCAGTGATCTTAAATGCACCTGAGATAATTCATCTGTCTGATATTTGATTTTAATTATGTTGACTTTATAATAACATAACGTATGTTACATAAGTCGCGCTGAGAAGCCGCATATCGCCATATTTGCCAAAATTAAAAAAAACCTACATTTCACAATTTGTCAGCTAAATACTTCCATTGCTCATATTGCAGAAAGTACTAATAAAGCCAAAACGCTTGTGTGAACACAATTTCAATTATTTAGTTAAAATTGATTTGAGTGCGCCATAGTTGACGTCATTTCACGGGTAAATTTCCGAAATTTATTTATTTTAAAATACCTGTTTGATTGCGTTCAAATTTCGTTCACAGCAATTTTCATTTCGCAAGTAAAAAAATACATACTGTATTAATCTCACGTTGAGACTTATTTATCAGTTTCAGAAATGTTGATTAAGAACATGTTAAAGTTTCACACGCACAGGGATTTATACAAAATTTTCTTAAACAAAGCAAAGTTTTATTTTCGGGTCAATCCGATCAGGTTTTTTCAAGTCGGTCTGCCGACCCCTGAACCAACAGATCTTTCCGAGAAATTTTTTCGCTATGCTATTCTATTCAAAAGTTTTGAACGATGAAATTTATTCTGAAAATTGATTATCTGGATACATAAGGTTGAGAATCTCAACTTGAGATGCAAAACTTTCGTGACTGCGAGATTTTCTTCACCTCTTAGTCAAAAAACAACAAAATAGATAAAAAATTATTTTTGACTGCGAGTTTTCTCGAATAGTTTAACTGCGAGTTTTTTCGATACGTAGCTTAACTCGCAGGCAGAATTTGTTGTTGTTGACTGCGAGTTGCCCCCTTACCGTTGTTGGTAGCATTTATGTTTGCTGTAAATTTTTATAATTTTTTTCGAATTTTGCATATCCGTCTTTCACACTTTGCGGCCAAGTTTTTGCCTGAGATTCGGTCCCTCTATCTAAATAACACACTATGTTTACTAATCACGGACCAAATCTCAGGCATAGTGTTAAAAGGGATATTAATAATATCATATTGTGCTTTAAAAATCTCCAAATTTTACAATATTTTGTGTCGATTTCGTGAAAAATGTGAATAACAATAGCTTTTATTCATTTAATTTAAAAACTTAAATTGGTATCGTTTTCGTGTTTATTCATTTTCAATCATTATAGTAATAAGAAAATTTCGCACAGAAATAATCCAAGGAAAACTTTGAAGTCGGAATCTAAAATCGTGTGATAAGAAAACAAAAGTGACAAAATTTTTGGAAAATAGGCATTTTAATCGAAAAAATAAACATGCCGATATCAAAAGAGTTGGAAGAACTTTAGTTCTTTCTGTTTGTTTAGTTTCGGCCATTTCATTCTGATGAAGAAGGCTTCAGCATCTAATCCGTGATGTTTGGAACGAAAACCTTTCTGAAGTATTTTGAAATGTGATTTAAAAACTCCAGTCGTTAGTCAAGTTTTTTCTTATTTTTTATTTTCAGAGCTGTTCTACCGTGACATTTTCGTCGGTGGGTTTCTTAAAATATTTGAGGTTACTTTTGTACACTTTACAGTACTCAGAGTACTGTACTCTATGTGGTCAGAAATGGCTTCACCTTTGAAGTGTTCACCAATTCTTACTTTGACCTTACGTTTACTTTGGCCTATACAATCAGAATCACAGTCACACTAGAAGTGATAAATGCAGTTTGCAGTGTCCATAATTTTTGGTTTACAGGTCTAAGCATAGATGTTTTTGATTTGAACGATGCGGTAGCATGTATTAATGGCAAAATCTGGGGCTAAGTTATGCATCGTTTTGACCAGGTTTATGGCATAAACATCAACCATGTGACTATCATAGTCAAGACAAAAATATTTATATTTTCAAAACGAGGGGGTTTTTTGTCATGTTTGATAAAAATTGTATTTTTGATTTCACCAATCTTACCGGGTAGCCATTTCTGGCTAAAATAGTTCGTAATTAGTCAAGAGCTTCAGAGAATTCATTTCAGTCGGAACAGCAGTCCCTAGTCCTATAGAGTTGCGTAAAAATATTGCTAACTTTATATTTATAAGGCGAAATCGATAATTGAAAATTCGTAAAAACCGTGTCTACCACCTTTTTGAAAATTTTTCGAAATTGGATCGTTTCATTTTCAAGAAAAATCTGG
>SCLH01000679.1:158310-192690 GCA_004367855.1 Oikopleura vanhoeffeni | reverse complement strand
CATCATTGACCATTCTTTCAACTGAAATTGTTCATTTAGAATCCCAGGCATTTATTTTATGTAAAACTTCTTGAACATCATCTTTTTTACAGATACCAATTACGTCATCTGCAAAACGTTCCCAGTGGACTACCGTTCTGTTTTTAATTTATTTATTAATAACTGTATTCTCCATGATATGGATACAAATGTTACTAAGGGGACCTGACAAGGGTGATCCCATTGCGAGCCCTCCAATTTGCCGATAGAAGCCCAAATTATTTTCTAATATATCAACAAAAAATTTGAAACATTTTGGATAAAAAGCATGAAATTTGATCTTATTGGGATGGGACAGGATTGTCCAAAATCATCTTTTTCTTCGAAAAGTAATTCTGGTTTTTATAGATACAGTCGAGTACGTGTAAAACAACCCGATTCACGTTTACATTTGTATATAGTTTGCACGCATGCGAAGCTGACAACTGTATAAATATTTGGGTCAAATTTTATTTATTTGTTCTTCGAAAGCAATTTACAGCATCCAAGCTTGACCAAGTAGTTTTCAGTAAGCCAGTAAAATAAACAAACAAAAAAACAAATTGATTTCAAATTTCGATGTCGACGAAGGAATAATAAAATCATTGCAAAAATCTTTTTGGCAAAGTTGCATATCATCCGTATTCCCAAATTGAGTAGCAGTATAACCTGGATCGACTTGGGCTGGTAGACAAAAACGCCAGAAAATAGGGTTTTGGTATCAATGTGATTAAAGTGTTAGGCAAAACCTTTGTTGAACCAAACTCCCTCTCAGTCAAAAACGGTTCGTCAACAACGTTCAAATTTAGCAATTTGGAAACGACTTATTCGATTAAGTTCTAAGGAAGGACAAAATGATCACACATATCCCTTCATCACTTTTTGATTAGAATGCGTAGCCACAACGTTAAATTCACACGTTAAAAGGAGTAGTGGCTACGCCTTCTAACCAAAAAGTGATAAAGGGATATAGGATGTCCCATTTTCTGGGGAAAGTTCCCTTACATCTATGGATACTTTGCCCAAACGAGCGCTGTGACTGGCCAGTGATGGCGTACAAACGATCCCTATTTGCAAAAGGAAGCCATCGTTTGAAACAAAACATTGTCATTAGCTGAAGTATCCAAGGCGTCGCGAAAGAACAATTTCTGAAAAATGGAACATCCGATATCTCGAGAAAAACTCACAACAAATCTCAAATATTTTTTGACAATTACAATGAAAAATAATTCATTCCAATATTGTTTGTAAATTTTTTTCTAAATATATTTGATCATTTTGAGCTATCTCAGAAACCAATCGGATTAGTGGTGTTCAAAAGCCGATATGTTAACTGCGTGAAAAATAATAAAAGCTGACAAGATAATTTTTGTCTTGTGAAAACCCTAACAAATGCCTTCTTGAATTCCGTCGCCAATTGATAATCCATAGGTTTCATGTAATGTCATACATTTGCCCTTCTCACTTTTAATTAAATTTTACTTTTTTAGGAAATGAGATGATTATTATCTGAAAGTCACAGTTTTGGTCGTCAAGGCATTAAAAAAACTGACGAGAAATTTCCGACAAAAAAGTACCAATTTCAATTGTTGTCAAGACAAAAAGTGATTCGTTGTGCTAAATCCGAAAAAGTCTCTTTTAGTGTCCCATTTTCTTTTATCTTGGTAACTTGAAAATACAGAGAATTTCGAATGGAATCGAATGATACCATTATTCAAAAAATTGGATGGAAAATTCATTATAGCCAGCTGGCATTTTTTAGAGTCGGTATCTCTTGTAACCAAATGGGTACAATAAAAGGTTTACCTACTCTTGTACCAAAATTGATCTTAATCCAAATTATTTATTTAGACCAATTTTGGTACAAGAAAAGGTTAACCTAGTCTTGTATACAAATTGGTCTGAATGAAAAATGTTTTCTGGAAAACGGAACGTCATGATTATGCGTCATACAGGTGGTAAATAAATTTTAACAACTGCACTGAAGCACAGTGATATGCATAATTCATGCTGCATCAGTAGGGTAAGTATCGGGAGATTTATTTGCAAAACTAGAGCCTTCAGTACAAAATTAAAATTTCGAAAAAAAAATCGATTATTTTGAAGGGATTTTGATGAAAACATGCGTGGGCAAAACGACTGAAAACGCAATTGATTTTGACTCTACCTTTGCGGCATAAGTTATGCTTATCACTGTGTAGCACAGTCT
Organism: Oikopleura vanhoeffeni; assembly: GCA_004367855.1. Lineage (NCBI taxonomy): Eukaryota > Metazoa > Chordata > Appendicularia > Copelata > Oikopleuridae > Oikopleura > Oikopleura vanhoeffeni. Next base: position 190,463 of record SCLH01000679.1, on the reverse strand, counting down.
GTGCTCCAGTGCAGTCGGCAAAATTTCTAGACCACCTTTATGACGCAGAATCATGACGTTGCGTTTTTTAAAAAAAGTTTCGATCAGATCAATTCGGGTACAAGAGTAAGTAAACCTTTTCTTGTACCCAAATTGGTCTAAACAAACAATTTGGATTCAGACTAATTTTGGTACAAAAGTAGGTTAATATTTTCTTGTACCCACCAAGGCAATATCACTTATGTATATCCCTTTAACACCTTTTGGATCATTTGAGAGATGTAGGTTGAGGGAGCCAATCCTAACACTTCTAAGACCCCTTCTAGCCACTCATGAGGCCGCTTTCTCTTCTTTTCAGCCCACATCTCTCAAATCATCCAAAAGGTGTTAAAGGGATATAATTAGGACAAAAAACGATTAGCCAATTTGGGTACAAGAATAGGTTCCCCTTTTTAAACAAATCATTTTTTATCTCAAAGGCAATTTGTATACCGCCGACTACTTGCTTAAATATATATCAATTATACGTGATAAAAATGAGTCTCACCAATCAGTTGATCGCAGTGAAGATGTGTCCGAAAGTGTTTTACAATTTTGTTCGCCGTCCACCAAAATTTCTTTTCGATTTGTATCCCAAATAGACACTTCGCTACATTCATAGCATAAAGAATCGTTGAATGGTGTTTTCTCTGATAATTCTAGCATTGATGCAGATTCATACCAAGGCTTAATTTGAAGCATTTTTAATATGTACAGTATGTATGATTTTTGCTCCTCGTTTTCTAATTTGGCTAGCTTGCTATTCGCTGATGAGAACGATCAATTTTGGCAAAAACCTACGTCTTTTACAGATTTAACCAATCGAAACAGTGGAATTCAGATTTGTCCGAATTGGAAAAAGAGGAGAAAAAATCATACACCTTGTATTAAATTCAAAATTTATTCTGTTGAAAAATCAGCAATAGAACTTAAATTGAAGAAAATTTTATGGACATCATAGTGTATTAACTTGATAATATACTGTATGCAGTGAAGTATCACAGTCCCTTTAAAGTGAAAAACTTTTAAAGGCAAAAATAAACTATTAAAAAAACGTATTTTAGTTCACAATGTAATTTTATTCGAATTAGGATGGTCGGCACCATTGGTGCCTAGTTTTCTACTGAACTGAAAATAGAATTTCGAATAACATTTTTTTCATAACTGTTTTAATAAGTTTTCTAAAATAAATATAAATATTATAATTTCAAATTTACATTTCTACACAATTCAATTAATTTGACAATGTCGCGTTTTTACGTACATTATCGGTGTTTAATCGGTGATTCATAATAAAATTAACAATTTCAAGTTTAATTTCATAAATTTTTGAAATTCATTTCAATCTTCAAAGTTATTGTGAAATTGATTTTTAATGTCAAAATTTTTGAGTAATTAATTCATCATTTCATATTTATTATAATTGAAATTAAACTAGTTTAATTCGTGACATTGTGGTTTACCGATACAACAAATTGATTAAAATTGTGTCCTTAAATCAATTCAGATCAATTTTGCTCCACAGATGGCAGGGCTGGCGCCCGATCTTTCCCTAAGTATTTTGAAATTATACACACAATGTCAATATTCAAATTTATTCACGCAATGTCGATTCGAATATTTCCCCTCATACTTTCATGGTGACTTTTGTGACACAATTTAAATTAATTTCACGATGTTGCGGTTTTATGTACTTAATAGGTGATTAAATCGGTGTTATCATGAAAAATTATCATTTTAATTCTAGATTTTATAAATTTTTAGGAATTTATTTCATAAATTTATATTTAATTGACAATTTGCAATCTAACTGGTTATATTTGTGAAAAAAAATAATATAAATAGTGTCCAGAAATAAGCTAGAAATTATGTGACAGATAATATGTGCAAATGCCCAAACCAACATTGCAAATAAATGTGGATTTTGACATTGTGTGCGCCAAATTCTGACATTTCTCTTCATAATTGTGATTCAATTCACATTTGACATATCTTTAGGCAATGTGTTTGTTAATTTTTACCTTGTTACATTTTCCTTGTAATTTATTTCCACATGCGTAAGTGTTTTCGCTCATTGATAAGTCTTTCCGAATATCTTCATATTCCCACAGCGATGTATGCTCATTGAAAAGATTTCAAATTGACATTTTGATTAGATCCTTTTTTGAAAAAAATAACACAAAATTGTTATGTAACATTTTAATCTGATAAATCACAAGAGTCATGAGTCGTAGAATTTTTCTTTATTTATCGAAAATTTATTATTGTATTGCCATAAATTTAAAAAGAGGATTTTGCACGTGAAGACTTTGATTTGAAGTAGATCAGAACTATGAAGCAAAATCGTAATTACCAAACTGATAACAAATGATTGTATTGGTTTTGAGACATCAATTATATATTTATTTTCCATTAAAAATCCTAAATAGGGCAAATCTGAGGCTCGAGTATTTAAACCTTATTTGTAAAATACATTTCCGCGCACAAATTTCAATTCCAATTGACAAACTGAAATACTGCATTTTTCATTCCGAACTGTTTCAAACTTTTTCTCTCACTTCTGAAGATGGCTCCTTAGCCGAAACGTCAAATAAATACCATTTTTAATGAAAAATAAATATGTGATCACAAATGGTTCGCAATTTTCAACCCTGACTATATTTTAATAAATACTAATTTAGTCAAAAAAAGTTTTTATGACCAATATTTTTGAACTTCTAGAATTCGCCAAGTCTTGTATTAACTTTGTTTTTTCACTGTTGTGCTTCTCTGAACTTACATATCCCTTTAACGAATTTTTGTTAATCTACGATGTGCAGGCTGAAAAATGACCCCATGAGTGGCTAAGAGAGGTCTTAGGAGTGTCAGGATTGGCTTCCTCAGCCCGCATATCCTAGATTACCAAAAATTCGTTAAAAGGATATAAGTATTATTAGCTTGACAATAAATTATCGAAACGTTGCTTTTAAATAAATAAATAATATTTTTTTTTCTTTTTAAATCATCCTGAAAATAGAATAAATCCAAAACGCCGTAGATAATATTATTTTCGAAAGGATATAAAATTAATTTTAAAGTATAAGCGCTTATTTTTGTACAATTATAAATCAGGCATTTATAGCAATAATTACAATTTTAAATCTTCACCTCCCATACTCTGAAAAACATTCGGTCAACATAAGAAAATATCACTTCTTTCTCAGTCACTCCATCGTTAATAAACTGTGTCCCGTTTGATCTGACTACACCACAGTCCATTCGATAAGCTGCTCCGTGCTCCGAATTTAAACCAAATTTTGAATCAATCCGAGCATATTTTAGCTTAGATTCGTCTGAACAGATTAGTTTATATTCAAAAGTATGTGTCAAAAATTGAAATTCAGTTATTTTTTTTGAAAAGGGTGATCATGCAAAAAAAATGTTGATTTAGCAGCGAATCAGCGGCATTTTCAAACAAAATGGATAGTCAAGCTATAGCAGAAATTTCAATTGCAAAAAAGCGGTTTCCAAAATTAGGTTTGTACTGAAATTATATCAAATAATTCTTCCAGAATGCCTTATCTAAAGACTTGATTAAGCTGTTACAGGTCATTCTCGACCTTCTTTGATTTTTTATTTGAGTTGACAATTATTTCGAGGATGAGGATAATTTTCTTTCATATAGCCGAATTCCAAAAATCAATATTTCTGTACTAAAATAGCATTTTAAATAAGAAAATTCTCACTCCGCCTACGCAAAATCTATAAACTGCGAAAATTTTATAGATAACCGTTTTATGGAAATTGTGACATGTTATACATTTTTCAGCCTGAATCTCTTACGTACTGAGCTTAGGATTCAAAAATATAAATTAATTAGGACAACTTTCATATTCGAAGTTTATACTTTGGCTTTCGCCAAAAAGTGTCAGTTATCACAAAAATTTGAAATCGACGATTAATGGTATATTCTGAGAGATATGTCCATAAAGAATATAAAAATACCTAAAAATGGCTTCAAAAATTTTGACATTTGCTTGAGGGATATCGAACTCGTCCCAATTATTTTTTTCACTTTTTAAATCTAATGTGTGCGCCTCTACGAGAGCTATCTTTTAGTCATAGTGGCACAATTTCCGCAAGCCGATTTTTTGACGATTTATGCAAAAATGTCGCAAATTTCTCAAAAAACGGCATTTTTTCAAATTTAGAATGCCGATATCTTCCAAAATACTGGGCCTTAAAAATTATTATATAGTTTATCGAAACCCAGAGATTGAGGAGAACACTCCCGAAACCATTGTTTCTCAGTTTTATCAAGTCGATTTCCGACCAATGAGAAGCCCGGATTTTTGAAAATTTTCGAAAATAATTTTTTGGTGTCTGAAAAATTCTGAATAAATTGTACTTTTTTGATTTTTTCATAAATATCGTAGAATTCAAATGCTGAAAAACCTGTAACACCCTAGACTTGATACGAAATTTGCTAATTTTTTCATAAATTTCTTTAAGACATTGTCTTATCCTAATAAGTTAAGTTGCGGCTAGCCGTGCCAAGCTTCGTAAATGTCATAATAAAATGCCATTTTTTTATTAGAAAGGTTTTCATCGGCATTATTTGTCATCAGAAAAAGCCATTTTTATCGTCAGATCTCCCAAGACATTCCTATTATTCAACAAAATACTCCAAAAATTGAAAAATGGATGTGATTAGGAAAATTTTGGAAATCACCAATTATTTATTTAAACTGTTTTTCGACAGTGATCTTGAAATTTCTTTAACATTTTTTTCACCTTTTTTTTAAATATCATATTTAAAATATATTATAAGAGATTTCCGACGCGAATGGTATCTCGAGAGTCAGAAGTGATAGAAAGCTAAATTTAGCTGCAGTTTCATTTTTATTAACAGTTTGCTTATCAAAATCTCAAAAAATCTCCATTTCGACCAAAGAATTTTTTGAAGTACTTTTCTTGACATTTATTTACATTCTTGTCGTGATCTAGACATTGTATCTTATTAATTTTCAACCCAATTATATTGATCCTGGCCCAATGAGCAACGTTCTGACGAGAATAAATTGAAAGTTAGGATTGTGACCAAAAAAAAACTTTTGAATGTTTTTTTTTAATACCTATTTCGACAAATTCGAGGGACTTTAAAAAATTTAAGAAGCAAAACACCAAAAAATTCTCGAAAGAAAGCTATGCACGTCTTCGCTTTGTACACTTTTTTAAAAAGTTTTTTTGCCAAAAAATCTGATGTCGGTCAGCGGAATACCATTATACGAGCGACCATGTGCTAATAAACGCATTTATTCCGAGATTTCCGTCAAATTCAATTAAATGAAAATAAGACTACGCACAGCTCACAAATATTTGTTAATGCTCAAAAACAGAGAATTCTGACACCGGCAAGCTAGACTCAATTGTACCAAAAGCTCAGGGCTAACTTTTGAAATTTAGTTAAACCCGAAATACCACTAGAAAAGTGAGATTGCTAAAAATCCATTTATCAATAATTTATTGACATTTCAGTCTCTTGTGTTTTGATAAAAAAAACGTTTCAATCGACAACCTCGAGTCGCAAAAGTTAATAAGTCCGAAATTCGGTATTATACAATATTAATTTCCTCCCGTTGTCAGTAGGAGTAAGATTCAAGCTCGCGGAGGAATCTTTGGAGAAAAAAAATGGATAAATGTTAAATAATATCCCCTATTCACACTTTTGTTAATATCCCGGCTCTGATTAGGAAACGTAGTGTGTTTTTAAGAAGTAGGGCCGGGATATTAACCAAAGAGTGAATAAGGGATATCGAATAACATTATCAACCACTAATTGAAAATGCGTTTGCTAAGATGCTTTCTAAATCTTCGGTCACTAGCTAAAATTTAATGATTTAACTTTTTGTCAGCATGTTTGAGTACTTGATGTTCTTTACGTTACTGCAAACGTTGCCGACTCTCAGAATAAAAACCGTCAATTAATCTCAGAAACTGTTTTCTGACAAATAAGTGGCCAAAAATGACTATTTGTTTAAATAAGAAAGCTTCGTAACCTGTCAAAACTTCACAGTCTTCATCTCCTACAGGCACGCCGTCGTACATTTCGTGCCTACAATTATAGCATTGTATTTTTTCATTGTCAGCAACCAATAGTTTCGTTAAAAGTAAAAGTGATCGTAATTTCATTTTTATTTTGTATGAATCAAATAGTTTGCCTGTCAGATGTTGATTAATCTCAATGAATTAACACAGTGTTAATAACACTTCTACGAGAAATGGTTATTATGAATGAAGTTAATAATTATCAAAATGAAACGTTCAAAACTCAAGCTTGAAGCGTTCACCTTTGCCACTTTGTGCGTATTCCGAAAAAAATTCTTCTATTGCGACATTGCAGATGATTCACAGTTGATGTCTAGATATTGCCCAAAAAGAGGAAAAAGCTAGTGAAAGACAGCTTCTTCAAAATACTGTACTTAGTTACCAAGCATTTATATAAAAAATTCTTATTAAGAATCCCTTATTTTCCAACACCAATATATTTAATCTCAAGGGTATGGTGGTTTCTACATTTTATGCAGTTGTTTGTCATAAAATGCACCAAATCAATCGTGTATGTTTTGAAAGAACAAAACAACCTCTATAACATCAAAGAATTCAAAATTTGCGTGTTTTCAATTTTCTTCAAAGTATTTTTTTCGAAATTATGTTCAAAAATAATTTCTGTTTGAATTTGACCATTAAAACTTTGAAATATCGTATTGACGTAAGCCAGCGTTCTCTTCAGTGTCACGGCTTTCTTTTGACCCTACTTTTGCAAAAATCAAAGCCCATTTTTTCGGAAAAATTTTCACATGACCTTGGAAAATTCATATTTTGAGTTTTGGGTCGAAAATGGTTCGCTTTGAGTTTTTGTTTGTTTTGGACAATCTTTTGCAAAAATTTTGGGCGAATTTTGAAATTTAACCTTGGAGGAGATAGATTTTTCGATGATGTGTGTCAAAAGAACAGTGGTTTATTGCATTATTAACAAAATATAGCACTTATCGACAAAAAGAGTTAGGCCTAATAATTATAATTTTTTGTTAAAATTAAGGATTGTCACAAACCCAAGGGGTCGTAATATTATTGAACGTGAGTACTGCAAAGTATAACTAGGTGGATTTATTTTATATGTTTATTTCTCTACATTCTAACACAGGATAAAATTGGAATGGCAAAAAGTAGCGAAACTCTGTTTTTGTTCGCCCAAATTACCGTTATGATTTGTGCTTAAAAACACCTTGACGCAGAATGCGTCATATTGTAACAGGATTATTTCGAAAAAAAACCTAGGAGGAGATAGCTTTTCCGTTTTGATAAGTTTGTCTTGTAAAGGTTTCATATCTAGGAGCGTAAACATACAAAAACATGGCAAATTTGTTTTGCAAGTTAAAGGGTAGTTCTACAAATTGGCTAATCCAACTTGTATCCGAAAAGCCTTGTTTGGCTTATTTTCTATCAAAAATATTTCATTAAGGGACTAAGGCAACATTAGTGGGATTCGAACACGCGCTATAGAGATAGTAAGCGATTTTGAGATGATGTTCCGTTCGGAAAAGGATATCTTTCAATTAATGCAAGAAATATTTCACAGTAAACTTCACGCGGTAGGGTTTGGAAATTTTATTTAACTTTGTTTAAGGAGTGTGTTGCGTAATTAGGGTCCTTACAATCACGCCTCAGAATAATTCTAAGAATGTTGTGAAAAATATGAGTACACTAGTTTGTAGATCCATTCTTCGTCTGAAGATCACACATCTCAAACAAAACATCACATCACACAATGTGGGGCCCACATACAAAACTTTAGTATCTGGCAGATACTATCTGCTTAAGCAGAGAAAATTAAATATTTTTTTTTGAAAATTGATCAGGGCCGATTGACACTGTCGGAGTCCAGGGTTGTTAAAATATGCTGAATACTAGCAAATTAAATGAATACTTGATAACTTTAACCAGAAGATTATTTCCAAAGATTTCAAAATTCATTTTTTCAAGAAATGAAACGGTTAGGAGACTTTATTTACTACCGAGAAGCGCTTTGGTTTAGGGTTCAACATCCACATCCTCTTGATAATTTTTCCATAAGTAAATAAATATTTTGAACTCGATTCAGTGTTTAATACGTGGAAATAAATAAGGTATTCATGAGGCCAAAATTCATATTACTTTATCTAGTTTTCAAATTTGATCTAAATATATGATTATTATTCTCGCCTCCAAGTGGGGATATAGCTCAGTNGCCGAACAGATTAGTTCAGAGGAGAAGATACGAGCCCACACATCCGAACCTAGTCGCAAGATATCACGAATTTTCGGATTATTTGCAACAAAGTCGTAAACTCAAGGTGGTGCCTGGTGCTAAGGCGGGGGTAACTTTTCTGCTACGAACTACCGTATTTTCATCAGTCGGCTCATTTCTTTTTGTTTCTGTAGTGACCTCGTAAATATAAATATTGTTATTTATTTATGACAACGTTATCGATATTCATCTTCAAGCTAATAATAAACTTGTAGTAAAAAGTCTTCAATTAACACAATCCAGAGTTTTGGGAAATTTCTTCTAAAAATATATAACTGTGGGCAAACTAGAGCTAAATTTTCACGACTCACTCCAAAGTAGAGTTACGTTTTATGAACATTTGTTCATTTAAATTCTTAGGAAGATTATATTTCGTATAACATACGCTATTCAGCGTCCCTACTAGGACGTTTGATAAGCATTTAAAATTTCTTCATTTTATTCAAAATGCTCATATAAAATTATTGTCCCCTCTAAGGCCACCACCCCCCTAATGGAGTTGGGTCGATTTTGGAGGAATGAGAATTCTTCCGGTATTCACAGGTTAATTTTGTTGGACATACACAGGGAACGGTTATAATATGGATATTAGACTAGTTTTCTTAGCACGAAGAATTGTTGTATGTTGGGTTTTCTGCCTCCCCTGTTATTGGGGAAAGAGTACATATTGTTCCGTGGCCGACATAGCATGTAAGCTACATGTACCCAGGAAATTTGTAAAATGAGAAAAGACAAGCAATCAAGTTTAGGAATTTCGTGGTTTTAACAACCTTGGATGTATATTTGTTAGAAAAGTAGTCACAGGACTTATAGGCAAACCGTAATTCTAAAATTGGAATAAACCCTTTAATGCGTGACCTAGTTCTTCAAAATAATGTTCATTTTCGGAAGTTGAGTGTAGTCTGAATAGCAAAAGTGAACACGAGATCTCAGCTGTTCCGGTTTTTTTCCAGGCGAGCATGACAAATTGCGGGCAAATTTTCGGGTTAGAGATTTTTTCCGGGATACCCATTTCCGGTAAAAATAATTAAAAAAAAGAATTAAAAATATAAAAAAGTAATTAATTTTGAAGCAAAGATCTTCGTTTCGTAGGGAATAAATAGATAATCAGAAAAATGAAATTAGCCTATCGCACAACTTTTAAGAAACTTAGCACAAATTCCCGCTGGAACCCAACATCTTTTAATAATCGTCAATTGTCGCGAATGACCCAAATAAAACGCTTGTTAATGCTCTGCGTATAATACGCACAACGCGCGAATATAATGTATATCGAGTTTTCGCCGCTTTACTAGCTATAAATAATAAATAAACTAAATTTGACTTCAAAAACAATCAACAGAGATTCACCCTACTCATGAGTGTTGGGTTAACCAAAAAAATGATTTGAGACGTCGGGAGTCGAACCCAGGTTAACGAGATGATCATCAAGTCCGCGCTGACCACTTACGCCAACTGCTCATAAACTGACTAAATATGTGATTATGACGCGAAACCTTTCGGCCTCAACATCTTCCTTAGATTATACTCAGGTTATGTTGGTGCACACCCCTATTTTGAGAGTTCGATATTCCCCACATACAGGTGGATGTAAGCTTTTGTGAGTGATCAGCTGGGTACACAGGCGCTTGCAAATCCGGAGGCGATTACTCCAGTTTAAGCTTCGTGAGTCATCTTGAGGTAAAATACGGGTTAAAACACTAGGAAAAAAAAAATTTGCCCCTCAGTGTAATGACTGGTCAGCGATTTGCTCAGTTTGTATCTGGCCAACCTTATAAACAAACGCCTTGGGCTTCCTACTATCGTCACAGTTTGTTAACCACCCTGGCTTAGCTTTTCGGATTAACGTGCTCTAAAGCCCAAAACATTGTTATAAGAGGAATCCGACTAACTACCATTGTTGGGTACCATAGTAAAAATGTTTTGAGAGTCTGGGATCGAACCTAGGTAAACGGGATGATCATCGAGTCGCGCTAAGAACCACTACGCCAACTGCTTTATATACTGACTAGAATTATGTTTGATTATGGACGCGAAACCCTTTCGCCCAACACTGAAGCTAGTAAATAATTCGTAAATTTTTTTAAGGATTGTATAGGCGCGGTTGCTGACATACGCATTTTCTGCGATGGAACTAAGAACATAATCATCTCGTTTCTGTGTTGGGAATAGTTAAAGGTATAAAAGGCTAATAGATAATGAATCGTTTTAAAACATGAAAAAGTAGATGACCGACAATTTGTCAATATAAAATTTAGAATGGTCCGGATAAGGAACATATTTATACGCTGTGTCGGAAAATGCGAAGCTGCTAGGTAAATAATCTATGTCTTTAAGCGAATATAAGGTAACTATTGGTGCAAGAGGCCTTTGGGCGCGTAGCAAATGCTAAAAAGTAAATAATTACCGAATATGATTGGATGAAATTTCGACTTAATGAAAATCTATTTTAACTCGGTACGACCGGGCAGGTTAAAAGATGGCCCTCAGCCGTCCGTGAGGCGCGTGCAGGCGCCTAATGTTTAACTGGTCAATCTATCTTGTAGTTTTTTATTTAATGACGCTATTCAATGTAAGGCGTTTATGAATTTAATTAAGTAGATTATCTCGCAATCGATAATATAAATCTTTCTTTAATTTTGATTATAAATCAGCCATTGCAATTCAAGAAAAATCAGCCGATAAATCAAGAAAAAAAATACAAAAAAAAATTTGATTTAAGAACAATGAGAACTGAGCTAAAATTTTCACCGGTTTAAAATTAGTACGACATCAACGTTTTTAGCAGTGAATAAGACATAGAAAGCCTGTTCAAATAAGTTCAGATCTTTCATGATTTTCAGGATTTCTGCAAAATATGCTGCACCTCTACGGGGCGGCTGAAGAGTTAGCGGCAACTAAGTTTTTCAAATCAACTCAATTTTATGAAAATAAAAACCTGCTTCATAACACTGGTATCTTTAAGCTGTGGGGATCCGGGAAACATTGCCTGGCGGTCTGAATGTTATTCAAAGTGCGTCTGTAAACCAGGCTATTAAGAAACTCCTGAAGGATTTGTATTCCGATCACTGAATGTCCTGCAACCAACGATGGCTTACCTATGCATCAGTAAACAAACGGAAGATTTGGGAAATTGACATTAAATGTTTTTACTCGAATGAACGTAAGTTAAAAGCTTTTCAGTGGGTTAAAACTAATGAGTTTGAAAGTTTTACCGGCTATTTTGTGGAGGTGCTTTAAGTGCCAAAATTTTGTTCATCTGAAACCTCAAAAATTAAATAACTTAACTCCGCCCGTAGTGGCCGGGACAAATCCTCCTGGACCCGTAGTTTCTTCTGGAAACTTTCCCTTCCCAGATCGTTTAAATCAAAGCCTATGACCGAAGATTCAGTTATTAAACATAATTCTTTTTCAATGTAATCATATTTGATGTTCAAAGAATTTTCTACAGTTTATTAGACATTAATTTGTGGACAAAATATATAAAAAGTCCATTAAATGATGAATAAATAAAATTAAAACACTCTCATTTTCCGCCGATTCACAACAGTGCACAAGTAAGCCAGACTTTAGGGTTAATTTGAAATTTATAACTGATACAATATTAAAGGAAGCCACCAATGTGGGTATTAAAGTGCAAAATCCTTAATTTTCAACAAAAATCTCATGGATTAAAGACTCTTAACATTTTATGGTGGAATAATTTAATTCTCGTGATAAGAAGATTACTCTATTCTTTCTTCCGCACGCATAGTCTATGTAATAAGATTATTACCGGAAGTTTTTGAACTTCTAGAATGATCTATTTAAACCGGGAGGCCATGACTGTGATGCCAATAAAAACAGATCTTAAAAATTCGGTTACGATTCTTTTAAGGGGTTCACGTGACTTGAGTCTTTGAAAATAAGGAATAGTGAACAGCTAATTGAAAAAAGGTACTTCAATATACGTCAGAAATCCAGGCTCAACTATCACAAACGTTTTTAAGACTTTTTCTTATTACATCAAGTCCGAATAACAATTTAATACGTGACAAAATGATTTAAAAATTAGGTCTGGACTATGTCAATATACTTCATGTAATAATTCTTATTTCTTGAAATATAAAGAATCACTTGACTTTTTTTCGAAAATATTTGTTTCTACAAACTCTCTAATTACGTGCTTATTGACCCTTAAAAATTTCGTCGTAATTTGATCACCATATTTGTGTACTTGAACCAAAACCTTATTCCTCGATTTGAAGGGTCACGTGATTTCGTTTTTTGGACTTGGTGAATAGGAAAAAAAGTCTTTAAAAACTTCTAAAGAACCACTGAATTTTTGAAAAATTGATTTTAAAATTGATTTAAAGTAATTTTTGAAAAAAAAAACAGTACACCTTCACCAACTTATCCCTGAATATACGACGGTCACGTGATCATTTTGAGACTCATGAAGTGATGAGGAAAAAAATTGTAAAGGCTTTTTTAAATGATAAAAATTTTTTTGGCATAAATAAGTAACTGTTATACAGTAAAAAATTTCGGAAAAAAATCGCACAAACCTCAATTATCCAAATAGTCGATCACTTTGTAAATTATCATTCAATACACTGATAAGGGTCCTTAATTGCGATTAAGGCCATCTGGGGAACGAAAGTCCAGATAGACACTACGGAGTTTAAATTCAACAATTTTAAAATGGGACGCCTTAGCAATGCAGGTTCAAACTTTTCTACGACTATACATAATTTTGTTGATTTTCGAAATATGATTTAAGGGGGTAATATCATATCATATATAAAAACGATTCCGACCTTTTTTTTATATATCAGCATAGTTGGGAAACCTGTCATCTTCCCATTTCTGGGGGAAATAAGTTTTCTTGAAATCTGCTCCTATTTATATACAATTGCATTTTAGTTTAACCCGGATGTCCAGTTACCTCAGATTTCGCTCACCAAATATAAAGTTGATCCGATAAGATGAAATAAACCAGCAATGAAAAGCTGATGGTGACTAATAAAAAAATCTGCTAACGTCAAGTCGAAATTTTCTTATTCCGATATATTCTAAGAATCATGAAAATGCTAAAATTCAAATTGAAGACGAGAATTTTCTCAAAAACGATACGGTCTCTTTTTTTTAAACTTAGTAATAATCGGAAAAGCATGTCCTTTTTCGGTTCCTGGGGTGCAGAAGTTTTTCTCCCAAATCTCCCTATAAATAGAAATTTGAATTTTTAGTTCAAGCCGGATCTCAATTTTTGGAAAGTTTTCTAGGGAAATTATTTTCATCCGATTGAACTGAAAAAACTCTCAATTGAAGTTACTGCAAACTGAAGTAAAAGGTGCTCCTCACTTTCACGGATTTTTAGCAATTTTTCTACACTATTGTATTAGAATTGAGGTTTATGTATTTTTTCCTGCAAAAAATACTTAAAAAAAATCTTTAAAATCTCGAATTTTTTTATGATCAAGAGCATAATAACTGTATTTGTTGCCTAAGGGCACGTTGCTTCCTGACGCTATTTGGGTGCATTTATTATTTCTGCTAACCTGAATTATAAAATCGTTTGAGGTACGTCCTTTTGGAATTTTCAAATCATTTTATAATCAGTTTATGCTTTCTGATCGTTCTCCACATTTGTGCGTATTTTAAGAAACTTTAGAATAACTTTAACACCCTAAGTTCGATGTCGGTTTACTGTCAAAATGATAATTTTTTTTGGAACTTTTAACGATTTCCAAAATAAAATTGGAACTCAAAACTTCTCGAAAAAATAGTTAAAATGTTTCTTGAGCCAGAAAAGATGTTAAATATCAGCTTCCCTAAAAAAATGAGGCATAAAAAAATTAACTAATTTATAATTTCTTAATTCAATTTGGATTGCAAATCACATTTATATTATCGTATTTTCTAGTTAAATTCTTCTATTGTTCAGAGAGTTGAAAAATTTTTCCTTGGAAAATTAAATAAGTTCACATAGAAGCCTTGCTTCAACAAATTTTTTCGAAAAATTCGAATTTCAAGAAATTGAAACTTTTTAAAAATTTTCGAGATTTAAGACTTTTTCAACCAGTGTCTGTTTCGGCTTAGGGGACAACCGGGGACGGCCTATGCGTCATGAATCATGATTCTATATTTTTGTCCTTTGCCGGTTGCTCATGAATGGAGGCCATTTTCCTTGATCACTATTATCTGTAATTATCCCTACTTGTGGATCTTCTGTCAACGCCTACTTGTGACGCCTGCCAGCCATTCAGAGACCGCCATTCACGAAGCGGCCAGCCATTCAGAAACGTCACTCAACACAACATGTAGGCGTGGAAAGAGATCCACAGTAGCGGATAATAACAGAATATGATTTAGACTAATATCATTTTCATATGATTTATCTGGATATATGCATATAGGCCTATATCCCATAAAAAGATCATATTCACTGAGGCAGGTTAGATGATTTTCTTACTTTGGTCTAGTACATTTGGGACTACTTATAGCACATGCTACTAGACCAAATTAGAAAAATATCTACTTCCTTGTAAAGGGATATACTGTTATGATCGATATACATTTTACATATATTTTTGTTTTAGTTGGCTAAGATTATATTGGCACAAGTATGATCCCTATTTTGCAATCGTCTGGGTATAATTGTTTCTTATTATGAAATGTCAAAGAGCAACTCTTCAGTTCATTTTCCGTACACGAGAAAAAGATCGCAAAGATTTTCTATCGGCGACTTGTCTACTACCTTTACGATTCCGCGCAAAATTTGATCAGCATTTGTTTGTGAAGACAAAACCCTTTAAGGGGGTGCGAAATCCAGCAAGATTGGTACATTTATTCAGAGCAGATATATCAAAGAAAAAAATGTGGAATAAAAGTGTGTCAATTCTTACGAACGTTTTACATTTTTATTTTTTAAACAGACTCACTATAGTTAAAAAATACAAAAAGCGCCACTTTTTCACTGTTGCATAATTTCCAACTTAACCGCCTATAGATTATTTTAAAGACGATATTAAGAAACTTAGACCATTGTCGAGTGGTATTCGACCAATTAGTTCCTATTACTTCGCAGAGTCGAAAATGTTCTTAATATAAAGTTTTTTTATGAAAAGAGAGAAAAAAATTGGCGAAAAGTAGAGAAAAACACTTTTTTTTTGAGATAAAATTGACGCTTATATTGCGTTTTGGATATTAAAAAACATTTCCTGACTATTAACAAAGCGCCTCATTACAAACACCCACCATTTTATTGGGCAAATTTTTCACAACCATAAAAGTTTAAGATTTCAGTGCTGAAATGGCACTTATCAGTGCACAGTCAATATTAAAAATTTCATCAAACAGTTTCAAAATATAAATCGCCGCGACCTACCGATTAGTTGACATAGGCGGGCGGTTAATAGATGCCAAAACATTATATATGTGATTCGCAGAATTTCTTCGATGGGAGAGTTCAAAAAAACCCGACAATGAAAAATTTTGGGACTTGGAAATTTGGGGAAAATTTTCATAATTTTTTTCTGAAAAAGTCGATAAAAAATGAAAAAAAAAATATTTATGAATTATCATACAGCGGTCAGAAAATATATAGAATCCATGAAAAAAGTTAAAGGGTGGGTTTTTTTGTTTTTTACCAACACATTTCAGGATTGAAACAAAAAAAAAATTTGGACAAAAAGTGCGAAAATTTCCTAATGCTTCGCTTTTTTTTTCAAATTTTTACGATTTCAAAGATGGAAACCCGGACTCAAATCTTTCCTAAATGTCTAAAAAATGATTTTATGAAGCTGAACCATATTTAAATTCAGTTCAGCTAACTATAATACGCCATGAAAAAATATAGGGCTGGCTTACATTTTTTCGTAAAAGTTATTTGACTCCAGGATGCCGGGTTTATGCCCCCCCCCCTTAAGAAATATCAAACGTGGTAGCAAGAGATGCGCGAAAATGGTCGAAACAGCCATGAAATCGAAAACAATTCATTTAACACAAATAAAATAAACTGCATATACAACTAAACACTCTTTTGTGATAACGATCTTTTTTAAAATCATTTTTAATTTCGGAAGCACCAGGCCGCGCCTAGGCGGTTGATGTAAAATGGCCTATAAAAAAAGGTATTTTTTGTGAAATTAAATTATTGGTCAGAGATATTTTATATTTTTCGTCGATTCTTTCGAAAGAGTAAATTTGTATAAACTAATCAATGCTACTGGGGACAAAATCATCGGAGAAAATGTTTGTCCTTGCAGGATCATTAAAAATAACGTAAAAAACTAGTAATTGATATCAAAAGTTAGGGGAACACCGCGGGTTTGAAAACCCAGGGACCTCTCGATCTGCAGCTCGAATGCTCTACCACTGCGCTATATCCCCACTTGGAGGCGAGAATAATAATCATATATTAGATCAATTTAAAACTTAGGCATAAGTAATATGATTTGATGGCCTCAGTGAATACCTTATTTATTTCCACGTATTAACACTGAATCGGAGTTCAAAATATTTATACTTATGGAAAAATTATCAAGAGGATGTGGATGTTGAAAGCCCTAAACCAAAGCGCTCTCGGGTAAGTAAAATAAAGTCTCCTAAACCGTTTCATTTCTGAAAAATATGAATTTGAAAATCTTTGGAAAATAATCTGATTTTTCAATGATCGCAAATTAGAGTTCCACTTTCGCGTTGGGAACCCCCTTTAAGCAGAGAGAATTAAATATTTTTTTTGAAAATTGATTAGGGCAGATTGACACAGTGTTGACACAGATTGACACAGATTTGACACAGATTGACACAGTCTGTCGGAGTACAGGGTTGTTAAAATATGCTGAATACGAGCAAATTAAATGAATACTTGATAACTTTAACCAGAAGATTATTTCCAAAGATTTCAAAATTCATTTTTTCAAGAAATGAAACGGTTAGGAGACTTTATTTACTACCGAGAAGCGCTTTGGTTTAGGGTTCAACATCCACATCCTCTTGATAATTTTTCCATAAGTAAATAAATATTTTGAACTCGATTCAGTGTTTAATACGTGGAAATAAATAAGGTATTCATGAGGCCAAAATTCATATTACTTTATCTAGTTTTCAAATTTGATCTAAATATATGATTATTATTCTCTCCTCCAAGTGGGGATATAGCTCAGTGGTAGAGCATTCGACTGCAGATCGAGAGGTCCCTGGTTCAAACCCGGGTGTCCCCTAACTTTTGATATCAATTACTTAGTTTTTACGTTATTTTTAATGATCCTGCAAGGACAAACATTTTCTCGATGATTTTGTCCCAGTAGCATTGATAGTTTATACAAATTACTCTTTCGANGTACTTCATTGAGGCGACGCTGAAAACCCTGTTTTTTGCCTTAAAATGCGACCAGTACTCCCTTAAGGATAGATCTACAAATTAGCATTTTCAGTTTTTCTCATAAGCTTTTTGTTTTCAGAACATATCACCGTGAATATGTCAAATCTGCCAGATATACCCCCTTAAGGCTATTTTTGAGGATTTTCCTGGAATCTCGAGCTCGCCATTGGCTCTNAGGGCCGATTGACACTGTCGGAGTACAGGGTTGTTAAAATATGCTGAATACGAGCAAATTAAATGAATACTTGATAACTTTAACCAGAAGATTATTTCCAAAGATTTCAAAATTCATTTTTTCAAGAAATGAAACGGTTAGGAGACTTTATTTACTACCGAGAAGCGCTTTGGTTTAGGGTTCAACATCCACATCCTCTTGATAATTTTTCCATAAGTAAATAAATATTTTGAACTCGATTCAGTGTTTAATACGTGGAAATAAATAAGGTATTCATGAGGCCAAAATTCATATTACTTTATCTAGTTTTCAAATTTGATCTAAATATATGATTATTATTCTCGCCTCCAAGTGGGGATATAGCTCAGTGGTAGAGCATTCGAGCTGCAGATCGAGAGGTCCCTGGGTTTTCAAACCCGCGGTGTTCCCCTAACTTTTGATATCAATTACTAGTTTTTTACGTTATTTTTAATGATCCTGCAAGGACAAACATTTTCTCCGATGATTTTGTCCCCAGTAGCATTGATTAGTTTATACAAATTTACTCTTTCGAAAGAATCGACGAAAAATATAAAATATCTCTGACCAATAATTTAATTTCACAAAAAATACCTTTTTTTATAGGCCATTTTACATCAACCGCCTAGGCGCGGCCTGGTGCTTCCGAAATTAAAAATGATTTTAAAAAAGATCGTTATCACAAAAGAGTGTTTAGTTGTATATGCAGTTTATTTTATTTGTGTTAAATGAATTGTTTTCGATTTCATGGCTGTTTCGACCATTTTCGCGCATCTCTTGCTACCACGTTTGATATTTCTTAAGGGGGGGGGGCATAAACCCGGCATCCTGGAGTCAAATAACTTTTACGAAAAAATGTAAGCCAGCCCTATATTTTTTCATGGCGTATTATAGTTAGCTGAACTGAATTTAAATATGGTTCAGCTTCATAAAATCATTTTTTAGACATTTAGGAAAGATTTGAGTCCGGGTTTCCATCTTTGAAATCGTAAAAATTTGAAAAAAAAAGCGAAGCATTAGGAAATTTTCGCACTTTTTGTCCAAATTTTTTTTTTGTTTCAATCCTGAAATGTGTTGGTAAAAAACAAAAAAACCCACCCTTTAACTTTTTTCATGGATTCTATATATTTTCTGACCGCTGTATGATAATTCATAAATATTTTTTTTTTCATTTTTTATCGACTTTTTCAGAAAAAAATTATGAAAATTTTCCCCAAATTTCCAAGTCCCAAAATTTTTCATTGTCGGGTTTTTTTGAACTCTCCCATCGAAGAAATTCTGCGAATCACATATATAATGTTTTGGCATCTATAACCGCCCGTACTAGTCAACTATCGTAGGTCCGAGCGATTATTTTTGAAACTGTTTGATGAAATTTTTAATATTGAGCTGTGCACTGATAAGTGCGCATTTCAGCACTGAAATCTTAAACTTTTATGGTTGTGAAAAATTTGCCCAATAAAATGGTGGGTGTTTGTAATGAGGCGCTTTGTTAATAGTCAGGAAATGTTTTTTAATATCCAAAACGCAATATAAGCGTCAATTTTATCTCAAAAAAAAAGTGTTTTTCTCTACTTTTCGCCAATTTTTTTCTCTCTTTTCATAAAAAAAAACTTTGATATTTAAGAAATTTTCGACTCTGCAGAACTAATTAGCGGAATACACCCGACAATGTCTGAAGTTTCTTAATATCGTCTTTAAAATAATTTTATACTCGGGTTAAGTTGGAAATTGATGCACAGTGAAAAGTGGGTTTTTGTGTTTTTAACTATAGTGAGTTCTGTTTAAAAAATAAAAATGTAAACGTTTGTAAGAATGAACACTTTTATGGAAAATGAAAAATAAATTTCCACATTTTTTTTCTTTGATATATTGCTCTGAATAAATGTACCAATCTGCTGGACTTATGCCACCCCCTTAAAGGGTTTTGTCTTCACAAACAAATGTTGATAAATTTTGCGCGGAATCGTAAGGTAGTAGACAAGTTCGCCGATAAGAAAATCGTGGATTTTTTTCGTGACGGGAAATGAACTGAAGAGTGCTTCTTTGACATCATAATAAGAAAAAATTAATACCAAAACGATTGAAATAAGGATCATAACTTGTGTCAATATAATCTTAGCAACTAAAACAAAAATATATGTATAAATTGTATATGATATACAGTATATCCCTTTACAAGGAAGGTAGATATTTTCTAATTTGGTCTAGTACATGTGCTATAAGTAGTCCCAATGTACTAGACCAAATAAGAAAATCATCTAACCTGCCTCAGTGAATATGAATTTATGGGATATAGGACTATATGCATATAGGTCCAGCATAAACATATGAATGAATGGATATAGTCTAAATCATCATACTGTTGAATTACGCTACTGTGGATCTCTGTCCACGCCTACATGTTGTGTTGGTAGTGACGTTCTGAATGGCTGGCCGCTCTGAATGGCGGTCTCTGAATGGCTGGCCAGGCGTCACAAGTAGGCGTTGACAGAAGATCCACAGTAGGGATAATTACAGATATAGTGATCAAGGAAAAATGGCTCATTATGAGCAAACCGGCAAAGGGCAAAAATAAGAATCATGAGTCATGATTCATGACGCATAGGCCGTCCGCGGTTGTCCCCTAAGCCGAAACTAGACACTGGTTGAAAAAAGTCTAAATCTCGAAAATTTTATAAAGTTTCAATTTCTTGAAATTCGAATTTTTCGAAAATTTTTGAGCAAGGCTTCTATTTCGAACTTATTTAATTTTCCAAGGAAAATTTTCAACTCCTGAACAAATAGAAGAAATTTAACTAGAAAATACGATAATATAAATTATATTATATAATTATAACAAAATAAGTTATAACTGAATCAAGGAGGCGCCATAAACTCGGCAGATTGCAATCAAAATGAATTAAGAAAATTATAAATTAGTTAATTTTTTCATGCTCATTTTATTTAGGGAAGCTGATATTAACATTTTCTGGCTCAAGAAAAGCATTTTAAACTATTTTTCAGTTTTGAGTTCCAATTTTAATTTTTGAAATCGTTAAAAGTTCCAAAAAATTATCATTTTGAAGTAACGACATCGAACTTAAGGGTGTTTTAAAGTTATTCTAAAGTCTTAAAATAGCACCAAATTGCTGGAGAACGATCAGAAAGCATAAACTGATTATAAAAAATGATGAAAAATTTCAAAAGGAGGTACTCAACGATTTTATAATTCAGGTTAGAGAAATAATAAGTGCACCAAATAGCGTCAGGAAGGCAAGTTGCCTTAGGCAACAAAATACGTTTATGCTCTTATCATAAAAAAAAATTTCGAGATTTTTCAGATTTTTTTAAGTATTTTTTGGGAAAAAATACATAAACCTCAATTCTAATACAATAGTGTATAAAAATTCTAAAAATCCGTGAAAGTGAGGAGCACCTTTTTACTTCAGTTTTGCAGTAACTTCAATTTGAGAGTTTTTTCAGTTCAATCGGATGAAAATAATTTCCTAGAAACTCCAAAAATTGAGATCCGGTTGAACTAAAATTCAAATTTCTATTTATAGGAGCAGATTTGGAGAAAAACTATTGCACCAGAAACGAAAAAGACATGCTTTTCCGACTTATACTAAGTTTAAAAAAAAGAGACCGTATCGTTTTTGAGAAAATTTCGTTTCAATTTGAAATTTTAGCATTTTCATGATTCTAGAATATATCGGATAAAAATTTCGACTTGACGTTAGCAGATTTTTTATTAAGTCCACCATCAGCTTTCATTTGCTGGTTTATTTCATCTTAATCGGATCAACTTTATATTTTTAGAAATCTGAAAATTGACATCCGGTTAAACTAAAATGCAATTTTATATAAATAGGAGCAGATTTCAAGAAAACTATTTCCCCAGAAATGAAGATGACAGGTTTTCCCAACTAATGCTGAATATAAAAAAAAGGTACGGAATCGTTTTTATATATGATATGATATACCCCCTTAAATCATATTTCGAAAATCAACAAAATTATGTATAGTCTAGAAAAGTTTGAACCTGATTGCTAAGGCGTCCATTTAAAATTGTTGAAATTTAAATCTCCGTAGTGTCTGTATCTGGACTTTCGTGTCCCAGATGGCCTTTAATCGCAATTAAGGACCCTTAATCATGTATGAATGATAATTTACAAAGTAATCGACTATTTGGATAATTGAGGTTTGTGCGTTTTTTTCCGAAATTTTTTACTGTATAACAGTACTTATTTTTTGCAAAAAAATTTTTAATCATTTAAAAAAAGCCTTTAAGATTTTTTTCTCATCACTTCATAGTCTCAAAATGATCACGTGACCGTATATTCAAGGAATAAGGTTGGTGAAAGTAGTACTGTTTTTTTCAAAAATTACTTAAATCAATTTTAAATCAATTTTTCAAAAAAGTCAAGTGGTTCTTTAAAGAAGTTTTAAAGACTTTTTTTCCTATTACAACCAAAGTCCAAAAAACGAATCACGTGACTATCAAATCAGGAAATAAGGTTTTGGTTCAAGTACACAAATAGTGATCAAATTACGACGAAAATTTTTAAGGGTCAATAAGCACCTAATTAGAGAGTTTTGAGAACAATAATATTTTCGAAAAAAGTCAAGTGATCTTATATTTCAAGAAATAAGAATTATTACATAAGTATATGACATATTCCAGACCTAATTTTTAATCATTTTGTCACGTAATTTTATTCGGACTTTGATGTAATAAGAAAAAAGTCTTAAAAACGTTTGAAGTTGAGCCTGGAATTTTCTTGACGTAATTTGAGTACTTTTTCAAATTACTGTACTATTCTTTATTTTCAAAAGTACTCAAGTCACGTGAACCCCTTAAAAGAATCGTAACGAATTTTTAAGACTTTTATTGCATCACAGTATGGCCTCCGGTTTAAATAGATCATTCTAGAAGTTCAAAAACTTCCGGTAATAATCTTATTACATAGACTATGCGTGCGGAAGAAAGAATAGAGTAATCTTCTTATCACGAGAATTAAATATTCCACATAAATTTAAGAGTCATTTAACCAGAGAATTTTGTTGAAAATTAATATTTTGCAGCTTTAATACCCAAATTGGTGTCGGTTTAATATTGTAATTTTGAAAATGTCAAATTAACCCTAAAGTCTGGTTACTTATGCACTTGTTTGTGAGAATCGGCGAAAATGAGAGTGTTTAATTTTTTTATTCACATTTGATGACTTTTTATATATTTTTTCCACAAATTAATCTAATAGGACTGTAGAAAATTCTTTGAATAATATGATTATCATTGAAAAAATATATGTTAATAATGAATCTTCGGTCATATGCTTGATTTAAAACGACTGGGAAGGAAAGTTCAGAAGAAACTACGGGTCCAGAGATTGTCGGCCACTACGGGAGTTAAGTTATAAATTTTGAGGTTTCAGAGTGAACAAAATTTTGGGCACTTAAAGCACCTCCAAAAATAGCGGTTAAAACCTTCAAAATATTATTTTTAACCCATGAAAAGCTTTTAACTTACGTTCATTTCGAGTAAAAACATTTAATGTCAATTTCCCAAATTTCCGTTTGTAACTTGATGCATAGTAAGCCATCGTTGGTGCAGGACATTCAGTGATCGGAATACAAAATCCTTCAGAGTTTCTTAATAAGCCTGGTTTACAGACGCATTTTGAATAACATTCAGAACCGCCAGGACAATAGTTTCCCGGATCCCCACAGCTAAAGATACCAGTGTTATGAGCAGGTTTTTATTTCATAAAATGAGTGATTGAAACTTAAGTGCCTTAACTCTCAGCCGCCCGTGAGGTGCAGATATTTTGAGAAATCTGAAAAATATGAAGATTGAACTTATTTGAACAGGCTTTCTATGTCTTATTCACTGCTGAAAACGTTGATGTCGTTATAATTTTAAACGGTGAAATTTTAGCTCAGTTCTCATTGTTCTAAATTCAAATTTTTTTTGGTATTTTTTTCTTGATTTATCGCTGATTTTTCTTGAATTGCAATTGGCTGCATTTATAATCAAAATAAAAGAAAGATTTTTGATATATCAGCGAGATAATCGTCTTAATTAAATCATAAACGGCTTAATTGAATAGGTCATTAAATAAAAAACTAAAGATAATTGACAGTTAAAACATTAGGCGCTGCAGCGCCTCACGGACGGCTGGGCCATCTTTAACTGCGGTCGTACCCGAGTTAAAATAGATTTTCATTAATCGAAATTTCATCCAATCATATTCGGTAATTTTTACTTTTTTAGCATTTGCTACGCGCCCAAAGCCTCTTGCACCAATAGTACCTAAATATTTTCAAACATAGACTTTTATTTACCTAGGCTCGCATTTTCCGACACAGCGTATAAATATTTCCTTATCCGGACATTCTGAAATTTATATTGAAAATTGTCGATCACTACTTTTTCATGTTTTAAAACGATTCATTATCATTATTAGCCTTTTATTACCTTTAACTATTCCAACACAGAAACCGAGATGATTATTGTTCTTAGTTCCATCGCAGAAAATGCGTTTAGCAACGGCCTTACAATCCTTAAAAAATTTTACGAATTATTTACTAGCTCATGTTGGGGCGAAAGGTTTCGCGTCATAATCAACATATTCTAGTCAGTTATATAAGCAGTTGGCGTAGTGGTTAGCGCGACTCGATGATCATCCCGTTTACCTAGGTTCGACTCCCAGACTTCTCAAAACATTTTTCTATGGTAACCCAACAATGGTGAGATAGTCGGATTCCTTATAACAATGTTTATAGGCTCTAGAGCAGTTAATCCGAAAGGCTAAGCCAGGGGTTAAAACTGTGAGATAGTAGGAAGCCAAGGTGTATTAAAGGTTGGCCAACTACAAATTGAGCAAATCGCTGACCAGTCCATTACACTGAGCATTCTAGTACCGTATTTTACCTCAAGAGGGACTCACGAAGCTTAAACTGGAGTAAATCGCCTCGATTTGCAAGGCCTGTGTACCCAGCTATCACTCACAAAAGCTTACATCCACCTTATGTGGAATATCGAACTCTCAAAATAGGGGTGTGTCACCAACATAACCTGAGTATAATCTAAGGAAGATGTTGAGGCGAAAGGTTTCGCGTCATAATCAACATATTCTAGTCAGTTATATGAGCAGTTGGCGTAGTGGTCAGCGCGACTTGATGATCATCTCGTTAACCTGGGTTCGACTCCCGGACTTCTCAAATCATTTTTTTATGGTAACCCAACACTCATGAGTAGGGTGAATCTCTTTGAATTGTTTTGAAGTCAAATTTAGTTTGATATTAATTATTATAGCCAGTAAAGCGGCGAAAACTCGATATACAATTTATATCGCCGCCTTAGTGCGTATTATACGCAGAGCATAACAAGGCGTTTATTAAAATCCACCGATCGTTTTTTGAGAAAATTGAGCTACAATTCTAACAATATCATAAAATTATCGGTTTTTCATAATTTAGAACAAGTCCCGATCGAAAATTTTGCAAAATATTTTCTATAAAACTGTCGGACGTATAGAAACCGTTTTTTCCTTAACAAAATTTCATCAACTTCCATTGAGCCGTTTCCGAGATAAAAGACATTGAAGTCAAAAAAAGTGTTCCAGAACTCTACTCCCACTTGGTGCTGTGGTGCTCGAGCAAAAAAAAAATTTCTACTTTTGGTCGGGACAAAAAGGAATAGATCTTCATTTTAAGGGTTTCAGAACCATTTCGATAACTTGTTTCGTTCTGAGCCCCGATCTAAAAGTCAAAAAACCGTTGAGTACCCCCTTAAGCAGTGTTCTCAAACGGGATTCCGAGATATCCCGGACCCGAGTCGGAATCGGGCGGGAATCGGGATTGAGATAATTTCGACCTTAGGTCGGGACCGGGCGGAATTGGAAACTTTCAACTTAGCGTCGGGAACCGGGCGGATCTCTGGGATTTTATCGGGATGCCCGAGTATTCCGGGCGGGATCGGATTGAAAAAACTAATACCGTTAGAACACTGCCCTTAAGCCTTAAATTGATACATGTATATTTTTCAAACTTTAAAATCTCAATTTACAGCACATGACTTTTGTCCATAAAAGTAAAGTTATCATGACATGGATGTATTCAACCAGATAAATGCACGTAAGTGATTTTTTGTTTTTTGTCTGTCCCGGCGACAAGTGTTTCGCATTTATTTATTTTTGTCGAAATTCGAGAGTGTAAACGAGGTTATTAGGGATTATTCCGAGAAAAAACGAAGAATTTATTCGGATCCCGGGTCGGGGACAGGATAGGGATTGATGAAATAACACCTCGGGATCGGAAATGAAAAAAATTATGCTTTCGGCACCGGGCGGGATCGGGGAGTGACCTATTAAGTACCAAAAAATTGGTCACTTAAAGCGCGCGCTTCAAGTGCCTAAAAGTGGGCGTTTAAAGCGCGCGCTCAAGTGCCCAAAAAGTGGGTCACTCGGTAATTTATAACTTTGTTTTTTGATTTGAACTTTTGGTTGCTGAACATCTAGTTTGTATGCTACGCAGCATATGTAAAAAGTTCGAAATTGTGGTGCACTTAAATACCAAAATCCAAATAATTTGGTAATTCAAAAAATTCCTCTGACCGGTTAATTAGGAGGCTGAATTGGTTACCTTTAGAGCTTGCCCATCAAAATCCGTTTAAACCTGCCACAACCTCTCATATGATTGGACCTGGCTTAAGAAACTAAAGCAATATGCGTTCATAACTAGAAGTTCGCTAAAAAGTCAATCAAAGAGCAAAGTTAAAATTACCTGAGTGACCAAAAAATTGGGTCACTTTAAAGCCGCTGCGCTTTAAAAGTCACAATTTGGGTCATCAAAGCGCGCCCGTTTGAGTGGACGCTCAATTTATTGAGGCTTGAGAGTTGAGAAGACGGATAGATTGGTCACTTAAAGCGGTGCGCTTAAGTGGACAGCAAGAGATAAAATTATCCTATCAAATGGCTTAGAAAAATACAGGTGTGCAATTGGGGTCAAGCCACGGGCGAACAAATTTTGGTCACAACTAGCACCGCCCGGATCGGTTTTGAAAACTGATCTCGTTTCTGTAACTGCCCTGCCAAAAGTGAACTGTATATCGTTGTGTAAACTAGCAGACCGAGGAACTCTCTGGGTGTTAAAAGGTTTACAGGGACAAGTTACATATAAGATAAACATATGAAAAATTCAAAGTACAAAAAATAACCAAACAGTTTTAACCCTATACACAAAAGATCCAAAATTGATGATTCTGTATACTCCATTTCGTATACCATTTCAATGTGACTGGCTGCCGAAAAATACATGGTTCACAGTAAAGCGTTGATTTGAATGTACGTTCAATAGGCCTGAATACCGAAGAATAGCCGAAACCCCGCGATCTCCGAACATTTAAAGAACTTGCAAAACTTATCAATCCAAATTTCAACATTTTTTAAACCAACGCTCAATAATGACCCAATCTGTCCAAAAACAGCAGCTCTTGGAAAGAAAAAAAAGTTTCCTACGTGATAAGCTCCAAATACAATATTTAACAACCCTATTTTCAAAATATTACTAGTAAAAATCTTCCTTGTCTTCTTTCCTACACTACATCGTATTTGGACGACGAAGGCATTTCCATCAGAATCGAATTCGGGCCCTAGCCTGTAATAACATTTGAGACTTTTTTATCTTCCAATGATTATCTTTAGAAATAAAAGTCTGTTAAACTTCCCTGTCAAAAATTTTGATATGCTTATTATATCCTGTGCGAAATTTAATTCTAGATCCAGTCAAAAATGTTTATGTAATAAACTTCGGAAATTCTTTATATAAATATGCAATGAATATCGAAGTATATGACAGAATTAGAAGGTGGTACCCTAGAACCAAGGTAGGCTCGACAAAACTTTTATTTTGCCTACGGTGACTGATTTTTTTTAAATGTTATATAATATCATTAATAAATAATTCTGATCAAAGAATTCATCTAGGAAACTGTTTCAAGAATGGCTAACCGTTTTAATGTGCCTATAATTTGACTTTAAATTGATAGTATTTTAGAGAAAAACCGCAGCCCATTATAGCAACATTTAGGGTAACGGTTCTTTAATTTTTGGAATGCACTTTCCTGTTAAATTGAAAAACTTTTTTTGTGCAGCGAGTCACATTATATGGGTTTTAAAAAACATATAAAAAATTTTGTCGCCTTTCTTTTTGCGTTCCTTCAATTTACGTGAAAAGGATACTGGTTTTCAAATCTATAATCTAATGATATTGTATCAATATAATTTAAACTCATAATTTTTTAATTTCTGAAAAATTTTTCTGATAGTAAATTTGCATTTATGATAATATTTCTGAAGTAAAATTACTATAGTAATGAGATTTCACACAGAATTTTGATACGGGGAAAATTAAATCACACAGAAAATATACTCCTGAACTTTAAAATTTCCTATACATTTATCTTATAATTAATTTTTAATAAAAGACATAAGAATATATTTATCCTACGTTCCTATATTTAAGCATCGTCATGATTTCAGCTTATTAAGCTGCAAGAATATAAAAATTTCAACGAAGACCGGTTTTAGTTCAATAAGATAATAGAAACAATAGTCACAGATTAAGAAAATTTAGCAAAAAATCAACATTATATTTATTTATTAAACGTTCGACAATTTTCATCTTCAAAGCTAAATAATAAACTTGTAAGTACAGACAGCATTCATTACACAATCCAGAGTTTTGGAATTTATAAAAAAACATGTGGGCAAACCTAGAGCTAAATTTTTAACGGCCACTCAAATCGAGTGAATTTTTAATGAAAATTTGTTATTAAACTTAGAAGATAATCGTATAAATATCATTGCAGCAGTACAGACTTTGATAAGATTTAAAATTCTTCATATTCTATTTAAAATGGCTCATATAAAATTTTCTCTAACTCCCTTCATGAAAGTTTGGGTCGAATTATGGAGGAATAATGAAATGCTTTCGTTTCACGCAGTAATTTTTGACATACACACGGGCAAACGGTTAATCATGATAGTGATATAGTCTTTCTTAGAGCACAGAGAAGAATTGTTAGAGGTTTCTCTCTGTATTTGAGAAAGCATTTGTTTCGTCGACTAGCGTTGTACTATCATGTACCAGAAATTGTAAATGAGAAACAGGAATCAAGTTTCTAGAATATTTGTTTAACACTTTGATGTATATTGTGTTCAATAAGTCACGGCTTATAGGCAAATCCATATTTACTAAATTTGGATATAAACCCTTTAGATGCGTGAGACTCTAGTCTCTCAAATAATTTCTAAATTTTCGAGTTAGTGTTAGTCATCAAAATTGAAAGAGATCTACAAGGCAGTTGCTCGTTCTATCACAGGCGACGCCATAAAAAATTGCCCGAAAATTTTTCGGTTAAGATTTTTTCCGGAATAGCTCATTTTCGTAAAATATTCTTTCAGCGGTGGGGAGATCGTTCTAGAATAGGTCTTCATTTGACGACTTTAGAATGATTGAGGGCTGGTCAATATATTACTAATAAGATAAGCGCCTACAAAGAACAAGAATGTTCCTATAGATTGCTTTTTAGCGTCCAATTCCCGATTTCTCTAAAAGTTTTAAAATTCAATCTAATGCCATCTTGCAGGACATTTTTAGATGAATTAAAAAGTCAATTATTTTTTCAACTTAAGAGAGTCTAGATGTGAATTTGAGATCCTGGTCCCAAGCTATTAATTGCGGTCCAAAACTCATCATGTTGATTTTTCTTGATAATAGCAATACAATCGTCTGCGTACGGGTCCAACTTATTATAAGACCCTTATCAATTAGTTTTTTCACTATACTGGACTCTTCGAAACACCCAATAAAGATATAGCTATCGATGGAGCAATACTGCTACCCATAAAAACCCTTAACTTGTCTATATGTACCTATTTGAAGTTTCAAAATAATTGAAGTCTTTTGAGACTCCGAGTAAAAAAGTTTTAAATTCTTCACGGTAGGAATGGTAAATGAATATCCTTACGAATCTTTTTCAGGTTTTCAAAAAAGTTTTTTTGGGTTTTTGAAAATTCAGTAAGAATATAGCTAATGGTTCTGGTAACATTGACATTTGTAAACATTGAAATATATCAAAAGAGACAACTGGTGGTCACTTTCAACAATTTCCTTTTTCAAGCAAAATCTGTTTTGGAATGATTTTTTTGGCTGTCCACCAAGTATTGTGCATTGTTTTCGAGCAAAGGCTTCAAAATTGGCCGTAAATACCATTTCTGCACACATACCAGATGGTTGTACCCTGATAATTGGCCGAATGGGCCAGTTTGGTTTATGACACTTTACAAGGCCATAAATTGCGAAAAGAAATTTAGCTTCTACCAAAATGTTCACTAGTTTTTCCTAACATGTCCCATGCTATCTGAAAGCATGCCTATAGGTAACAAGATGATGTTGTTGGTTGAAATTATTGACTTTTTTAAACTCAGGCTTTTCAAGTAAAACTTTAATTTTGCTATGATATGTGTTTTCGTAAGAAGAACAAAATCTTGGTTTTATCTACAGACAAGTAAATTAAAGTTGGGTGAAGTTTTAAAAATTTCAAAATACTCTGTAACTCTAGAAATCTGCGGTATAGCAGTTTTTCAAATCTTTACGCATAAATAGTGTATGCCCTAAGATGCTCAATGTTGAGTTCCGAAACTCCCTGAGCTCTACATTCATCTTTTAATTTTCCAAAAAGTTTGTTAAGTTCGATTATATTGCTGCACCCTCGTTTCTGAACGATGCGCCAATAGCTGCAGAATTCCCTCTTGAGAAGCGAAAGAATATTTGGTGGGATAGTAATGCCAGTTTCGTTATGAACTTTAGCCGAATTTGTTATATTTTAGGACCAAATTAGTACGGACAGCTTGTGATCTCGTTTTCTATCATGTATAAATTCAGATCTATAAATAGAGTTTTGAATATTTTGTATGGATCTTTAAATGTTCAGGACTTTTGAAAGGCGAGACAGAATTGCACATTTTTCTCATAATTATGTTCACAAAAAGATAATTTATCTAGGTTTCTTGGTGAGCAGATTCAAGTTTCCTTCTTTCCAATTTCTGTATGTTGTTAAAATTTAATTTATTCACGGTTATTACCTTGTATCCAATAGTCGCAATATCGGAATTTTTCGATTATTTATGCAAAAAGTCGTAAACTCAAGGTGTCTGTGTAGGCGGTAAACTTTTCTGTACGAACTAGCCGTATTTTCATAGTCGGTCATTTTCTTTTTTGTTCTGTAGTGACCTCGTAAAATATAAATATTTATTTATTTATGCAACGTTTCGATTATTTCATCTTCAAGCTAATATAAACTTGTAAGTAAAAAAGTCTTCATTACACAATCAGAGTTTTGGAATTTTTCTAAAAATAATAACTGTGGGCAACTAGAGCTAAATTTTCACGCTCACTCCAAATAGAGTTACGTTTTTATGAACAATTTGTTCATTTACATCGGAAGATTTATCGTATAACATCCGCTTCAGCGTCTACTAGACTTTGATAAGAAATTTTAAAATTTTTCTTTTTATTTTAAAATGGCTCATATAAAATTGTCTCTTAACTCCCCTAATGAAAGTTTGGGTCGATTTTGGAGGAATATGAATTCTTTCGTATTCACGTAATTTTTTGACATACACAGGGCAACGGTTAATATGATATATAGTTTCTTAGCACGAAGAATTGTTTATGTTGTTTGCCTCTTGTTTTGAGAGTACATATTGTTCGTCCGACATAGCATGTACTACATGTACACAGAAATTTGTAAATGAGAAAACAAGAATCAAGTTTAGAATTTTCTGGTTTACAACCTTTGATGTATATTTGTTCAATAGTCACGGCTTATAGGCAAACCGTATTCTAAAATTTGGAATAAACCCTTTAATGCGTGACTCTAGTTCTCTCAAATAATGTTCAATTTTCGAGTTAGTGTAGTCTATACAAATGTGAAAGAGATCTCAGGCTGTTCCGGTTTTTCAGGCGAGCATAAAAATTGCGCAAATTTTTCGGTTAAGATTTTTTTCCGGATACCCATTTCGTAAAATAATTAAAAAATGAATAAAAAATAATAAAAAAATAATTATTTTGAACAAAATTTCGTTTCGTAGATAAATAGATATCAGAAAAATGAAATTAACCTTGCAAACTTTTAGAAACCTTAGCACAAATTCCGCTGGAAGCAACATTTTAAATAATCGTCAATTTGCGATTAC
>SCLH01000679.1:142067-153314 GCA_004367855.1 Oikopleura vanhoeffeni | reverse complement strand
GCTAGGCCGATTCATTCTGATGGAGAATGCTTCGGCGTCCAAACGATGTTGGTGGGAGCGGAAGTTTTTCTGTAATATTTTGAAATGGGTTGTAAAATATTTGTATTTGAGCTTATCCGTGGAAAGCTTTTTTTTCTTTCAAGTAGCTGCTGTTTTTGGACAGATTTGGGTCATTATTGGGTTTTTAAAAATGTTGAAATTTGGATTTGTAAGTTTTGCAGTTTTTAATATGTTCGCAGATCGCGGGTTTCGGCTATTCTGTCGGTATTCACCTATGCGTACATTCAATCTACGTTTACTTTGACCAATGTAATTTTCGGAGCAGTCACATTGAAAATGGTATACGAAATTCGGAGTATCAAGAATATCAATTTTGGATTTATGTGTATAGGAGTAAATGTTGGTTATTTTGATACTTTGAATTTTTCATATGTTTACCTTTTATATGTAACTTGTCCCTGTAAACTTTTAACCAGAGAGTCTCGGTCTGCTAGTTTACACAACGATATACAGTCAACTTTNATAATGCTCTTGACAGGTGTTTTTTTTTTAATTTTAGCGCAGTATTATTCTGATTAAAATTGAAATAGATTGGATGTGTACTTCGTCAAAAAGAATATCAAAAGTTCAAATGTTCAGAGCTCTCTAGCGTCAAAACGACAAATATGATCACCAGTTGACAGTTTTCTGCGGATACTTCACCGGGGGTGCTTTAAGTGACCAACATTTGTTCGCCGTGCTTGACCCCAATTCACACCTGTCATTTTTTTCCAAGCCATTTTGATAGGGGAAATTTTATTTTGGTCACTTAAAGCGCACGCTTTAAGTGACCAATATTTTCTCAACTCTCAAGCCTCAATAAATTGGTCACTCAAAGCGCGCGCTTTGAGTGACCACTTTTTGGGCACTTGAAGCGCGCGCTTTAAGTGACCAATTTTTTGGTCACTTAAAGGTCACTCAGTTCACCATTCAAATTTTCGAAATCTTGAAAATAAATTGGGCCGATTGGTTCTGAAAATTTCGTCTCCAGATATTCAAAATTCTGCTTTTTAAATAAACAAATACACTGCTGATTTTGTTTAATTTTGGGCAAATAAAAGTCCGTAATTTGCCATTTCTAATTAAAAATGTGTGAAATATTTGTGNTTTCAAAATTCGAATATTTTTTTGCTTTAACCCGCAGAAAACCGGTATTCCACCATGATATGAACATTTTTTATTGGTGAATATGACCCACCGAAAACGATGCATGACATTAAAATTATCGGAAATGTCTAAATCGAATTCTAGAAATTTCAATTATTTTTAAGCCAAAATGTTAAACCTAATTATCGAATTTGACGCTGATTGGTTAAAAATTTTGATTAGCTGTAAGCCAACTTTTTGATCAGTGAAATCTCAGCTTCAATTTGGTGGTACTTTTGTTCCGATCAGACGAACTTTTTTTTCGAACTTTTCATTTCCGGTTTACTTATAGTCATATTTCTAGAATTCTAGGGTGAAATTCAAAAAAATGGCTCCAACATATTAGTAACCTCACTCTTCCCGTACTCTGTGTAAATTTTCAGACGCTTTGTATGTGGGGTCTAAAAGAAGATAGATTTTGAAGACGAAAAATTGTGAAAATCGGCGTTCAAAAGTGATTCTAGAAAATTCAAGAGCGAAATTCGAAAAAATGGCTCCAACATATTAGTAACCTCACTCTTCCCGTACTCTGTGTAAATTTTCAGACGCTTTGTATGTGGGGTCTAAAAGAAGATTGATTTTGAAAAAAACGTTTAGTGCTCTAGAATAGACTCACCACCTGGTGGTGTGATGTAACAAGGTTGACTTTGAAATGTGTAATCGTTAGACGAAGGCTAGATCTACAAACGAGTATTCTCAGAATTTTTACAACTGCCCTAGATTTGTTCTGAGGCGTGATTGACAGGTACCAGACCCCACCCCTTAAATATCTTAAAATCTCCTGAATTTGAAATGAAAAGTAGCCTATAACAACCGAAATTTTATTAAGATTTTTTGAAAATAATTAATTTTTTATACATTGCGTGCCAAATGGCACAAACCGGTGTCACAAGCAAGTGTTGTAAATTTCATCAGTAGTTCAGAAACGATATTCGATTGACCCTTCCATCGGTTGAAATACGGAAATCAAATAGATACCAAAAAATAACACAACTGATTTGGTCTGATTTTTTAAGAAGAATTCAAAAAAGCATCAATAAAGAATTTTGGACTTGATTTGCGAAAATTTTTCATAATATTTNCGGCGTAATTTGATCACTATTTGTTTACTTGAATCAAAACCTTATTTCCTAATTTGAAGGTCACGGTTCACTTCTTTCAAAAATTGCTTTTAGTAATTTTTGAAAAAAAAACAGTACTATTTTGGCCAACCTTATTCCTTGAATATACGGTCACGTGATCAATTTGGGGCTATGGTGTAATGGGAAAAAAGTCTTAGAATTTTTTTTTTGTCCCGATCAAAGGCTTTTTTGATGATTTAAATTTTTTTGCAAAAAATAAGTACTGTAATACAGTAAAAATTTTCGAAAAATAACGCACAAACGTCAATTATTCAAATATTCGATCCATCACTTTGTAAATTTTCATTCATACATGATTAAGGGTCTTAAATTGAGATTAAAGGCCATTGCGCCACGGATGGCGCAAAAGACACTACGGGAGTTAAATGATAAACACTTGATGTGGCAGGTTCACGAACCAACGCAGCATATTATTTTATTTCAGAGCAGCCAATAACAGGCGCGGATTCAAAAGCGTAATGATGCCTCTTTTCAGCGAACAACAATTAGGGGGCGTTATGTACAAAATCGACCAATCAAACACTCTGAATTATTTGTGGGGAGAAATAAAAAAATGGTCCTGCAATTTCCATGTTCAAATTCAGCGTTGAACACTCAGTTTGAAAATAAATAAAAATTAGCCATTCTGACTGATTTCAATTTAGACCAATGAGAATAAAGCTGAATAATTTTGTTTTAACTATGGCTAATACATAATGGTGAGAACACTGGCGGCTAAGAATTTTATTAGAATACTTCAATTTGAGAAAAATCCCTATTCTTTGTATCAAATTCTGTAACGTGCGCCGTGACGTTAATATAAGTGTTCCATAAACTTTCCCATCTCTATTAATGGCTCAAAAATTATCTTTATAAAAACTTATGAGGAGTTATTTAGCTTTCGGGAAAAAAATATTTGAGCTGAAACCAAATGACGAAAGACTATAAAATGTTTTCAGCCAAGTTGCTATTGACTCATTTTGTATATATAGAAAAATCTAGTGCTAAAATCACTTGCACATACTGTATTTTTTGAGGAAAATCAATAGCGTTATGGCACATAACTTTTTTNCAAAATCGACCCAAACTTTCATTAGGGGAGTTAGAGACAAATTTTATATGAGCCATTTTAAAATAGAAATGAAGAATTTTAAGTCTTATCAAAGTCTAGTAGACGCTGAAGCGTATTTTATACGAATAAATCTTCCAAAGTTAAATGAACAAATTGTTCATAAAAACTTCACTCTATTTTGAAGTGGGCGTAAAAATTTAGCTCTAGTTTGCCAACAGTTATTATTTTTAGAAAAATTCCAAAACTTTAGATTGTGTAATGAAGACTTTCTGTATTTACAAGTTTATTATCAGCTTGAAGATGAAATATCGAAACGTTGCATAAATAAATGAAATATTATATATTATTTTGTGTTTAAATAGCCATATTTAAAAAATTGGCAATAAGCCAAGTATGGAAATTTCGATATTCATGGTTATAAACATGAAAATTAAATCTAAGCACATAATTTTTTAATTTGTCTTCAACCCCAACATAAACCAGCAATCTTGACGATCAAAATGTTTGCAATAACGAAAACTCCGCAAAATGGTTCTTTGTAATTTTTATCAATATTAAATCAACGCCTACGCAAAAATTAAAGTTATTTATTTAAAATGTCATTTTCGGTCAAAAATATTAAGATTTCGAATTTGATGTGACAAAATAAAATGATCGCCACCCTTCAATTAACCCAAATATAGCTTATTGACCAGCCACGGAGGTCGAAAAAGACCGATAACAGCCTAGTGTGGGTGACGATAATTAAGAGGTATTAGAATATTTTTTTATTGACCTATCTTGTAAAGAATTTCTAGCTGTTTTCGTCGGATTTTTTCAAAATTTTTCAAAAAAAGGTGAAAATATATTTTATGTATAATCCATATTTTTGAAAATTTAAAATTCGAAATAAAAGTACAAATTTCAATCTAGACACGTTGAAATCAAAACGTATAAAAAATTTTCCGCATTTTCCGTCCAACTTTTTCTTTGTTAATTTTATTCAAATCTGCTGGTAAAAACCAGAAAATAGCCTATTGAACTTTTTCCATCGCTGCCAGGCAGCTGCTGCCAACATATTTTCTGACCGCTGTTTGAAAAATCATGAAATTTTCATTTTTTATCGCCGTTTTTAAAAATATTAGGAAAATTTTCCGCAAATCAAGACCAAAATTTAATATCAGTGGTTTTTTTAATTTTTCATTGAAAATCAAGCATAATCTCTTATTTAATTTCATGGTATCTATTAAATCTCTGTATTTCAACTAATTGGATGGTCGTGCGATTATCCTTTCTAAACAAGTGATGAAATTTTGAACACTTGGCTGTACAACCGGTAAATGCCATTCGGCACTCATTCTCAATGAATTTTATGCTTGCATAAGATTTTCATTAGAATTGTGGGTGTTATAGGCGGCATTTTTTTATATCCTGTTTCAATTCAGTCGATTTGTGTATGCCAAACTTCATCGTGTAAATAATTCAGTGTGGTGATTGCATTAGGAATAGCGATATTAGGGAGAGCGAGAGGGGAAGGTCATCACGTGAGCAACTCCCTCTTCCAATCACAAAAACAACCCGGAGAAACAAAAATGGTTTCCCTATTCTGAACAGGCTTTCATCTCGTTTCTTGTTAATAACAGTATATTGAAGAAATCTTCTAAATAACTCTGTTTGGCATAGATTTTGCTGTCCAATAGGCTGTCGTCTAATGAAACTTTCATAAGCAAAAATCTAAAATTAATTTTATCTTTTTTTTGTTTTCGGCAAAAAACTAGTAGTTTTCTGGTAAGTTTGACAATAGGACAAAAGCGGTTTATTTTTATTCCCTGACGATAATTTTTAGTTTCAATTTGGTCTGGTATTTGCTTTACAAGCTGTAGACCGATCACATATCCGATCAGATCGGGCATTTTGTGATCAGATGTGATCGGATCTGCTCGGAAGCACAATTCATAATGTGAATATCGAATCGGATCGGACCCGAGTTGAAAAAACGTGATCGGATCGGAAAAACGATCTGATCGGTTTGCTCGGTATTTTTCCAGCAGATATTTTAGCTCGGGCGCCCATTCCTGAGGTCGATAGCATTTCTGATTTAAATTTTCACGTGCCTTTTTCCGAAGGAAAGTTGTAGTTTCAAAAATTCGAAAATATAAATTTTTTTGACACTTGAGCCCTTCGCCAGAAAGGTTTGCATACTTCAAATCGAATAAACTTGGCATACAGTTTTATTGAACCCTCAATGAGGGTCCCTCATACAGACAGTATCAAATGTTAAATAAATTTCGTTGTCTACTTTCGGTTTCCGAGAAGATATAATGACTCATCGTCGGAAATTTAAGTTTTGATATTATGAAAAATCGGAAATAATATTTAATTTTTCGAATTTTATTTCTTAGCCAAAAGTCTCAGTCTCAAATTTTATTTTGTTTGATACTCATATGCAGTAATTTTCGATAATTTAAAAATTCCGTATTTTGAAAAATTCTGAAAAAAATCGCGAAATAATTTGGAAAATTTAAGAAAAATATTCGAGATTTTTTTTGGGAACAAATTATTCAGAATAGCATCCTAGGATTTTTGATAGCTCTCTTAGCCAGGAGTCGGCACAATTGGATCGGATCGGAAAAATCGATCCAATACGATCCAATTTTTTTGAGAGGGCTACCGATCCGATCCAATTTTGTCGAGAAGGTCACCAATCCGATCCTATTTTCTCGAGAAGGCCACCGATCCGATCATATTTTTTCATAAACCGATCAGATCGGTTAAAACTACATTGTTTCAAGCTATTTANAAATAAATTTCAAAGTTTTGGTGATTTCAAACAAATATACAGGGTGTAAGGTTTTTCCCTTCCCTTTTCCAAATTGGATAAATTTGAATTCCGCCGTTTTGATTGGTTGAATCTGAGAAAGACGTAGGTTTTTGTCAAAATTAATTGTTCTCATTAGCAGATAGCAATTTATCCAATTCGGAAAAAAGAAGGTAAAAATCTTATACCCTGTATTCTCTGAAACCGGATTTTGACGACGAAATTTTTTGTTCATTTGATACTTTTTGAAGAAGGGTTCAAGAGCTTAAATGTGGAAAAAAATATTTCTGCGCATTTTTGAAACTCTACAACTCTCCTCAGAAAGAGATCTGAATAATATTCTTGAAGCAGTGTTTGGTTAATATTTTATCGAGAATATGTCAAATTAGGGACCGGGATACCCTAAAACAGATTTTTTTTTGAATATCAAAACCAGAATAAATCCTACATCTTAAAATAACCAAAAAAAATTCTTTACA
Source organism: Oikopleura vanhoeffeni (assembly GCA_004367855.1). Lineage (NCBI taxonomy): Eukaryota > Metazoa > Chordata > Appendicularia > Copelata > Oikopleuridae > Oikopleura > Oikopleura vanhoeffeni. The sequence goes on along the minus strand of SCLH01000679.1, from coordinate 146,660 downwards.
ACATAGCTAAACACATTAAAACCGTTTTTTTTTATTTTTGAAATTCCTTATTTCAAATCGTCTGAACATTTAAATTGTCTGGATATAATTATATATACAAATTCAAGTTTATTCTTAATCTCAATGACTTGACGACAATTAACTAGCTAACTTCCACTTTTCCCATAATATTAATTGAAAGTTGAGCCATAAAACTGGTTCCAATGCTTGAGGGGGACATAAGTACTCTAATGAGTGAAGAGGGTAACAACATTTTACAAGAATCCGGTTTTCGATGCCGACCTGAATTTGAATTAATCCCAATCTCGTGTATATATTTTATCGGGAGACAGAATGATAATGTTGACTTGGAATTCCGTGTCCAAAGCATAACACGGCCTATGAATATATAATTTTTTCAAAAATAATTATAAAATTAATATCATTCCCTTCGTAAAAACTAATTCCAGACCGGTTACTTCAAAATTACATAGGAAATTGGGTCTCATAAACCGCTTCAAAATGCAATCATTTTTATTTGAATGATCATAGATCGTTAACTTAATGTGAATCGGTAACTCAATATATGGGCTTCAATTGCGATCTTAAATATATTTTACATCATTCTGGCCCTTTAAATAAATTTAAATACATTTCAATTTTTAATGATAGTGAAATTGAATATAAAAATTTGAAAAAACAATAAATTTCCCATCAGCAGGAGTAGTACTCTTTGAGTACAATTCATGTTTTCAGATTTATAATCACTTATATATTAAGCAATTACACATTACTATATACTCAGTCACTTATGTAGGTGAATAATTTTCTAGTTTAAGTTTTTTACATTACCTTTGTATGAAATTTGGTATAAAATTTGATTCTGTGAAAATACTTTAATTCTAGAGTACAGTGGTTTTTATAAAATATTATTGAAGAAAATTAGTACAAAAAACCACTGCATATATATACTGTAATCAGTATTTTCAGCAACCGATGAAAGGTGAACACCCGAAAATTATTACAAAATAAAATATTAATCAAAAATGAATTCACCAAATGAATAATTTTAATGTTATCAAGAAATATTTTATTGATATCGTATTTTTTGCTTTTTTCCATTTTGAATAATTTTTGACGAAATATTTTTCGTATCCTTGGTTTCTTGTCAATAATGCGAAAAAATAAAAAAAATTGCATAAAACTGTTGGTCACATAAAATTGACTTTAAATAATAAAATTATCATTGATTAAATTTCTTACTCTAAATGCAATTGAATTACCAAACAACTTNTTGGATAAATTTGAATCCCGCCGTTTTGATTGGTTGAATCTGAGAAAGACGTAGGTTTTTGTCAAAATTAATTGTTCTCATTAGCAGATAGCAATTTATCCAATTCGGAAAAAAGAAGGTAAAAATCTTATACCCTGTATTCTCTGAAACCGGATTTTGACGACGAAATTTTTTGTTCATTTGATACTTTTTGAAGAAAGGTTCAAGAGCTAAAATGTGGAAAAAAATATTTCTGCGCATTTTTGAAACTCTACAACTCTCCTCAGAAAGAGATCTGAATAATATCCTTGAAGCAGTGTTTGGTTAATATTTTATCGAGAATATGTCAAATTAGGGACCGGGATACCCTAAAACAGTTTTTTTTTGAATATCAAAACCAGAATAAATCCTACATCTTAAAATAACCAAAAAAAATTCTCTACAAGATAGCTAAACACATTAAAACCGATTTTTTTTATTTTTGAAATTCCTTATTTCAAATCGTCTGAACATTTAAATTGTCTGGATATAATTATTTATACAAATTCAAGTTTATTCTTAATCTCAATGACTTGACGACAATTAACTAGCTAACTTCCACTTTTCCCATAATATTAATTGAAAGTTGAGCCATAAAACTGGTTCCAATGCTTGAGGGGGATATAAGTACTCTAATGAGTGAAGAGGGTAACAACATTTTACAAGAATCCGGTTTTCGATGCCGACCTGAATTTGAATTAATCCCAATCTCGTGTATATATTTTATTGGGAGACAGAATGATAATATTGACTTGGAATCCCGTGTCCAAAGCATATCACGGCCTATGAATATATAATTTGTTCAAAAATAATTATAAAAAAAATATCATTCCCTTCGTAAAAACTAATTCCGGGCCGGTTACTTCAAAATTACATGGGAAATTGGGTCCCATAAACCGCTTCAAAATGCAATCATTTTTATTTGAATGATCATAGATCGTTAACTCAATTTGAATCGGTAACACAATATAAATGGGCTTTAATTGCGATCTTTAATATATTTTACATCATTCTGGCCCTTTAAATAAATTTAAATACATTTCAATTTTTAATGATAGGGAAATTGAATATAGAAATTTGAAAAAAACTTAAATTTCCCATTAGCAGGAGTAGTCCTCTTTGAGTACAATTCATGTTTTCAGATTTATAATCACTTATATATTAAGCAATTACACATTACTATATCCCTTTAACACCTTTTGGGTGATTTGAAAGATGTAGGTTGAGGCAGCCAATCCTAACACTCCTGAGACCCCTTCTAGCCACTCATGAGGCCGCTTTCTCTTCTTTTCAGCCTACATCTATCAAATCACCCAAAAGGTGTTAAAGGGATATACTCAGTCACTTATGTAGGTGAATAATTTTCTAGTTTAAGTTTTTTACATTATAAAATTTGATACTGTGAAAACACTTTAATTCTAGAGTACAGTGGTTTTTATTAAAAATTATTGAATAAAATTAGTATAGAAAAACCACTGCATATATACTGTAATCAGTATTTTCAGCAACCGATGAAAGGTGAACACCCGAAAATTATTACAAAATAAAATATTAATCAAAAATGAATTCACCAAATGAATAATTTTAATGTTATCAAGAAATATTTTATTGATATCGTATTTTTTGCTTTTTTCCATTTTGAATAATTTTTGACGAAATATTTTTCGTATCCTTGGTTTCTTGTCAATAATGCGAAAAAATAAAAAAAATTGCATAAAACTGTTGGTCACATAAAATTGACTTTAAATAATAAAATTATCATTGATTAAATTTCTTACTCTAAATGCAATTGAATTACCAAACAACTTCGCTGATAAACGTAAAAGTGCGACATTTTCAGAATAGAGGTGTACATCTAAACAAAGCCCCTGAAATGGCTCATCTAGCATTTCCCGACCACATCATAATTAACCATTAAAAACCGCGAAACCGACGGTGTACAAATAACAAACAAAAATATTAATTATATGGATAAAAATTAAAATTAACAAAGATGAAAAAGTGGAAAATCGCTCTTTATGCCATCAACCGGTGTACCCGGTTTTATAAGATTAAACAAGTAGAGCATTCAAAAGCCTAATCTTGAAACGGAAGAAGTAATAATTTAGAGAATGAAAATTTTGAATACTATTTTGGTAACAGTTTATGCCAGCACAGTCGATTTGGACTACTTTGAGAACACAGGAATGAGTTAAAGTAAATTATATTATATTTATAAATTTATTATATTAAATTATAATAAATATGTGGTTGAATTTTTATCAACATGGCTCCACTTTCTGAAAATATAAATTTTACGCTTAACTTTTAACAGATGTTAATTTCAAAGCAATCACTCGAAAAAAGCCCAAGAAAGGTCAAAATTCGTATGGTAGAGAACCAGATGAAAAAAATGTACCAAAGCAAAAGTATCTTAAAGGTTTGTCACCTATTTTTTTAATGAGCTGTCTTTAATTGAATTTGAATACATTTTTCAATATTAAATTTCGATTGTCAACTGTGATCGCTAAATTGGCAAATAATGACAATTTAAAAACAATATTTATTTTTTTGGGAGTGAAACTTTGAAAAATGAAATTATTCTAAGCCCTAGAATCAAAGGTGACTGACAACTGAAACCTGAGCTGTAGCAGTATAACTTCAGCTTATTAACAACAACATCATTTGCCAGAGTGTTTTTCGGAGGTAAACCATTTTTATTAATTTTTTGACGACTATTTTTCCTTATTTTATACAATTTAATTGTTTTGGCATGCGTGAGAGCGGTTTTAATTGCAGGTGAGTTAGAAGGAAATATTAATACAATAAGTCGGGTGAGTCCGTTGCAGTCGCTCCCACACAATTATTCATTCAACCTTCTGATAAAACTAACCAACTTTCCAAAAATTTTATTTATCTATACTCAAACAAAAAAAAGCCGACATTAACTCAAAAAGGCCACAAACGTTCGATTTAGTATACATAATTGAAATATACATTTATGTAAAGTGACCAATACGGAAAAATTTTATTCGAATGTGTCATTTTTGATGAATACTTTATTCATGAAAAAACACTTTTGTTAACAATTAAATAATGAAAAAAAACAATGTAAACTACTTACGGAAAACCAAACTACTTGTACGACTTACTTCATCACACAACGTTATTTGCGATTTATTATTTTAATCAATGCTTGATCTTTACCAATAGTCAGTTGTCAAGATGGTCATAGTACGTAACAAATGTCAGAAAAATATAACATAAAATACTTTCGAAAACAAGAATTCTTTTTAAAGTCTAAATAGTTGAATAAAGTGATA
>SCLH01000679.1:88055-134697 GCA_004367855.1 Oikopleura vanhoeffeni | reverse complement strand
ATTTTTTCTAAGTATTTTTTTGAGAAAAATACATAAACCTCAATTTAAATAAAAAATTCTAAAAACAAGTAAAAGTGAGTAGCACCTTTTTGCTCCAGTTTTGCAGTAGCAACATAGGAGCGATGTTTAAAAAAAAGTTTCTCACTGGAAATTGAGAAGACATGTTTGCACGTATTATAATAAATTTTTAAAAAAATGTATCGAATCGTTTTCGAGAAAATTTCGTTTCAGTTTGGAATTTTTACATTTTCTTGATTCTTGAATATAAGGGATCGAAATTTCAACCTGACGTAAGCAGATTTTTTGTTCAGTAGACCATGCGCTTTAATTTGATGGTACTTACAGCTCAGTACGATGAAATTTTTTTTTCTAGAAATCATGAAAATTGACTTCCGGCTGAATTAATCTGCAATTTTCTATAAATAGGAGCGATGTTTAAAAAGAAAATTTCACTAGAAATTGAGAAGACATGTTTTTCCTAATAATACCAAATTTATAAAAAAATTGTATCGAATCGTTTTTGAGAAAACTGAGCTACAAATTCTAAAATACTGTACAATTACAGTTTTTCATTATTCTAGAACAAGTCCGATCGAAATTTTCGCAAAATATTTCCGATAACTGTCAACCTCGTAGTAATTGTTATTCTCACAAAGTTTTGTGTGAACTTGAGGAACTACAGTTTAACCGTAGCCAAAAGTTAGTTTATTGCTTTCGAAGACTTGGTAAGGACAGTAGTAAGTGAAGCCTACTACGAAATAATAATGTTTGTGTACAGTAAGTTGATAAAATAAATAAATTGTATAATATTAATTACAGTGTATTTGAACTGTTTTAATTAAAAATGTTTTATTATATAGTACTGTCTATTTTCACTTCATATCAACTCACACACAAACGGTTTCACATTTTTCTAGATTTATATTGAAAAAAAAAATTTTTTTGTTAAGTTAAAAACATTTCGATCTCATTTTTTTATTAAATGAAAGATTATATACTTTTCATTGTTTCTTTCGTAATTGAGCAAAGTGTAATCAATTTCCATTAAGCCGTTTCCGAGATAAAAGACATTGAAGTCAAAATCAGTGTTCTAGAACTCTACTCCCACTTGGTGCTGTGGTGCTCAAAAAACTCTGTTTTTACTTTTAGTCGGAAGCAAAAGGATAGATCTTCCTTTTAGGCTTTTCAGAATTTCTATAACTTGTTTCATTTTGTTCTGAGCCCCGATCTAAAATGTCAAAAACCGTTGAGTACCCCCTTAAGTCATTTTTTAATTTGACCCCAATTGATGTTATATTACCAAAAATTGACCTCACAAAATATTTTTTTAATTTTGCTAAGTTACTACCGACAAAATTATTTCCGTATGATCACTTTGGGGTCATATTTCATGATATGAAATTTGTTTCTCGTTATTCAGAATCAGTGTGAAATGACTTCGTACCATTATGTTATATGAGTCATATAATATGACCCTTATTGAGTAATTTTGTAATTTGACTGCTGTGATACTACAAAATTGTATCCCGAATATTTTCTGAAGAATTATTTTCCTAGAACCCAAATCAAATCCTGCGTGTCGCAGTTTTTGATTTACTGGTAATTCTAGTAACAACCGTTGACTTACCTCTTATAAATGGTATAATTTTTACCGATTTAAAAATAAGCCTTAAAAATGAGCCATCTTGATCCTATGTTTAGTTTTTGAATTCACAAAACTGTAGCTAGAATGATGTATTTTTTAAACTCTCCATAGACGCTCCCTAATTATTCGCCAAATATTTTTTCGAACTCACTCTTAGAGACGCTCCGTGGACATTAACCGATGAGTTTTTGAATCGAATCAAATTGATTTTGTTGCGCATGATGATGAACTTACTTTATCGGTAGGGACCGACAAAGTGCCCAAATAAATTTCACCTGCCTATAAATTTTGATGCATATTTTGCGACTACCACCCTTAAAATTATATTAAAATGGCTTTTTGTCGGGTCTCAATATATTGGTAGCGGCCGAAGATGTGTATGGAAGGTTAAAGAAAAAGGGGATGTTTTCGGCGACACAAACGCCCGGTATTTTCCACATCAGGTAAAACATAAGTTAAACTCGCCCGAACTAAGATTATTTGGGACAAATATTTTCAAACTTTTGAAATTTTACTGTGGGAGTTTTACCTGAAAGTTATAAATAACCTGATATAACTCGTCAAAATAATTGACCTAAAAATAGAAATAAAGGCTGAAAACTTTTTTTTTGAAAACCTCTGCTGGAACATTATTTTTAGCACTAATTTACACTATAGAGCGTTTTTCCATATTACAATCGGTTTTAATTTGGCTCCCTGTTCTTCCAGTCCGAACCCTATCTATGGTGCGCACATTGGCTCAGATTTCAGATCAATTCGTATTTTTTTGCAAGCTACCAAAAAAGGTTGGCTTTTTGTGATATTCCATCCTATCCCAAATTTCCCTTTTTTTGCTACGAAAAGGGATAGAAATCGTAATAAGAGATAAAAATAAACTTTACTTTCCGACAAACCAGGCGAGACAATTATAAAAAAATTCTAAGTTTTCTCAATTTTAAAAAAACCTCCGAATTCAAATTAGTTTTTTCAAAATCGAGCTCAGTAGCGCCCCTAGTACAAATTTGAAATTTTGTTGGAGATTTTAAAATTTTGATTTTGGTGAACACTTCCGTTGGTTGAAAAATTTAGACACAATGCCTACCAATCTAGTGTTTGGAGTTTCTTAGAAATAAGATTTAAAAAAAAGAATATTGGGATCTGCAACATTTCAGTGTTTTTTTTAGATTAATTACTAGAATGTGAAAGTTATGATTTGTATGTTCGACGAAATTAAACGTGCGGTATAATCGAAAGAAGTTAAATGTTGGACCAATTCATGCTTTCAAGAATAAAAACTTCCGAAAATTTATCGAAAATTAAAACAGAAATTAAGACGCGTTTGACAGGTTTGAAAACAATAAATAATAAATATTTTTTTACTGGTGGAGCAAAATTTATTAAAAACTGGTTGGTGATATCTCAAACGTTTCGTCCGTGGTGACACAGTCGAATCTGTCGCTGCTATAAAAACTTACCATAGTGACCTTGAAAACTATTATGCCCTTGTTATCATTTTTTTATTCTCCTCAAATTTACAAAATTGTAATTCCGTCGCAACCACCGAATTCAATTTGATACATTCCATAAAATAAAACATTTCCTTGTGGTAAAAATTTCGTTTTTTTGGAAATTTTTAATAAAAAAAAATAATTCGGTCATTGAAAAATATTTTTCTAGATATACAGCATCTCCACGAATCAAATGGTCCATGATACTAACTAGTAAATGTGATTTCGAATTTGAGATTATGTTTTTGAATAAATATTTTTTAGATTGATATCTAGAAGATTAGTTCTAAAAATTTTGAAATGTTATTTCGATCATACTTTCGCAACCATAACCCTCGACGGACAAATCAGCCATAATATTGTTGTCTCTATTGTAGATTTGTATGGCGTTCTTTTTTTAAGGCAATGTAAAAGGTACTATCAGTGCACCGAATGTGGTGTCATATTACAAATTTGACCCCTCATAATGTTCGCTCGAAAAATTTTCAGACATTTGATGAAAAAATCAAACCAAAATATATTCAGGTTCTTGAGAAACCCGGGGTTTATAAGATTTCACCGGTTATTGCCGTCATCTGGTTCGTTACAACCCGGTCGAAGCACGTAAGAGCTCTTTGGCTGTCAGATCCAATTTAAAATTTCTGGAATCGGATGCGCCGATCTCCGACGACAGTTCGCTGCAACTGATAGTACCTTTATATGGATCATGAGGCCCGTCAATAGAAAAAGTACTCTTTTGGTCTTTCGGTCATTCAATTAAGTTTTGGAGTTAAAGTTCATTCGGTGATTTAATACACGACATAGAACGCACAAGGACGCGACATGCTCGAAGTTTGGAAAGATAAAAGTACTCATTTGTCCGATCATTTCTAGAACTTTATACTCCGAATCAATTCAACCAAATTACAGACAGAATCATCAAGCGACTTACGTCCTCCAGGAACTCCAGATCAAAGCGATAATGAGGAAAGAAAGCTCATTCGGGCTAATAATGACTGTCCACTTAGCCATCTTTGAAAATGAAGGTAAACTTACGGATCGTCTTCTATAAATAGGCCCGAACTAATTATTCTCAAAATCTAAATAAACAAATTTTTGTCAATATTTTTCGATATTTTTAAAAACTTTATTCCAAGATCTTTGAGTACAATTAATAAGAATAGGATGATGAGACCCTGCTGATTTTACAGGCATTCACACCTGGTTGAATATTGACTGTGAAAAATAATTTGCGTTTATAATGGTGCGTCTGACGCGTCACTCGTTGGCCGGTTATACGAAACACAATAGCTGCGCCCACACAAAAAATGTTCGCGAAATTGGATAATCCCCGATATAGATTGTACACGTCTTTAGAGCGGACTTTTGAAATTTGAAAAAATATGCGTAACTTTTTTTAAAGGAACCACCCTATCAAGACGTTACGGGAAAACCATATGCGATATCGAGAAACGTTTTTTTTGCTTCAACTGCCAACTAAAAAGCTCAATATCGAGAATGTTTTTGTTGGTCTACCGGTTTCACCGGTAACCAGATATTTATTATATAGGTATCATCAGTCTATCATAGACCACTATGTTAGTTCATTGAACTTTGTAGCTAAGGCCGTTTCATCTACTACACGAGGCACGAAGTTAAACCTATCAATCGGTACATCTTTGTCATAATTAAATAACTCGCTCACTCTAGAGAACACGGCTTTTGGTAAGGAGGAGATTTAGGTTAAGTGACAAAGAGATTAATATCTATTTATAATAGGGTTTTGTGTATTTAAAGAAATAGAAGAACTTACTCGACAACGCTGTGCTTTCCAAGGACTTCTTATTTCCGTTCAACTTCCGATCATTTTCCTGCCATTTGTGTAAAATCCCTAAATAAACATTATCTATTATTTACCAGTATCTCACCAGTATCTTATTCTTGAGTACCAGTACCGGTAGAATTACCGTCTCAACCCTTTTTATGAGAGCGGAAGGACTTTTAGTGATGTGGGTGTCTTTCGAGGACTATTTTAGAAATAATTAGTCAATAATTCACAAATCCGAATTGTTTGATCTGACCGCTCGATTTCATATTATATAATTCTGTTAAAATACACATAACCCAAAATGGCGCTCGAAAACAGGAAGGGGCTTTAGGTTCGTTACAATCCCAGGCGTATCGAGCATTACCAGTTAGTAGCAAAGGTATCATAAATGCTGTTAAAAACAAATTATTACTCTGGCAGATTGATTTAAACCTAACTAAAGACCCTGACCTCCGGTGGAGCTATTTACATAATCTTCGAGACAGGATTCAAGGACCTAGTTGATGAGAGCGCCCGTAAAATTTAGTGAAATGCAATGGGCATGGACTTTTTAGATACGTGTGCTCAACACCAATTTGACCTTCAGCCAGAATCTTCATGTGGACACACACACTCAACGGAAAAAACAGCTTTTTGAGTGGGTGAACGAAGGTAGATTTTAAATAAACCTTTGGAATACACTCACCATGACTGTAACACTGTGGGTACTGCATATCAATTTTCTGAGCTGTAGGGCATCTAATTAGGGTGCTAGAATTTTAGCTTACGGATTGTGGGTGGCCCACTGTGCGACAATATGCCCCAACTGAGTTTTTTGACCCCGCGCACGTGACAAAGCTTCGGAGAGTCTTAGAACTGTATGGACTACTTTTCGATCTAGTGCCTAACATTATAAACAACAATACCGCGAGGGGGTATAGGGAGCTGGAAAAATTAAAAGCACTCTGTCTCCCGACGATACAGTGGAACAGAAGTCCTCCTGTAAAGAACTTTAGGAGCCTACTATTGGGTGTATCCGATGTGAAGGCCAAATGGTAGACTCCCAAGTTACCGCTTTACGAGAGGAGTGTATTCGTAATTTTAAAACCTTTTTCTGAACCCATGAAATTTAGCTGAGCAAGAAGCTGATGAGCTAAAATTTAAGGGTTACAGAAAAATACGACCTATGTTAAATTTCGTTTTGCTCTTATTGGCTACAAAAGATATGTTAATAGCCAGTGGGACCAATGTATTAAACGTCTTGCCCAGCAACTCAATAGAAAATCTCAGGAACATATCTCCGAATCGATATTTTGAGTATAAGGTACTTTTCTATGAGTGTATTGATGAAGTTCGTGGTCACGCGTACACCGGTTACCGGTTTATTTGATATAAGTGAATGAACACGGCTTTTGATTTCCGGTTCCGAAAACCTGGCTTCTACTTTATCAATTCGCTCATTAGAGAAGAATTTTATAAGACATAATAGGACACCTCCAAAAATCAATTCAGGGAGATAAAATCAAAAAAATACAGGGTGAGTTTAATAGGATGAGCATCCCAGCACCATACCGATCCGTCCCTCAAGAGGACAGTATTCAGGTGATTTGTGGAATTGTGATCCTGAACCCCTAATATTCGACATTACAACGTTTCGAGAATAAGGGATCTAATTTTAAAAACCATAGGACTGAGAATTCGTAAAGCCTTGTCTAGGCGTACGGGCCTGATTGGACAAATAAATCTTCTAGAAATCAGCCCCAAGGTTCAAAACCAATGGAGAGGCTCAAACGGGTTCCACATGGTAGCCAACCGACCTAGACCAGTCTTTTACCCCTCAAAATCCTCAGCGTCCGTTTAACCCTACTCGTTGTCGTAATAATAATAGTTATATAAATTCCGGTCTAGAGGGAATAAAGATATCCGGAAAATATAATCAACATAGAATAATCAAAATCGTATCAAAATCCCCTTACGGCCGGATGGGGTCAAAAAGCTAACAAAACTCAAAATTTCCGAAGTTCGGATTCCCAGAATGCTCAAAATCCCCTCAAGAACCGCCTCAAAGTCAAGGCCAATCTCAAAATGATACCGGAAACTCGTCCAGGATCAAAATCAAGGTCCGGCTACAATAAGCATGACGGCGGATCCATTTTAATAATGCAATGGGATACGGGAACCAGGGTAATTCTTGACCTTCAGAAAAATTACAGCATGTTTAATATTTGTAGTAAAATTGTCCGGGTAAATAATCAAAAGAACGCCCGGCCCTTATTTTTCAAAGTAAAGGTCGCACTCCGAGTTGTTAATAGAATACCGGTGCAGATACAAGCTCGTAAGTGAGGATTTTTAGATATGATTCCAAATAACAGAAAAATTTTTAGCAAAAACAACTGTAAAATTGCAGCAGAGACTGACCGGTAGAGTATTTCAAGCTTAGAGGACATAACGTTAGTTTGAGTACCCACTTCCATTTTCCACAGAATAAATTTAAAATTTTCAAATGCCCAAATAATGGCCAGAGGGATCCGGTCGCCTTATTCTGTTTTACTTGGTTTTTGACGATATAACTCGCCAAAATAAAGATTAGTATGTTAACTTACCAAGATAATGACGAGGTCGACTTTACTTTTCATGGAGAAAAACTTCCCATTTGGCCATGTCCAATAGTTGAATTTCCAATGTCATTCTTTTTGATGTAATCACAACAGTATCAGAACCTGAATAGAAAATACAGATTTTGAAAATTCGGAATTCTAGGAAACCTTGAAATTCTACAGTTAAAAATTTTGAGATATTTTTGGACAATAAATTACAAAATATTTGCGTATTCCAGTTGATATCGAAAAAGAGCCGGAATTTTCTATGATTGCTCACAAAGAGGACGCGATCCTGACACTTCAAATTACGTTTTGGAGCTTCAGATCGTTTGCCTGCACAGTTTTGAGTCATTTCGTAGAGAAATCGAAATTTTAAGGAAAGAGAAAAAATACTACAACTGAGAGATTTGGTTGAGTACGATCCCGATGATCTTTTAGGGCCCTTAATAGACCAGAGGATGAAGGATATTGAAGAATTAAAACTCAATAATTCTAGAACTCCGAAAATTTCCTAAAATCCATCGGTGCGTACGGTCACCCAAATTTTCTAGTTACGGAACTATCATGGTCAGCTTACCACGAATAAACAAAAAAATTATCTTAACTCTTTAAATAACCGGCCCCAAATTGAACAAGCAAATACGGATTAAATTGGATCTTGAGCATAGCCAACGGGTCTTATATCGGTAAGCGAAAATAAATTCCAGTATCAAATATAATCCCATAATTGCTAGGTAAAAAAGGGAAGACGGAAAATTGAAATTAAATCCCAGTAACATTAGGATCGTTGCAAATGGCGCGCGGGATGTAATGAGGCAACCTCTTTTCGAGCCCCTCAGGCAGATTTGTGTGAACAATGATTAAAGACAGTAGCCCCAGTATACTGAAAAAGGATATTGTTGGGGTTAATTGACATTAGCCAGTGTTTCTACTCCTTCTGTTTACACCCGGATCTTTGGGTATTTTCTGTATAGAACACCTAACACGGACTGTACGCGTTTACACGTTTAGTCAGGGTTGGATTGTCAGGTCCTTCTGTATGTAAATCGTTTATGTCCAGATCCTTTATTTAAATTCGAAAAAAATCACGCAAGATATATGGACGATATCGTGTAGTTTATAGTGACACCGGGAAGATTTCGTTTACTGTAAAAATTTGATGACACTTTTAACTACTATGATTTAAGGTGTCCGGTAAAAAATGAACTTCTGGACTTACCATAAGGTACTTCGGGGCGTTAATCTCAAAGGCGAAATCCTACCAAACCCACATAGCGTCGAAATTTAATGACATAAAATTTTCAGATATAAAAATACCACAGAAATGAGGGGGTTATGTGGATTGGTAGGATACCTCGCGAAACATTGCCAAAATCATCAGAACTTTTAGCCCCATTTCGAGCTTTAACTGGGGGTAATAAAGAGACCAAATTATCATACTGTGAACTACAAGAAAATTTGATAAACTATCTCTTCACATCAACAATTCCTGATGGGAATTTGGCCGTAATGCCGGGTGTACCTATTTATTTTGACGACTTGAGAGCAGCCAGGATGCTACGGCAGCTGCCTGTCATCAGATACACCCGGAGACCGGCCAGTTCCGTGGTTTTGGTTGATGTCAAGACCTAGAAAACGTAAAAAGACTATTAGAATGTATCCGGGCAGCTGCATTTAGAATTGAGGGTTTGAAAAATTCGCGAGAAATGCTAAAAATGAAAAAATGACCTTCACATCTTAGTTATAATGCGCACCGATACGTAGGTTGGTGGGCTTGTATAATAAAGGGTGAAAACAGTGTAACCCAGTATGAAATAACATGCGATATTAATAAGTTTTTTGCCCCAAATGATTGACCAAAATTTTAATTAGAATATATCCCGGCTCATGGTTTAACCGCAGTGATTTTTTGAGGCCGATCTTAAACCCGTTTTTGAGAATCAAAATTGCAAAGGCGTGTATTGTTTGTGACGTGGAGACCGAAAATGACAAATGAAACTTTTTCGAAACCTTGAAATTATTTCAAATAAATAGTGTTCTCGATTATGATTGTGATACAGTGCAATATATGAATTTCGATATAAAAATGGAGTTGAAAGGAGACAAAAAGTTTTATATGACCAAAATTCAAAATAAATTTGTGATACTACCGGTCAATCACCGGCAGACCAGTTTTAGATCTTTCAGATGGATGGGAAACGAGCTTTCGGCATGATCGAAAGCTCGATTGTCCCAACCCAAGTAGCATGACCATTTAGATTTCTGTTCAATATTTTGGAGCGGTATACTAGTACAGACCTGAGTTACTGGAACAATCGTAAAACTTCTTCGGGAATGGCAGATAAGGATCCAGCTTGAGCAGTCGTTCGTTCGTTATAAACACAGAATGTCCGGGCAGGTTGAATCAAATCCAAATAAACCCCAGAATGCAGCACACTACGTACAAAAACAGTTTATTACGATCAAAATGACCCATATGAGCATTTTGAAGCTTCCAAGGTATTACCAGGGATGAGGTTATAAACCGACCGGTTTAGTTTTGCTACCAGTAACCGTATGAATACCGTGTAGCCCACGCGATACATAAAAGCATGGGTTGTCTTCAGTTAATGCCTCGGAAAAGTCCTGTGGTATAGTTTTCTCGATCCGGTATTTCAGCAGCTATAAAAAGTTTGATAATATTGCAAAGGTGTATCTCGATGAAAATTAGCCCAGGGTTTTCTAAACCACAAAAGAGATCCCGATCCGACAAAAATCGGGCCAAACAATTGCTAGACGAGATTCATCATTTTAACCAAAAAGTAAAAATGATAAACCCATCAGCACTTTGGCGTTTTGTTCGCATCGGAGTCTCTACTCATATTGAGCAATTTGTACGTATTTAACGGGATTTAACGGTCGCAAATTCATACCGATCTGCATCAGAATAAATCTGAATTGTGCCAAGAATGTCACTCACGATAAACTTGTATTACGGTTGCGATAAAGCAGTATACATTCTGCCGCCGTTAATCACCCCTTTTAAAATCTGAGAATATTGAAATAGTGTGCACGAAAAACTCAGCGTCTAAAAACGGATCGCGAAATTGACGTCGAATATCTCAGCTAAGTCGAATGATCGATCCCAAATGTCTCGCCAGATGTAACACGTGAGGCAGTCGCCTATCATGCCGCTCGGCAATAAATCACACACGGGCGCTGAAGGGTATACTCCGTGTGAAATGTTTTACGGTACGTCAATTTACTCAAGAACCCATTCTAGTTGACATTAAGAAAAAAATAGAAAAAAACTCAATTGGTCGGACAAAAATGGAGGGAAACTAGGGAGACGGTATCATATTATAAAAGGCATCGATTTCCGATTGAGCTCTCCCCATATTCAGTTTCAAAGATTCTACGGAATATGGTCAAAAAAATAATCCCGTTAAAAATGGGGGATTATGTTTTTGATTTGTCGAGAGTGATAACAACGAAGTAAATCCTTTTATAAATCGTACCGGCCCAGGTTTCGAAAATGACGGAATAGATTGGGACCTCTCTCTCATAAATACCGAAAAAGTCGGAGTACGAGCTGTAAAAACATATTCATGGCATATGTCGGCTATAAGCGCAGTTCTGGAGGCCGTGAACAAATATAAATGTAACATCGGTTTTCAGGTTTTTTCCAAGGAACAAGATGTACTTATTGCCTAGCAAAAACCAGAATTACATTTGCCGTACAGGGATTCGAAAAGCTTGTACCGCACTTTTTTGCGATATTTCTGAGATGGCCCCGGAAAATTTATAAATGAACATGCAGAAATTCCTGGTTCTCCGAAAACTCATTTTTGAATCAAGAATTTCAAACCCGGATTCTAACCGTCAGAAAAACGGAGGAATCTCCGTTTGAAACTAGCAAAAGCAAGAATTCAAACAGGAGAATTGACCCCAACCAAGGTCATATACAGACGGGCAAGAAAATAATTTTTTTCGATCAAACACCCTTCTTCAGGACAGTCAACAATCCGGAGGATAGAGCCGATGATCAAGAGACCCGAATCGAGTAACAAACTCGATTGAAAACAAAAACCGCAGCAATCTACATGAATCCAATATTTTGGAGCTACGTTTGAGAAGCGGGAAACCAGTTGTTCCGGAACCAGAAGTAAACTGGTTCCAGCTTCTCACAGGGTAGTTATTAATTATATACTCTTTGGATCAAATATATACTTTATTTTTTTTACAAAATACTTTTACCCAATATTTACAAATTTTTAGAAAAATAGATATACAAAAATAGAATTTCAATTTTTTACAAATTTTTACATTTCTCCTTTAATTTTGGCAAATCAATCACCCCGTTCACTCGTTCATTTGTGACATCTTCACCAAGCATCATTGCCATTCCTCTACAGGGACGAACTCTCCTAAAAACAGGAAATATTTTCGTTTCGGAAATAAGTTGNAATTTCAGTGTTTTTTTTAGATATAATTACTAGAATTGTGAAAGATTATGATTTGTATGTTCGACGAAATTTAAAGCGTGGGTATAATCGAAAAGAGTTAAATGTTGGACCAATTCATGCTTCAAGAATAAAAACTTCCGAAAATTTATCGAAAATTAAAACAGAAATTAAAGACCGTTTGACAGGTTTGAAAAACAAAAAATAATAAATATTTTTTTACTGGTGGAGCAAAATTTATTAAAAACTGTTTGGTGATATCTCAAACGTTTCGTCCGTGGTGACACAGTCGAATCTGTCGCTGCTATAAAAACTTACCATAGTGACCTTAAAATCTATTATTGCCCTTGTTATCATTTTTTTATTCTCCTCAAATTTACAAAATTGTAATTCCGTCGCAACCACCGAATTCAATTTGATACATTCCATAAAAATAAAATTTCCTTGTGGTAAAATTTCGTTTTTTTGGAAATTTTTAATTAAAAAAAAATAATTCGGTTATTGAAAAATATTTTTCTGATATAACATCGTCCCACGAATCAAATGGTCCATGATACTAACTAGTAAATTGTGATTTCGAATTTGAGATTATGTTTTTGAATAAATATTTTTTAGATTGATATCTAGAAGATTAGTTCTAAAAATTTTTGAAATGTTATTCTGATCATACTTTCGCAACAATCAACAATAACCCTCGACGGACAAATCAGCCATAATATTGTTAAAATTTCTGGAATCGGATGAGCCATCTCCGAGAACATTCGCTGCAACTGGTAGTACCTTTTATATGGATCATGAGGCCCGTCAATAGAAAAATACTCTTTTGGTCTTTCGGTCATTCAATTAAGTTTTCAGGAGTTAAAGATTCATTCGGTGATTTAATACACGACATAGAATCACAAGGACGCGACATGCTCGAAGTTTGGAAAGATAAAAGTACTCATTTTGTCCGATCATTTCTAGAACTTTATACTCCGAATCAATTCAACCAAATTACAGACAGAATCATCAAAGCGATTAGTCCTCCAGGAACTCCAGATCAAAGCGAAAATGAGGAAGAAAGCTCATTGGCTAATAATGACTGTCCACTTAGCCCATCTTTTGAAATGAAGGTAAACTTACGGATCGTCTCTCATAAATTAGGCCCGAACTAATTTATTCTCAAAATCTAAATAAACAAATTTTTTGTCAATATTTTTTCGATATTTTTAAAACTTTATTCCAAGATTTTGAGTACAATTTAATAAGATAGGATGATGAGACACCTGCTGATTTTACCAGGCATTCACACCTGGTTGAATATTGACTGTGAAAAATAATTTGCGTTTATAATGTGCGTCATGACGCGTCACTCGTTGGCCGGTTATACGAAACACAATAGCTGCGCCCACACAAAAAATGTCGCGAATTGGGATAATCCCCGATTAGGATTGTACACGTCTTTAGAGCGGACTTTTGAAATTTTGAAAAAATATTCGTAACTTTTTTTAAAGGAACCACCCCTATCCAAGACGACCTTATCGGGAAAACCAGTATGCGATATCGAGAAACGTTTTTTTTGCTTCAACTGCCAACTAAAAAGCTCAATATCGAGAATGTTTTTGTTGGTCTACCGGTTTCACCGGTAACCAGATATTTATTATATAGGTATCAATCAGTCTATCATAGACCACTATTTAGTTCATTGAACTTTGTAGCTAAGGCCGTTTCATCTACTACAGAGGCACGAGTTAAACCTACTCAATCGAGTACATCTTTTGTCATAATTAAATAACTCGCTCACTCTAGAGAACACGGCTTTTGGTAAGGAGGAGATTTAGGTTAAGTGACAAAGAGATTAATTCTATTTATAATAGGGTTTTGTGTATTTAAAGAAATAGAAGAACTTACTCGACAACGCTGTTGCTTTCCCAAGGACTTCTTATTTCCGTTCAACTTCCGATCATTTCCTGCCATTTGTGTAAAATCCCTAAATAAACATTATCTATTATTACCAGTATTCACCAGTATCTTATTCTTGAGTACCAGTACCGGTAGAATACCGTCTCAACCCTTTTTATGAGAGCGGAAGGACTTTTAGTGATGTGGTGTCTTTCGAGGACTATTTTAGAAATAAATTAGTAAAAAATTCACAAATCCGAATTGTTTGATCTGACCGCTCGATTTCATTATTTATAATTCTGTAAAAATACACATAACCCAAAATGGCGCTCGAAAACAGAGAAGGGGCTTTAGGTTCGTTACAATCCCAGGCGTATCGAGCATTACCAGTTAGTAGCAAAGGTATCATAAATGCTGTTAAAAACAAATTATTACTCTGGCAGATTGATTTAAACCTAACTAAAGACCCTGACCTCCGGTGGAGCTATTTACATAATCTCGAGACAGGATTCAAGGACCTAGTTGATGATGAGCGCCCGTATAAATTTAGTGAAATGCAATGGGCATGGACTTTAGATACGTGTGCTCAACACCAATTTGACCTTCAGCCAGAATCTTCATGTGGTATACCATCAACGGAAAAACAGCTTTTTGAGTGGGTGAACGAAGGTAGATTTTTAAATAAACCTTTGGAATCACTCACCATGACTGTAACCACTGGTGTGTATGCATATCAATTTTCTGAGCCTGTAGGGCTATCTAATGAGGGTGCTAGAATTTTAGCTTACGGGATTGTGGGTGGCCCACTGTGCGAAAATATGACCCCAACTGAGTTTTTTGACCCCGCGCACGTGACAAAGCTTCGGGAGAGTCTTAGAACCGGTATGGAGCTACTTTTCGATTATGTGCCTAACAATTATAAACAACAATACCGCCGAGGGGGTATAGGGAGCTGGAAAAAATTAAAAGCACTCTGTCTCCCGAAACAGTGGAACAGAGATCCTCCTGTAAAGAAATTTAGGAGCCTACTATTGGGTGTATCCGATGTGAAAGGCCAAATGGTAGACTCCCAAGTTACAGCTTTACGAGAGGAGTGTATTCGTAATTTTAAAACCTTTTCTGAACCCATAAATTTAGCTGAGCAAGAAGCTGATGAGCTAAAATTTAAGGGTACAGAAAAATACGACCCTATGTTAAATTTCGTTTTGCTCTTATTGGCTACAAAAGATATGTCTAATAGCCAGTGGGACCAATGTATTAAACGTCTTGCCCAGCAACTCAATAGAAAATCTCAGGAACATATCTCCCGAATCGATATTTTGAGTAATAAGGTACTTTTCTATGAGTGTATTGATGAAGTTCGTGGTCACGGTACACCGGTTACCGGTTTATTTGATATAAGTGAATGGAACACGGCTTTTGATTCCGGTTCCGAAAACCTGGCTTCTACTTATCAATCGCTCATAGAGAAGAATTTTATAAGACATAATAGGACACCGCCAAAAATCAATTCAGGAGATAAAACAAAAAAAATACAGGGTGAGTTTAATAGGATGAGCATCCCAGCACCGATACCGGTCCCTCAAGAGGACAGTATTCAGGTTGATTTGTGGAATTGTGATCCTGAACCCCTAATATTTGAATTACAACGTTTCGAGAATAAGGGATCTAATTTTAAAAACCATAGGACTAGAATTCGTAAAGCCTTGTCTAGGCGTACGGGCCTTGATTGGACAAATAAATCTTCTAGAAATCAGCCCCAAGGTTTTCAAAACCAATGGAGAGGCTCAAACGGGTTCCAACATGGTAGCCAACCGCCTAGACCAGTCTTTACCCCTCAAAATCCTCAGCGTCCGTTTAACCCTACTCTTGTCGGTAATAATAATAGTTATAATAATTCCGGTCATAGAGGGAATAATAGATATCCGAATAATAATAATCAACATAGAAATAATCAAAATCGGTATCAAAATCCCCCTACGGCCGGATGGGGTCAAAATGCTACAAAAACTCAAAATTTCCGAAGTTCGGATTCCCAGAATGCTCAAAATCCGCCTCAAGAACCGCCTCAAAGTCAAGGCCAATCTCAAAACGATACCGGAAACTCGTACCAGGATCAAAATCAAGGGTCCGGCTACAATAACATGACGGCGGATCATTTTAATAATGCAATGGGATACGGGAACCCAGGTAATCTTGACCTTCAGAAAAATTACAGCATGTTTAATATTTGTAGTAAAAATATGTCCGGGATAAATAATCAAAAGAAAAGCCCGGCCCTTATTTTTCAAAGTAAAGGTCGCGACCTCCGAGTTGTTATAGATACCGGTGCAGATACAAGCCTCGTAAGTGAGGAATTTTTAGATATGATTCCAAATAACAGAAAAATTTTTAGCAAAAACAAATGTAAAATTGCAGCACGAGACTGTACCGGTAGAGTATTTCAGCTTAGAGGAGATAACGTTAGTTTTGAGTACCCACTTCCATTTTCACAGAATAATTTAAAATTTTCAAATGCCCAAATAATGGCCAGAGGGGAATCCGGGTCGCCTTATTCTGTTTTACTTGGTTTTGACGATATAACTCGCCAAAATAAGATTAGTATGTTAACTTACCAAGATAATGACGAGGTCGACTTTACTTTTCATGGAGAAAAACTTCCCATTGGCCATGTCCAAATAGTTGAATTTTCCAATGTCATCTTTTTTGATGTAATCACAACAGTATCAGAACCTGAAATAGAAAATACAGATTTTGAAAATTCGGAAATTCTAGGAAACCTTGAAATTTCTACAGTTAAAAATTTTGAGATATTTTTGGACAATAAATTACAAAATATTTTGCGTATTCCAGTTGATATCGAAAAAGAGCCGGAATTTTCTATGATTGCTCACAAAGAGGACGACGATCCTGACACTTCAAATAATACGTTTTTGGAGCTTCAGAATCGTTGCCCTGACAGTTTTGAGTCATTTCGTAGGAGAATCGAAATTTTAAGGGAAAGAGAAAAAAATACTACAACTGAACATTTGGTTGAGTACGATCCCGATGGATCTTTTAGGGCCCTTAATAGACCAGAGGATGAAGGAATTATTGAAGAATTAAAACTCAATAATTCTAGAACTCCGAAAAATTTCCTAAAATCCATCGGGTGCGTACGTCACCCAAATTTTCTAGTTACAGGAACTATTCATGGTCAGCTTACCACGAATAAACAAAAAAATTATCTTAACTCTTTAAATAAACCGGCCCAAATTGAAGCAATAACGGATAAATTGGATCTTGAGATAGCCAACGGGGTCCTTATATCGGTAAGCGAAAATAAAATTCCAGTATCAAATATAATCCCAATAATTTGCGTAGGTAAAAAAGGGGAAGACGGGAAAATTGAATTAAATCCCAGTAACATTAGGATCGTTGCAAATGGCGCCGCGGGATGTAATGAGGCAACCTCTTTTCGAGCCCCTCAGGCAGATTGTGTAGAAACAATGATTAAGACAGTAGCCCCATATACTGAAAAAGGATATTTTGGGGTTATTGACATTAGCCAGTGTTTCTACTCCTTCTGTTTACACCCGGATCTTTGGGGGTATTTCTGTATAGAACACCCTAAACACGGACTGTACGCGTTTACACGTTTAGTTCAGGGTTGGATTGTCAGTCCTTCTGTATGTAAATCGTTTATGTCCCAGATCCTTTATAAATTCGAAAAAAACACGCAAAGATATATGGACGATATCTGTATTTATAGTGACAACCGGGAAGATTTCGTTTTACTTGTAAAAAATTTGATGGACACTTTTAACTACTATGATTTAAGGGTGTCCGGTAAAAAAATGAAACTTCTGGGACTTACCCATAAGGTACTCGGGGCGTTAATCTCAAAAGGCGAAATCCTACCAAACCCACATAGCGTCCGAAATTTTAATGACATAAAATTTTCAGATATAAAAAATACCACAGAAATGAGGGGGTTATGTGGATTGGTAGGATACCTCGCGAAACATTGCCCAAAATCATCAGAACTTTTAGCCCCATTTCGAGCTTTAACTGGGGGTAATAAAAGAGACCAAATTATTCATACTGTAGAACTACAAGAAAAATTTGATAAACTATCTCTTCACATCAACAATTCCCTGATGGGAATTTGGCCGGTAATGCCGGGTGTACCTATTATTTTGACGACTGATAGCAGCCAGGATGCTACGGCAGCTGCTGCTCATCAGATACACCCGGAGACCGGCCAGTTCCGTCTGGTTTTGTTGATGTCAAGACCTAGAAAACGTAAAAAGACTATAGAATGTTATCCGGGCAGCTGCATTTTAGAATTAGAGGGTTTGAAAAATTCGCTAGAAATGCTAAAAATGAAAATAAATGACCCTTCACATCTAGTTATAATGCGCACCGATAACGTAGGTTGTGTGGCTTTGTATAATAAAATGGTGAAAACAGGTGTACCCAGTATGAATAACATGCGAATTAATAAGTTTTTTGCCCAAATGATTGACCAAAATTTTAAATTAGAATATATCCCGGCTCATGGTTTAACCGCAGTAGATTTTTTGAGCCGATTTAAACCCGTTTTTGAGAATCAAAATTGCAAAGGCTGTATTGTTTGTGACGTGGAGACCGAAAATGACCAAATGAAACTTTTTCGAAACCTTGAAATTATTTCAAATAAATTAAGTGTTCTCGATTATGATTGTGATACAGTGCAATATATGAATTTCGATATAAAAATGGAGTTGAAAGGAGACAAAAAGTTTTTATATGACCAAAATTCAAAAATTTGTGATACTACCGGTAATTCACCGGCAGACCAGTTTTTAGATCTTTCAGATGGATGGGAGAACCGAGCTTTCGGCATGATCGAAAGCTCGATTGTCCCAACCCAAGATAGCATGACTCATTTAGATTTCTGTTCAAAATTTTCGGAGCGGTATACTAGTACAGTACCTGAGTTACTGGAAAATCGTAAACTTCTTCGGGAATGGCAGGATAAGGATTCCAGCTTGAAAGTCGTTCGTTCGTTTATAAAACACAGAATGTCCGGTAAGCAGGTTGATCCAAATCCAAATAAACACCAGAAAGCATGCACACTACTACAAAAACAAGTTTATTACGATCAAAATGACCCATATGAGATTTTGAAGCTTCCCAAGGTATTACCAGGAGATGAAGGTTATAAACCGACCGGTTTAGTTTTGCTACCAGTAACCGTAATAATACCGGTAGCCCACGCGATACATAAAAGCATGGGTTGTTCTTCAGTTAATGCCTTGGAAAAGGCCTGTGGTATAGTTTTCTCGATCCCAGGTATTTCAGCAGCTATAAAAAGTTTGATAAATACTTGCAAAGGTTGTATCTCGATGAAAATTAGCCCCAGGGTTTTTAAACCACAAAAAGAGATCCCGATCCCGACAAAAATCGGCCAAACAATATTGCTAGACGAGATTCATCATTTTAAACCAAAAAGTAAAAATGATAAAACTCCATCAGCACTTTGGCGGTTTTTGTTCGCATCGGAGTCTCTAACTCATATGAGCAATTTGTACGTATTTAACGGGGATTTAACGGTCGCAAAATTTATACCGATCTGCATCAGAATAAAATCTGAATTGTGCCAAAGAATGTCACTTCACGATAAACTTGTATTTCGTTGCGATAATAGCAGTATACATTCTGCCGCCGTTAATCACCCCCTTTTAAAATCTGAGAATATTGAAATAGTAGTGCACGAAAAAACATCCGCGTCTAAAAACGGGATCGCGGAAATTGACGGTCGAATATCTCAGCTAAGTAGAATGATTCGATCCCAAATGTCTCGCCCAGATGTAACACGTGAGGCAGTCGCCTATCAAGCCGCTCGGCAATATAATCACACACGGGCCGCTGAAGGGTATACTCCGTGTGAAATGTTTTACGGTAGCCGTCAATTTACTCAAGAACCCATTCTAGTTGACATTAAGAAAAAAATAGAAAAAACTCAATTGTGTCGACAAAAATGGAGGGAAACTAGGGATCGGATCAATTTATTAAAAAGGCATCGATTTCCGATTGAGCTCTCCCCATATTCAGTTTCAAACGATTCTACGGAATATGGTCAAAAAAATAAATCCCCGTTAAAAATGGGGGATTATGTTTTGATTTGTCGAGAGTATAACAAAAACGAAGTAAATCCATTTTATAAAATCGTAACCGGCCCAGGTTTCGAAAATGACGGAATAGATTGGGACCTCTCTCTCATAAATACCGAAAAAGTCGGAGTACGAGCTGTAAAAACATATTCATGGCATATGTCGGCTATAAGCGCAGTTCTGGATGGCCGTGAACAAAATATAAATGTAAATCGGTTTTCAGGTTTTTTCCAAGGAACAAGATGTACTTATTGCCTAGCAAAACCAAATTTACATTTGCCTACAGGGATTCGAAAAGCTTGTACCGCACTTTTTTGCGATATTTCTGAGATGGGCCCCGGAAAATTTATAAATGAACATGCAGATAATTCCTGGTTCTCCGAAAATCATTTTTTGAATCAAAATTTCAAACCCGATTCTAACCCTCAGAAAAAAGAGGAATCTCCGTTTGAAACTAGCAAAAAGCAAGAATTCAAACAGGAGAATATGACCCCAAACCAAGGGTCATATAACAACGGGCAAGAAAATAATTTTTTTGATCAAACTAACCTTACTTTTCAGGACAGTCAACAAATCCCGGAGGATAAGAAGCCGATGATCAAAGAGAACCCGAATACAGTACAAACTCGATCTGAAAACAAAAACCGCAGCAATCTACATGAATCCAATATTTTGGACTCACGTTTGAGAAGCGGGAAACCAGTTGTTCCGGCAAACCAGAAGTAACTGGTTTCCAGCTTCTCACAGGTAGTTATTAATTTAGACTCGTTTGGATTCAAATATATACTTTAATTTTTTTTACAAAAATACTTTTTACAATATTTACAAATTTTTAGAAAAATAGATATACAAAAATAGAATTTCAATTTTTTACAAATTTTTACATTTCTCCTTTAATTTTTGCAAATCCAAATCACCCCGTTCAATCGTTTCATTTGTGACATCTTCACCAAGCATCATTGCCATTCCTCCTACAGGGACGAACTCTCCTAAAAACAGGAAATTATTTCGTTTCGAAATAAGTTTTTGTTTCTAGCCAAACCAAATCTTTATTTCTGATTTTCGCTTTATAAGCACAGAAATCTAGCTTTGTTTAGGCAAATGATGCGAAAGTGCTCACAAAGACGCGAAAGAATTTGAAATTCTTTTCGCTATAAGATTAAAAAAAAAATATTTATTTCACTGATGCAAAAAAATTTTTTTAATTTTTTATTTTTGGGGGCAGCTATATCATTTTAGCTATTAAAATAACATAATTTGAAAATTTCGAACTAACGTTTTAAAAATAGCAATACGTTTTCTAAATTTTCTTCTCCCAAAACTCCTTCATTGACTACTTTTGAAAATTTGAATAACAGGAAAAACAAGCCATCCACCGTGGGGAAAATCGATTTCAAAAAGCTCTCAGCAGTAAATGAGCTAAAAATCAAATTAATAAGTTTTTGCGTCTGTCGGACTCGAAAACAAATTAAAATTGTATTTTTTCCACAAAAATTATTTAAAAATATCAAAATTCACTCCACTCACCTAATCAAAAGATATCTTCGCCAATCGTACGCATTAGTACAGTTTTCACCTAGAAAAGCAGTATAGTAGGACACCAAAATGTGCATCACGTGCACATCTGCCACATTCGCTTTCCGCGTTCCGATCGATATAATTGTCAGTCCTTAAAATACTCATTTAGAGATAAATAGATTTTTTGAATGAAAATTTAAAGATTATAAAACTTTTTGAAAATGTTTAATTGGCCGGAATTCCAGGTACCGGAAGGAATTAAAGAGAAAATCACGACCGAGTTCAGAAATGTAATTTTTGAAAATAAGCTAGAGATTGTGCTTACATCTTTTTTAATTTTTCTCCTATGCAACATTTTGTATATGTGCTTTGCGATATTCGGAAAAATCGGATTAAAAACTTTAGACACATTAATTTTTCTGATATTTCAAATCTTAAAAATGTGTACAAAGTTTTTAATCAAATTTATTTTCTATCTTATAAAGTTTTCTTTTTTCACAATTCAAAAAACATTAAAACTGCTAGGAAACCTACCATCTATCCTGATCTCTCAAAAATTAAAAATTTCGACACCATTATATCAACCGATCCCTGAAATAAAAGACGAGACAGATTCTGATGAATCTATCCCCTGGATTGAACCCGAGGAAGAGCGTCTAGATTATTTTCAAACATCGGCCGATATGGCTAGTACAAAATATTTTTTGAGACGATCTATTCTTAGAGCTACGAGGGAAATCCTTTTTGATGCTATAAATAAACTCCAGGATTATAGAGGCAATAAATATATGGCAGCTCTAAGATCTGGCAAATCAGCCTTAGATTTAGAAGCTATTACCGCTATCGCAAGAAGTCTTGCTTTTGCCACGCTTTACTATCGCGACATAATTCTAGCCATTTTGGACCACCCATCTAGCGAAATAAAGGATATAACGGATCTCGTTTATTTAACGGTTTATAAATGTAACATTATCGAAAATGAACACGGGCTTTGGGTAAATAACGATAAATTTTTTATTGCTACAATTAACGTTATTTTACCGCCTAAGTCCTTTTTGGATAATGCTTTCAACCTATCTCCCGCTGAACTTTCTACAACTAGGCACTTTGCTTTTTTCGAGACCCATTTGTTCTTACGGAAAGAACTGAACAAAATGATTTATATTTTTAATGATTTTCCAGGTTTCTACAAAAATTATAGCCGCCCATGTAAACGCATTATCCCTTTACAAAGTGGAATTTTTTCAACAGCCAATGAGAATCGAGGAAAATTTTGTAAAAATTTCCGTGAAACTTTTGAAAATAGTAAACGGGCCCTAACAAATTACTGCCCTTATACTGGCCTCGAAACTTCATCGGAGGAATTTTTAATACTATCAAAAATGCGTATAAATAACGTAATAAAAAACCTAAAGTCTGAAAATTTCGACGAAATAATAACTAGCTGGTCAGCAAATAACCGATTAATTATAAACGGTTTTGAATGGTTTTCCGGTGGCGTCGATTTCTAGAAAATTTCTTTTCAGCATTTAAAAAAAAAATAAAAATTAAAAATTCATACCTCTCTCCGGTTTCGAAAAATCCATTTGGCAGGTCAATTTTCTTCCGTATAGCACACCGCGATCAATAATTTTCTGAATTGCCACACATTTTTCGTAAACCACTCCTGAGCAACGATCATCTGCAAATAACTTAAAAATTATTTTTAGTAAAATATTGATACTATTTTGAAAATCGAAGTTTTTTTTCAAAAATACAGTAGAGTACCGACCTTAATTTGAATCGGTCCAGAGTACCGGAAATTTTGGTACCGGGAGTGCAAAAGGTTGAATTGTACACCATTGTCCAATACAATCGACTCATTTTTGGGTTGCCGTTGCACCTGCTCCTGTAGAACTAGAAGCGATTTGACTTTTATAAATAGGCATTTTATCAGCGCTCCGGCAGTCTTTTCAGTACTAAAACAATTTTTTTTAAATTCTGTACTAAGCCAAATTATTAACATTAAATTAACAAAAAATTATTTTGCGTCTACTTTTGCCCCCCCTAAAAAAAACTGTATCATAATTTAGATTTACCTTTCTAAAGAAATCTGGATATTCTGACACCGGTCACATCGCGATGAGTCTCGACAGTAAGTTCCCACCGCGTCTGAGCAAACTGACATTGAATTTCCAGCCTCATAGATAGCTAATAATTGCTGAAAAATAAATTTAAAAATTTCAGAACGTTAAATTTGCGCCCTAAAAAGCTCTACCTCTTCTGAAACTTTTTTTTTGTTTGATAAATTGTTAATATAACCAACCGCCTTGACAAAAATTTCTCTAGATTTCTTTTCAAAATCTTGAAAATTCAGAGCGGTCTGGCAAATCGAAAGAATAGATAGAGATTTAGGGACCGTTGTATACGACCCAAAAATTTTGTGCGTCAAATGGGAAACTACAGTTATTTTGACGCCACCCGAGTGCTCACTCGCAGGTTCTTGTCTCCAAAAATAATCTGATTTATCAAAAATTTCGTCTATATTCATATAGACTTTCCCTTTTGGCCGAACAAAATCCCTGTCTGCCTCAAAATTTACCATAAACCCGTTATTTAACAAAATTTTATCCAATAATTTCCATTTCTTTTCCAACTTTTTCTTAAAAGATTTAACACAATTTCCGCTGCCACAAACATCCCAGGTGGAAATCTGGATCTAAAAGTTTTTATCAAAAAACACATTTTCGAACAAAATCTAGAGTTTTTTTTAGTACATTCAACAAAATTTTTTTTACAAAAATAAATATTTTCAGAAAGTTAATATTCTAGATTTGAAAATTCAAAATAATATCTATTTTTATTTTAGGCACAACGATGGTAGATCATTTGGACTTGGGTGAAAATCTACCCGATTTGGCCGAATTGTCAAACTTTGACTTTTCACTAAATGATACAGTGACCGGAGTCCCAAAACCGGTTTTTAATAATGCGACCAGGCGAAATCCCATACCTTTTAAGACTGTCAAATCAGCCGCTAAAACCGCTACAGCCGCCCTTATTGATAATGAGACTTCAGCTGTCCAATTTTTGAGCTTATGCTCCGTTTCGGATATATTTAGCGGCCAAAGTTATAAACTAATGCGATATATAGCCCTTCGCAGCGCAAATTTGACCAGTATGGGCCAACAGGCTCAACTTTCCAGTACACGGGACGACCCACATACGGATGTTGAGCGGAACCTCATAACGTATATGGTCCAATTACAACCGGTCGGTAACCAATACTGGGCCGAAATAGGTTAGATTTATTTTTTCAAAAAAAATTCAGATTTTCAAAAAAATTGTCAAAAATCGGAGTAAAATAACCAAATAAAAACTCACTTTTTGCGCATTTCGCTCCAATCGATTTCGTGCTTTTCGGTTATCCCATTTTTTCGATTTTTTCTCGTCTTCATAAAGTTCAAATTCTCGCACTTCAACGGTATCAGCAAAACTGACCTACAATAAAAAGTTTAAATTAACCCAAAATTTTTTCGAACCAAACAAATTTTTTTGCAAACCACAAAAATTTTTTTTCGA
The DNA here is from genome assembly GCA_004367855.1 of Oikopleura vanhoeffeni. NCBI lineage: Eukaryota > Metazoa > Chordata > Appendicularia > Copelata > Oikopleuridae > Oikopleura > Oikopleura vanhoeffeni. Next base: position 109,640 of record SCLH01000679.1, on the reverse strand, counting down.
ACCACCAAAAAAAAATTTTTTTTTCAAAAACGGCTAATGCGAATCGTTCCGTCTTTTATTTTTTCATATCCAAATAATTAATTTGTTTTACTAATTGTTTTACTAATCGTTTTACTAATTTATTTCCAAAATTTTTTAGGCAACATTTCTCCAAAATTAACAATATTTTAGTCGAAAAAACATATCCTGTATTTGGAAACTACTCGATCTCGCTAATTATCCGATCCGAGCCAAAAATTTCAGAGCTGATAAGTCAAAAATTGTGGGTAAATCCAATCCAACACTATCCGGTCAAGCTGATCAAACAACGCCTACTCACTACTCCGAAAGGACGAAATGAAAAGGTCAAAGTAAATCTGCATGATGAAGACATGTGCGAATCAGATTTACGCCAACTTATTCTCGACTGTAGCCCAAACAATAAGTTTTGCCTTAATGCCACTTTAGAAAATCTGGAATCACCTATAATCGCTCGTAAAAACGTCCGCCGAATTTCAAACTCCCCTAGTTCAACAAAAAAAAAATTGAGATTGGAATCGGACGACGATTTACCAGAAATTCCTAGGACCGCCGATTTCGGCTCCCCAACTTTCCCTTTAGTTAAAAAACGAAAACGCCCACGCCGCCGAAAAAATAAATTGCCCAATACCCACAATTTAATCTGCTCAGATTCTAGATCAAATTTGCCCGATTGCTACCGCGGCCAGGTGCCAGCTATTGTTCAACCTCAACCCCCTATAGCGCCACCTATGCCGCCACCAGTGGTCACTACATATTTTTCCAATAGTGGTCCCCAAAGCTTTTGGCCAGCAAATGCGAATTTTTTGAGCCCAAATAGAGAATATCTACAAAATTTGGCAACCCGTGAAGCGAACCTACAAAAATACTGGAACCTTTTTTTAGGCCAGCCAGGTTCGATTCAAACTGCTGATCCAAACTACGGTTTGGAAAATATCTCCGATACTTTCAATCGAAACGTATCCATTTAAAAATTAAAAAAAATTGGCCCCAAAATCTAAAAAGAAATCAAAATTTTTTTCAATTCGTACCTTTTTTTTCGATTTCAAAATTTCCGTCTTTTTCGCCATCATAAATCTATGCATGCCAAAATTTCTTCTTTATAACCAAAGATGCGCCCAGATTTTCAATAAAAATTGCTTTTCTCGTCCTCTGCTGATAAAATAAATTTATAAATGGCCTGCGAGTCACACAAAATTTTACCAGCATAGGAAAACTCATGTCTATTCCTTATATCTCGCGAAAAAGTCGAATCTTGAAAAGTTCTCACCGAATCAGTAGGTTAGAGAATTAGATTCCTATTTTCTCACTTTCCAAAACCGACCAATAGGATTAGCGCGACAAAGTTAAATTAACCCATTGATTTATAGTAAACCAAAAAACTTGGGGTTCATCAGTCTATCCATAGACCACTATTTTAGTTCATTGAACTTTGTAGCCTAAGGCCGTTTCATCTACTACAGAGGCCACGAGTTAAACCTACTCAATCGAGTACATCTTTTGTCATAATTAAAATAACTCGCTCACTCTAGAGAACACGGCTTTTGGTAAGGAGGAGATTTAAGGTTAAGTGACAAGAGATTAATATTCATATTTATAATAGGGTTTTGTGTATTTTAAAGAAATAGAAGAACTTACTCGACAACGCTGTTGCTTTCCCAAGGACTTCTTATTTCCGTTCAACTTCCGATCATTTCCTGCCATTTGTGTAAAATCCCTAAATAAACATTATCTATTTATTTACCAGTATTCACCAGTATCTTATTCTTGAGTACCAGTACCGGTAGAATACCGTCTCAACCCTTTATAGAGCAGGAAAAGCACTTTTTAGTGATGTATTTCATATAAAGATTTAAGGTAAAAAAAAAAACGAAACTGCAAAAAAACATTTCACAAGTATCGCCTATAGTTTTCCCGTAATCGTCAGGATATGGGGTTCCTTCTAAAAATATCCTAACCTAAAGGAATTTTTTTAGGTCAACCCCCTAGTCATGACGATACGGGAAAACCATAGGTGAATACGAGAAACGGTTTTTGGCATTCAACTGCCACTTAAAAAACGCTAAATTTGGAGAATTTTCCTTTTTCATCGGACTAGCCGGGGTTACCGGTTAACCGGAGATTTATTATATAGGTATATTCAGTAATAAATTGAGAAAAAAAAATCGAAACGTTTTTTCTTCCAGGAAATTCATCAAAAATAATATTAAGAAGTAAATGTGTGAGACAATCGTGGGTATAAGAAGGAACCAAACATAAAAATTAACTTTTCCGACTGAATTAAAAAAACAATTTTGGGCTATTCGAGGATCGAACCTACCAAAAAATACATTCCGGTTTATCCGTGAAACCAGATGTCAAAATAAACTAATACAATTCTCCATATAGCTTTTTAAGTGGCAAGTTGAATGGCAAAAAACGTTTGTTCGATATCGCCTAATGGTTTTCCGTAAATCTGCATAACTAAGGAGAGTGACCTAAAAAAAAACTAACCTTAGTCAGTTTTTTAAAGAACGGCCACCCTTCTCATGGCGATTACGGGAATAAACCGAATGTAATTTGGTAGTTCGAATCTCGAGGCCCAATTTTTTTTTCTAAAATCCAGCCGAAAAAGTTTAATGTAGTTCGTTTATTTTTATATCACCGATTGCGACACATTACTGCTTGAACTATATTTTTTGATGAATTCCTGGGAAAAAAAACGAGTTTCGATTTTTCTTCTCAAATTTTATACTGAAAATACCTATATAATAAATCTTCGGTGAACCGGTAGTCCGATGAAAAATAAAAAAATTCCCCATTGAGCTTTTTTAGCAGTTGAATGCAAGAAAAAGTTTCTCGATATCCTCTATGGTTTTCCCGTACTCGTCATGACTAGGGTGGGGTAACCTAGAAAAAAAACTAACTAAGATAACATTAGTGGGATTCGAACACGCGCTATAGAGATAGTAAGCAATTTTAAGATGGACTTAGGTTGGGAAAAAGATATACAGCAGGGTCCGGCGTATAGGTGAAAGTTTTTTCGCTGAAAACCTTCACCTGTACGCCGGATTTCACCTATACGCCAGATTTCACCTATTCGCCGGACGTCGGGGAAGATACGCTCTGATTGGTCAATTAAAACAAGATCTAGAATTAATAATTTAGTTAAAGGGTAGTCAGAGTAAGAATTTAGGGTGATTTTTGGTCAATTTTCATCACAAATGCAAAAGTAAATGTTTTGAAAACCTCAGAAACTACTTTTTTTGGTAATTGATTCACGCAGTAATTCGAATTTAGGTTATAGAATATATTTATTTAATTTTTTCGACAAAATAAATTAAATAAAGATTTTATTAAAAATGAATTCCAAACTGATTTCTACAAAAAAGGAACCATTCAAAAAAACTATCACTTATTGCTTACATAGAAATTAAAAGTGTTAAAAATACGCCACAAAAATCTTAAGGGAGTCGGTGCATTTTGACAGATACGGATATGGGCTCTTGATGAAAAACTTTTCACTGGGTTTATATATTTATCTCAATATACCATCAAAGTAATGTTTGATAATCCAGGTCACTTTTGTAACTACAGGATTTTTGAATTTATGTTTTTTTTAGAAAATTTTGAGTTCAATTAAACCTTTTCAAATTCGACAAATTTTTAAAAAAAGTTCCGAACATTATAAAAAAATGCCTTACTTTTTGTTCAATTTTTATTTTCATTATTTGTTTCAAATCAACGAAAAAAACTCTTCAAAATGGCAACTTTGACTTTTCGCTTAGTTGACCACATATTTTTTATATGCTATTTGAAAAATCATTTGGCATTTTTTTGGGATTTTCGGTCGAAAGTATTTGGAAATATTTTGAAAATTTTTTTCATTTCTTGTTCAAAATTTTTCAAACTAATTTTTCTGGAATCCTTAGCTGAAAATATTTGGAATGACTACTTTCACTATATTTAAATATGTCTTCGTTCTTGTTAATAATCTGAAGCATACTTTTCTAAACGAAACTACGGATCTGCAGAAATACTCCAAAGCCCNAAACTCCTGAAGAAAAATATTTTTTTCGATGTGGTAAAATTTCTTTTTTTTCCGTCTTTTTTCACAAATTTAAACTTTCGATTTTGACGTAGAAATCGTATAAAATTAAATTTAATAAATCCGAGACAATGGTCGAACGCGTATTTAAGGGCTCCTAAGTAACAAATAAAAAAATGATAAATTTTACTGTTATTTAGACACCATGGAAGGAAACGCGCGTTTGTTGCGTGTTATTTCAAAAGACGATTTATAAAGTGAAAATAATCAATCTGAAGAAATTCAGATCATACAAAGTAAGCTGAAAAGTGGCAAATTGTGTTCAAAAAAGTTTTTATTCGAAAATTTTGAAGTGGCAAAAAGTTTCCCATCAAGACAAAAAAATTTGAAAAAGAGCAAATCTGTCAAAATGCACCGACCCCTTCAAAAAAAAGCTACTTGGACCGTTATAGCCCCCTGTATGATTCGTATCATGCGGAGAATTTTTATATTCTGGAAAAAAATTTTACTAGGAATGGAAATTAAATTATATTTGTTTTTGCTATATTGAAAAAGTATTTTACAACGTTTCGAATTTATTATTCATCTTCAGGTAATGAGTGAAAACAGAAATATTTTTCAGAACGAAAAGTTGACACAAAAAAAGAGAAACAAAAGTTATTTGGCAAAAACGGGCTCTCAGAAAATTTTGCCAAATTAATTCTTTTTTTGTGTCAACTTTTCGTTCTGAAAAATATTTCTGTTTTCAGTCATTACCTGAAGATGAATAATAAATTCGAAACGTTGTTACAATACTATTTAAATATAGCAAAAACAAATATAATTTGTGCCTCAAAAACCCAAATACAAGGAAATTAAATTGTGTCATTAATACACCACTACAAAGAAATGGAGTAGACTGTAGTTGTCCTGCACTTATTATAGCACAAAATATTTCCAGAAGATTTCTCGACTTGATTTTCAAACAAAAAATATAAATAGTTATCGTGAAAAATGGCCTTTGAAATAATTGATAGGATTTATTTGAACAAAAATTTGTGCAGATTTTAAAGACAAATCAACTGTACTAGATTAATGAAATAAAAAGTTAAAATTATGGATTAATTTAATGGTTTTGTATTCATTAAAATACTCGAATCTGCCTTTCTTTCGGCTTTCGGAAAACGCCTATCTTTCTGCCTAAAAAGTTTTGAAAAAAAACCCTATCTTTTGCCTTTCACCTTTACCGTATAGGCTATACGCCGGACCTCAGGAAGAAAAAGTTTTCATTTTCAGATGCGTGGGCGATTGTGGAGGCTTACGTAGGTTTTTGCGTAGGTTTCAACTATACCGTATAGCCTTCACCTATACGCCGGACCCTGCTGTATAAAATTTTCTTTGAAGACGATATTAATAAACTTCAGACATTGTCGGGTGTACAGCGCTGAAAAGTCTTGTTCCTATTCTGCACGTTACAAAATTTCCTTGATATCAAGGATTTTTTCCATGAAAAAAAGTCAAAAATGGCCAAAAGTAGAGAAACAACTTTTTTGAGATAAAAATTGCCCTTCAATTGCGTTTTGATACCAAAAAATGTCCTGACTATCATAAAAAATGACGCCTATGCCACCCGCCATCATATTTGGATTTTTTTCAGGAATAAAGTTTCTAAAAATTGAGTGCCAAATGGCACTTACCGGTTGTATAGCCAAGTGTTGTTAATTTCATCGATAGTTTAGAAATGATAATCGCGCGACCATCCCATTAGTTGACATACGGAGATTGAATAGATACCAGAAAATTAAATTAGTAATTATGCCTGATTTTTTATTGGAAATTCGAAAAACCACTATTAAAAAATTTTTGACATGATTTGCGAAAAATTTTCATAATATTTCCAAAAAAGTCGACAAATGATGAAAAATAAAGATTTTCTGATTTTTCAAACGGCGGTCAGAAAATATGTAGGCATCTATAAAAAAAATAAAGTGGCTATTTTTCCCCCACAGATTTATAAGAAAAAAAATTTTGGACAAAAAATGGGGAAAATTTTCATAATGTTTTGAATTTTTTTGAATTTTTTACGATTTCAAGCATGACAACCCGAACTTAAATCTTTCCTTAAGGGGGTAGTCGTCGCGAATATATTTCGCTTAAAAATTGAGACTATACTAAATCGGCCAAAAAAATGACAATGAGCTTAATCAAAGATTTTTTTGATTACAAGTTTAACCGCTAGAGGGCCTCAAAGACCAAATCTTAGAAACCTTTCTCCTTCTTTAATACAAATAAGATCTACCCAATTTTTCGGCTATGGCTGCAGTACAAAAATATCTAACTTTAATTCGAAGGTTAAAAAATTTTTACTAAAAAATACAGTAGATAACCCTCAAAATGAAATTTGTAACGCTTATTGCACAGGGGATGTATATGCAGAAATCCCAAATTAGTGCTTGATATATGCTCTACAATATGTTTTGTAATTAAGGCTTCCATATTATGGAATTGTTCATCTGCGTCTAGGATTATTTTATTTTGTATCGCGGGAAAATTTTCCTTTTTATAGAGTATGAGTCATAATGCTAGCTATTGGACCGGAAATGACCATTCAAAAAAATTTCCCTGTTTTGTTTTATAAAACTAGAGGTCTCAAACTCGGTGATAAAAATGCCTTTCGTTAAAATTAGTTTTAATTATAATTTAATTTAACATCTCAAATATAATAATCCTTATACATTATTTAAAAATACAGTATCGAAAAGTACTAGACTACAGCGCTCGCCCAATCGCAGACTGCGATTCGCAGTGCTAGCTCTACCACACTACCACTTTCCTAGCTTTACCACACCGTTCTATAAAGTATATTTGGACGCGGACGACTGGAAGCCTACCCTCTGGAACACATTTAATTTCCATTTTTTATGATAGCATGTTCGACCAACCGTAAAATTGAGTTGACCGCGAGCAAAAATTTTTTTTTAAAAGTCGTATTTTTTTTGTCTTATTTCAAAACAATTTGATTTTTTCACAGAGAATGTAAATTTTAATAACAAAAAAATTATATTGTCTTTCTGCCCATTTTTACCTTAAAAGTGCTTCAAAAATAACGAAAAGTGTCGTTTTTGGCCATTTTTGCCACTAAAAGTCGTATTTTTTTTCGTTGTATTTTAAGAATATATTTTCATTCAAGATAGAACATTTTCTAGACAAATTAGAAAAAATGATATTGTCTGATGTTCAAATTTCTGGCCTGAACTCCCAGGATCACAGTTTGAAAATTATTTTTTGAGGTCAAGGTCATGGTATCAAAATTGGATCATATCAAAAGATTCGCAACTATCATGTTTCTGGAAACGGTATTATAAACTATGGCCAAATTATTTACCGTTCTCACGCAAAAGCAAATAACATTTTCTCATTTTAGACACTAAGAAAAAATTTCAATACTTTTTTGGAAAATTTTGAATTTTTTTTCACAATTTTTAAAATTCACATAACTAAACAGGCCACGTTGAGATCAGAAATCGTTAAATTAAGTTGACAGCACTTCCAGTTCAATAGATATGGCCTGCCTATACAACCCCCTTAAATGAATATAAATGGTTTTATTACGCTGGAAAATATTTATATCAGTTCAACGAACTATGATAAGCATAAAAAATATAATAATTTATTATTTTCGTAAGTTATATTGACTCCAGTCTGCCGAGTTTTTGGCTCCTTCTTGAACTTTAGAGAGATTTGATTTCGAAATTTTGTTATTGCAAAAATTTGAACCTTTTCTGTATCAGGATCTCGTTTCCAGATAATTTCCATCGCGCCAGATAAAGATTTTTTTTTCGAATGGGGAGCAAATTCCCCAGTGATTTCAATATTGAAGGAGGCATTTTGTTTCAAATTCCTGACTTTGATGTCAAGTGATGCGCTCTTTGGATACAGTAATGTTATCTTGAAACTTTTCCTTGAAAACAGGTACAGGGGGGGCACAATATCACTGGAAGTTTTTAACCAAAACATGTCGACAAAATAAGCACATTCGATATCCCTTTATCTCTTTTTTGTTCCGTTTTAATCCATGATTAGCAAACGTTGTGTGTTTTTAAGTACAGGTAGGGGGGATCACAACAAAACAAAAGTATGATAAAAGGATATAAATGGATAAATCCCTTTATCACTTTTTGGTGATAACGCGTAGCCACTACTCTTTTTAACGTGTGATTTTAACGTTGTGGCTACGCATTCTAACCAAAAAGTGATTAAGGGATATATATATATATATTGTCTGGAGACTAATCAATATTGATATATAAAGTTGATCTCAGCAAATTACCATTATTTGTAATGGTAAATTATTCTTATGGCTCGCTTTTTTTTGTAACACAGTCATGTAATAAATGCAAATCAACCAAAAAAAATGGGGAGAGAAATTAGGTTTCTTCTCAAAAATGACAAAAATTGTGGGTGTTCAAAATGAAATTAAATCAAAAATGTGTAAACTTAAGTAAAATATTTACTCATTTATTAAATAGCAACGTTTCGAAGATTAATTATCAGGCTGATGGGAAATTTTAAGACTTGTTACTTACAAGTTGTAAGTTTCGAAAACTATTAAGTAAGTTTATTAAGTAAAATATGTTTAAGTACTCCACCAAACGCAATCAAGAAGAAATCAAAAAAGTAAACTCCGGAAATTCAATCTTGAAATATGTCGTCATTCATGAATCATTTGGCGGTATGGGAACTGAAATAATTTCAGCTTAAAATTGTGAAATTCTGTAGTTATTTTAGGCGATATCGGCAAATTCTGCGATATCTCCCCCCTGTATTATTTGTATTAGATTTTGAACTCACATTATCCAAAAAATATAAATAGTATATAAAACCATAATAGAATAAAATTTGAAACGCTGCGAAGAAGAAACATCGATGCTCCGGCATGACCATTTCTAAATTTTAAATTATAGAAATCTGAATCGACTGATGAAATCTGTAATTGTGAGAAAATAAAGGCCAAGTTTATTGTTTTTGGGTATAATTTATATACTGTATAAACCAGGGATCCGCAAAACTGGATTGGATCGTATTTGAATAATTGGATCGGATTGGATCGTATCGGATCGTAACGTTTTTTTCCGATACGATCCAATATGATTAAAATTTAGGGGTCAGTCGATCCAATATGATTAAAATTTAGGGGTTAGTCGATCCGATCCGATTTCTATATTGTGATCACATTCTTATACATTCTTATCGAATCTGACATCAAATAGATTTATTTTTATGATATTTTTCAAAGTGACCCTCCGCGCAACAAAGTGACGACTACTTCAATTTAAAATGATATTTAACATGACAAATTAAATTGTTTATTTACCGATATAGTCATCGAAAAAATCGTATTGGATCGGATCGTATCCAATACAGTTGAAATTTAACCCCCCTTCGGTACAATCCGATCCAATACAGTTAAAATTTAACCCCCTCCGATACAATCCGATCCAATACAGTTAAAATTGTACCCCCCTCTGATACGATCCGATCCAATAGAGTTAAAATTGTCCCCCCCTCCGAAACGATCCGATCCAATACTACTTTAATTTTACCCTTCTTCGATACGATCCGATCCAATAAATTTAAAATTTTACCCCTCTCCGATACGATCCGATCCGATATAGTTTTTATTTCACCCGTTCTCGATCCGATCCAAAACAATTATTTTTCGTCATGCCGATCCCTGGTATAAACATGATGTGTAAATTTTTTCTGAATCTGCATATTTCTATTTTTCATGTTTAAAGGAACACTTAAACCTTTCTGATGTAGAATAGCTGCCTAAGCTCTAGTTAGTTTTGGTGGAAAAATGTCACGCTTGAGAAAAAGTAGTTGAGTATAACCATAAACGGTTATTTCAACATAATTCGCTGCCAACTATTCGAGGACCCACTTTCAGAAGGCTCAATTTGAGCGCTGTTTACAGAAAATTCTCATAAGATCAACCTTCAGTTTTCCCTTATGATCAAGTAAAAGAGTTAATTTTTCGAAAAAAATCAAATTCTAGAAACTTTGTGTTTAATTCTAGAAAATATTATTTGAAAACAAGGTTTATTAAACCAAGTGATACAGTATCACTGATACTACGTCATGAGACGCACCAGGAAATCTATCATTATCTAAATAACTGCGCTGTGCTCTGTTTCACTCAATACTTCTGTATAATTAAGTATATCTGTTGGAAATCGAAAGATGTTTTCAAATATGTTCAAAATATTTACAAAAAATTCAATTTTTTTTGAAAAAATTGTTAGTTTTCTCGATTTAATAAAATTATTAGATAATTATAACGATATTAAGGGGGTGGGCGAGGCAATCTGGACCTTTTTAAACTGCGCCTCAAGAATAAATGGAGAACAGTAGTAAGTTCATTATACTTTGTATGCAATGACAAGGTTTTGATGAATCTTTGGGATTAAAAAAATATTTTCCATGTTTGGAATAGGCTGTTCAACCTCTAGTAGAATGCCAAAAATTAATCTTAAAATTTTTTTACAGCTTTCGTCCATGACCCAATTTTTACGATTTTTCACGAATGATCATTTTATTCACGTGAAAATCCACGCTCGGGCCCGGAATTTTAATTTTTTCCCTAGGTGGCGCTAAATCGCAAAAATGATCATTTTTTTTTAATTTTTTACCAGCATTTATTGTTGGTCGCATTTGTTCGACATTTTGGCTCAACTATAATAGCGGTATGAAATTCGACGATCTGGCCCCGAATTAACGATTTCGCCTTTTCAGCCAAATCTCATGTGAAATTTTATATTATCAATTTGATTTCCGTATTTCAATCGATGGAAAGGTCAAGCGAATATTGTTTCTGAACTACTGATAAAATTTACAACACTTGCTTGTGACGCGGTTTTGCAATTTGGCACGCAATTTAATAAAAATTTATTATTTTCAAAAAATTGATATAAAATTGCGGGTGTAATAGCTACTTTACTTTTAAAGTCAGAACTTTTTTTTATATTAAACTACAATTGAAGGTCATTTTTTTTTTCCTAAAAAGCTGTTTTTCTCTATTATTCATGGAAAAAAACTTTCATATTAGAGAAATTTTTCATGTGGAAATGATTCTCCCATAATTAGCGCATAACACCCGAAAATGTCTGAAGTTTATAAATATCGCCTCAAAAAATCCCACATCGGGTCAAGTTGGAAATGGAGTTGTAATGAAAAGTGGTCTTTGATATTTTTACAGATACTTAAGAATGTTGAGAAATTTAAAATATAATCGTTTGCAAGAATTACAACTTTTATTGAAGATAAAAATAAAATAAAAAATTTTCACATTTTTTTCTTTCATAATTTATGCTATCATATTTTTGGAGTGATTTATGAATCATAATCATCCAAAAAAATGTACCAATCTGCCACATCGCTGCTACCCCCTTAAAAAGGTCGCCTCAACTGCCCCTTTAGGGGGTGGCAGCGATGTGGCAGACTGGCGTCAATTTAACTTACGAAAAATAATTCGTTGGTTTATTTTTTTTGAGCTCATTATCGTAGTGAACCAGAAAAAATGTGGTATCAGCTCATTAAAAATATTGTATTTATCTTTATTAACCTCCTCACACCCAGAAACGAGAACTTCGCCTCACACCAAAGCCTATCTAAAGGCAATACTTTGAGCGCTTATCACGGGAAAACTGGGAAGATATTCAATTTAACTTATCATTGTCACTGATTGAGATCAAGGATAAAATTAAGTTAACAGCACGTAACATTTTTAAATTTCGGAGTTTGTAAATTAGATAACTGCGAGAGAAAAGAAAGGTTCACTCACCTTGTATTTCTTGAAAAACTTGAGTGAAACTTTAGCTATTAAAACTTGGTCTCAAATTTGAAATATGATATCTTGATCGCTTACAAAACAATTATTCTTATCGCCGCGCGTCAAAATATATGCAGTGAAATGTTAAAAATATTGCTAATCAGCTGAAAACTCAAAATCAGTACCACCTCATGTTTTATATTTGATCGATTTGTCTTTGTCGGCTCTATTTGTGTTAAATTGCCGTTCAGTTCTTTCGAAAAATAATTTTTTGAAAAATATTTTTTTCATTATTTTAAGTTTCAGAAAAATCACTTGTGAAAAAATTATTTTTCGTATCGAGACTGCAGATAAAATAAACTCATATCAAAAGAATCCTCGAATACTTCCCTATAAACCTACTTCCTTAGAATTTCGATATTATGTATCGTTTTCATACATTTAATTTTTTAAGAAATTTTGACAAAAATCCTAAAAAAAGTAGGAAAAAATAACTTTCGAACGGCTTATCGTATAAAATTTTCAACAATATTTTTGCGAATAAAATTGCAAACTCTATGACATATTTGAATTGTAGGTCTGTGACGATGTTATTTCTGCGCCGTTTTGCCTCCGGAAAATTTTTTTGCCTTTAGATAGTCAAAGGGTGTGAGGGGGTTTAAGGAAAGATTTGCGTTCAAACTATTATTTTTGAATTCGTAAAATTTTCAAAAAAATTCAAAACATTATTAAAATTTTACGCATTTTTCACCCAATTTTTTTTTTTCAAAAATCTGTGAATAAAAACTAAAAAAAATGCCACTTCAACTTTTTTCATGCATGTTCACATATTTTCTGACTGCTGTTCAAAAAATCATAACATGTTCATTTGTCATTTTTTGTCGACTTTTTTTAGAAATATTATGAAAAATTTTCGCAAATCAAGTCCAAAATTTTTTATTAATGCTTTTATAAATTCTTCTTGAAAACCAGGCCGAATCTGTTGTGTTACTTTCTGGTGTCTATTGGATTTCGTTTCTGACCAACTGATGAAATTTACAACACTTGCTTGTGACACCGGTTTGTGCTATTTGGCTCGCAATTTATAAAAATTTTATTTTTCTCAAAAAATATCAATTAAATTTCGGGTGTTAAAGGCTACTTTTTTTTTCAAAGTCAGGAGATTTATCAATATTAAAACGCAATTGAAGGTCAATTTGTTTTCAATAAAGCTGGTTTTATCTATTTTTCATGAAAAAAACTTTCATATTAAGAATTTCTCATATGGATAATGATTCTCCCACTGATTAGCGCATTAACACCCGAAATGCCTGAAGTTAATAAATATCGCCTTCAAAAACGTTTCACATCGGGTCAAGTTGGAAATAGAGTTTATAACTTATAATGAAAAGTGCGTTTTCATGTTTTTACAGCTACTTAAATATGTTGAGAAATTGAAAATATAAACGTTTGCAGTGAACACTTTTATTTAAGAAAAAAAAAAATTTTCACCTTTTTTCATAAATTCACTCCGAAAAATGTACAATCGGCCAATCGCTGCTACCCCCTTAAGACAAATTGATAAAAGAGTACCACTCTGGCATGATTTTCACACGAAAAATATTTTTCAAAACATATCAAGTCTATTTATACAAATATCGAAATAAGAATATATAAGATTTTGGAATTTCACTTATCAAAAATAATTTCTCTCCAGAACTTCCTGAGATGTACTTTGTTTTTGCAAAATGACTCAACGAATTTTCCTTAAAACAAGCTCACTTTAATTTTTTATTCTTTTCAAGTCGAATTATTTCTTGGAAGTAATACTTAAAAATCGCGAAAAATCGCCTTTCAATCAACTCATAAAATTTGAACCTATCATCCGATAAATTTTAAGTGATTTAATTAGATTAACTAAATTGAATTTGAAAATAAATTTGAACGAAAAATTTCTGCGATGATTTTTTCCATCATTTTTGGACGATTCAAAGTGGCTTGAGCATTTTGAAAGGCTCTATGCCTCGGAACTTCCGAGTCGGAAGGGTTGAAGATTTTATGAGCAGCCAAACCCGGCTATTATAAAATTTAATGCAAATCATATTTTTCATCATTTTCAGAGTTAAATAATATATTTTGGGATTTTTTGTTGACCTGATTAACCCTATTTAAGAATTTGATAAAATGCGGTTTCTCTGGTAATTCACTGTAGCTTAAAATATATATATTCACCACGAAAAAATCCATTATAACTGATCCGACAAGTTGTTATTCATCTTGCTCACTCTAGTTTCAAATTAAATTGTTCTTGGCCGATTACTTTCCGCTCATTCCAAAAAATAATTTCGATCTTTACGCCTTTTACCTGATACGCAAATTACACAGACTTTAAATCAGAATGTTGATCAGAAAAGCATTCAAAATATCTCAATTATTCAAAGTTTCTATAAATGCATAAATGAGACTGTGTCACTGCATATTTGATCATAAAATAAATAAAGTTTATCAAATCTTAATTTTAAATAATTTTTAAACTGGGGATGTGTCGCGTTTCGAGTCCAAATCTTGGATGGCTCGATAATCAAGGTCTGCATTGGCGGTCTTTAGTTTATACAGTGACCTACAAATTCAGGTTTAATCGGTAAATAGCTCTCTTTCAAATTATCTTATTTTTGGGTAGAAATGTATTAAACATGTATGTTCATTTTAGCAAAGATAAACTCGAATCTGATTATCAGACTCTGATCAGCCTTCGAGTGATGCAAGATCATACTCAAATCACTGTTGTTCCTGTAAAAATGAAAATAAAATTATGTCTTTTTAACCCTTGGAGGCTCAAAACCTCATTTGAGGCTCAACTTTGAAAGCTTATTAGGGGAAAAGTAAAAGTGCTTGCAACTTTATTGTTCTTTAGTCCTTGAGATTAAGTATAGACTTAAATTTAAATAGTATGTAATTTACATTTTGATTTTAATATCCCTAAAGAAAAGTGACATTCACGAATTGAGCTTTAACCTACGCAATTCAATTGCGAGAAAATGGGAGACGTCAGAACAAAAATTAATAACGGAAAAGATTAAGAATTAAATTTTCTAAAAAGTGACAGGTGGTTTCAGAAAAAAAGAACCTGACCTACGCAATTTATCGAAATCACTTTCAAAAAATAAAAATTAACTCAGATCTCTCTGGAAAAAAATTGAAAATGCAGTAGTTTCAGAAATATTTTCCTGAAAAGTGAATCATTCAGAAGCAACCTGCAATTTCTGGTCTTTAATCTACAAGTATTTTTCAAACTAACTCTGGGCCTCTAAGGGTTAAGAAGTTTTTGAGAATCATATCAGTATTATCTAAGTGAGGTCAATGAATCTTCAAAAAATGACCTATTTCAGATTTTCTTTCTAAAAACACATTAATGAATTTGAAAAAATACTCTTCAGGAAAATCAAAAATAGTCTCAGAATTGCCTCAAGGCTAATCTTTAACCATTGAAAACTAAGCAATTCCAGTTTTAGGTTAATTACCTTGGAAGTATAACTTTTTTCTCATCAACCATAACAATTTCAAAAATGCCTAACGTATTTTTCCTAATGCATATTGCTTTTTTTCTGCTTCAAAAACTGCGTAGGTTGGAATTAAAAGTGAAGATATTATATAAATTTACGAAATGTTTGATTTTCGGTTTCATTGTTTGTTTTCACATTGAACCTGGCTGGTTCATTGTCCAAAAATTTAAAAGTTTTTTGACATAGGATTTTTTTTGAACATACTTTCATACAGTTATTCTTTTCTCATAGTAAAGGATGTTCTATTTTTTGGGCGTTGTTCCCCTTACGACGCTATGAATACTTCCGCCACTGAAAATGATTGGTTTTGTCTTTCAAATAGAAACGATTGTTTGTGCCTCATCAGTGATGAGTCATCACGGGCCAGTCACAACGCTCGCTTGGTGAAAGTATCCATAACGTCGTAAGGGAACGACGCCCAAAAAATAGGACATTCTGTATGTTTGAACTTCCTCAGCTCATGCATTTATCATAACAAATGATAGGTGGAAAAAAATCTACCATAAATTACCTCGTTGAAAAATTTATACGTCAAGTCGTGTGATACATAAAACACCATTGCAGTTTAACAATCAGAGGTCATGCAAGATATAATTTAATAATGTAACGTTCAAAATGTAACTAAAAACAATAAGCTCAATAAACTCAACTCAATACATACTCATCGATACAAACATTTTAGTGAAAGGACATTAACCTGAGAATCTTCGAAGCTCTCATTAAAAAAGGATCTTTAAGTTTTTTTAAATAACGTCAGTGTTTCTATCGCTCACTTAAATCGTGAGAGCACCATCGTCTTTTTTTTGTATCGATTCCAATCAGTTTTTCTCACCCACTTTATCAAATTGAAGAATTAACAAATATAATATTGCTGAATCAAGGAGTTTTCTTAGTGATATTAGTATTTAGTTGTTTGAAATGAGATTGACCAGAACTTTAACCACGTACGAAACTGATATTGAATAAATGTGCCATCATCATTTTTCGGTTTTGAACAAACCTAGAATAAAACGAAAAACAAGAATTCAATATAACATAATTGAACATAATATAACATAATAACATAATTCTGGATGAACTACAAAAGGGTTTGTGTTTTTGGGAAGTTGATGAATCCTTCATTTGAATAGTTTGTGGCAATTATAGTTTCGGTAATAATGTTTATCCCCATTGATTTTCACTTTTTCGAGGCGATCTTGCTGGGAAACCATAATCGACATGTACAAGTTTGATAATCGGTCTTTGAAATCCTGAAATTAACTGCAAATTAAGGAAAAAATGAAACTGACCATGTGGTTCACCGCATATGAAATTAAAAATATTGTGAAATTCAAATTTAAAAATAATATTTTCTGGTTAACCCCCTCACACACGGAGCCATTTTGAAAATATAGACCAGAATTCGCAGGTCACTTCTGAGTAACTCACTTTTTCGGTTATTTTTTTTTGAATCTGCTTCATTTTCAATTTTCGTTCTGACTTTTTTGAGTAACCTTTTATTTCTTCAGAAGTGATTTCGATGAATTGCGTTTATTTCCGGAAAAAAAGCTGTAGATAGAGACCAAAAATTGCAGGTTATTTTCTGAGAAGTCACGATTTAGAAAATTTAATTCTGGATCTCCTCCATCATTTATTTTTGTTCTGACGTCTCTCATTTTCTCAGAAATGAATTGCGTAGGTAACAGATCACTTTGTAAATGTCACTATTCTACGAGGTTAATAAAGTCAAAATGTATATTTTAGGGTATAAAAAGTTAGGTCTATCCTAAATCTCAAGGACTAAAGAACAAAAAAGTTGCAAGCACTTTTACTTTTCCCGTGATAAGCGCTACGGTAGCGTCCCCGAATGGCGTTTTATGGGTGAGAGTGTTTAATCAGCGGAAATTGTATTTTGAAAGTCAGAGTATGTATACAAATTATTCAGTGGAACAAATGGACTGAATAATAATTATATTGTTTGTCTGATTTTTTTTCAAAAAATCAAAAATAACATTTATAAGAAATCTAAATTAAAATTTTTTTTTGAAAGTCTTTGTAGAAAATTCAATAAAAAACTGATTTGACCCAAATAAAATTATTCATTAACAAAATTTAATATAGACTTTGTTATATAGTTAGGGTGCGCAGCGGAAACCCTACAGACTGAACTAAAACTCCTGATGAACATTTATTTGCTATCGGGGGGTAATCGCCACCGAAAAAGACGATTCCGAGCAAAGAAATTTTTTTCTCATTATTTTAATTTAAAAATTATAATTTGACCGCTGCACACCCTATATATAGTCTATTATTTTATTAGATAGTATCTTAACCCCTACTTACACGAAAGGTTTTAGTACGTACTTGCACGATTGTGTTTCAGATCACATAATGAGTATGTTTTCTCCGAAAAATGGCTACTTTCAAAAAAAAAATTTAAGAAATTGAATTAAATTATTATGGTGTTTGAAATTCGAGAATATTTCTAATTTTGGAAATACATCTGATTTGTTTTTGCCACTCGAAAGAAGACTAAGTCTCAGGTTTCACAGATCAGTTGAACAAGTCAATTTAATTCGAAAATTTTATTATAATTTTAAATTACCGGTTGACAACCGGTGAGATAGACAGACTTATTTTTCTTTTAACACCACCACTGTTTGATGTGAGATCAGATGATGCCAAAATGTCTCTCTTGAAAAATTACCCCTGTAAGTGTATTTTCAGAATCTTATCTAGTCCCAGTCTCGAGATTCGAAGCAGTGCTTTCAACACCACCAGGTCTTGTCGAATCACAAAAAAAATGATGGAGAACATTTTTGCTCGAAAAACTACCCTCATAAGTATATTTATTGATTTAAATTTTGGTCCCAGTCACGATATAGAAGAAATTTCATTTTGCGCCACGAAGTGGTGCCGGGTGTCGAATTTAATAATGTCAAAATTAATGATGTCAAAATATACCTCTCCGAAAATTACCCTGACATGTATATTTTAGATTATTATCTGGTTCAAGTGCTGTTTTAACTGCATGAAACAAAACATTGCGTGAAAATAATGCATTTTTGGTCTGATGAGCAATTTCTGAAAATCACCAAAATTCTTGAAATTAAATATAAGGGGAACTTTTGGGGGTATGTTCCGATAGTCCGCAGCGGACTGTCCGCTGGCCAAAATGATAATTCCTCAAAACATTTTTGCTCTCTGTGATCTGAATCACACTCGTCCAGGTGAGGGTTAATTTGGAATCTAGAATTTCTGATATTAAGAAAAATATTTTTCAGAAAATTTCAATGATAAAAAACTTTAAAATTTCTCAAAACATGTTTCTCAAATTGTTATTATAACTTAGGTTCAGTATCAGAAAGTTAACATTACCATCATTTCTTTGTTTGCAGAAAGCCATAATATTTGCTGATTTTTTGATCTGATGCTTATGATTTTCAGACAATATTTTCCAGGGTGAAGTGAAAAAACTTGTCTTTGGCATTTAACTCAATACAGAAATAAATAAACTGCACAACAAAGTCTTAATCACTGTTTTATTTATTTTTTATTTTTGCTCGACATAAATTTAATCACAGCATCGATAGTTTCTTCGCTGTTGTATCTTGTCGCAAGAATTTTACATTCGGCTGCATTCACAGCGTGTAATTTTACCTTTTCTTCAGCATTTCTTATCAAGGATTTTCCGAGTTGAACTGAACCTACTGGAAGATCAGCAAGTTCGTCAACTCGAGCGGCGGCAGTTTCTCTGAAAGATTCAACTGGATAAATTGCAGATACCATACCAGCGCGAAGCATCTGAAATTTCCATCATCAAAATAATATATGATTAAAATCACGTTATCAGCCGTGGAATTGTTCGAGATACATTTATTTATATATCTTTTGTGGAGCCCCTGTACAAAAATCAATTCAAAGTCGTATTTTTTGATAAAAAGATATATTTCAATGTTTCCGAAATTTTTTTTTCGTTTTTCCGGTGACAACTACACCGTAGTACTTTTTGTCAAATAATCCCTCAAAGTGTTCAGGAGACATTTGATAAGGATATCGACTGCAGAGCATCCCGTACAAAATTCTAAGAATCAATCCAAAGTAAAATTTTTTAGATAAACGAGGTCTTTGACACCTAAGTTAAAAACGAAAAAAGTCCAAATGAAATTATTTTCTTCCCTAAAATCAACCGAACCTCCTCCAGTTATTTTTAAGATGATCTGAGAACTTTTATTCTCAACTGGATTCAATCGCGTCTATACTAATGGTCATTCGGATAACAAAAAAATGCTTGTCACATAATGACTCACATTCAGAATAATTTTCTAGCCAAGTTTTAAACCTAATTTGGGAGAACATAACCCGAAAAAAAAATTCGGTGTCTTTGAATTGCTTGTGCACTTGAAAGATCAACAAAGAAAATGCATTTTAAGATATTCTGCCTGCAGAAAATGTAGAAATCTTTGCTGGCAAAATATAATTAGAGTGATATCATGACGGAATAAATGCCGAGACGTCAAGAGTCTTGACTCAAGACTCTTAACGAGGGTCTCTCGTTTCGACGAAAGTCACTTCAAGTCGATCTAAAGGATTGAAAATTGCTTAGTGAACCCTAGGAATTAAAAAAATAATTATTTTCATTCGTGAAAATATCACCGAATTATTTAATAATGGAATGAATTGATGTCAAAAAAAGAACTTCGGTTAATCTTGACTCGAGACTCTCGACCTTTGTAAATTGGGTGGTTCGAACCTTTAGTTTTATTAATCATATTTGACGTTTATATTGCGGCATTAACTAAATTAACAAAAATTTTAATGAAGCCGCAAAAAAATAGTCAATTACTAAATATGTTGAAAATTGTTGGGAAATAAAAGTCTTCAATGATCAATTTGAAATCCAATCTGTGTTGTGCAAAGCTGCTCTCTATTTATCTATGATCTATCATTGAAAAATGGTTTAACCCCCTCACACCCAAACGCCATTAGGGGACGCGAGATTTTTACATCATCAAAACGAGATAGAAATAATAAATCTACTGACTTTGAATTCAAATGTGTCATAGAGTTTGCAATTTTGATACAAGTAATTGTTTTAAAAATTGGATACGACTAGCAGTTCAAAAGATTTTTTTTTCCTACTTTTTTTCGGATTTTCGCCTTATTTTCGTATAAAAATTCTAGCGTAAATACGGCAGAAAAAATAAAATTCTGAGGAGACCAATATTCAGGAAATTACCAGAGGCTACTCCTGGATTTTTTATTATTTTTTTCTGGTCTTTATTGAGAGTTTTATTTTTCCTCAAGTGATTTCTCTATAAACTCAAAAAACACTCAATTGCGCGAATAATTATTTTTTGAAATAAATAAGTTTGATTTTAAGTTAGAATTTGATGCGAAGCAACAAAAAGCACAGCTGAAGCTTGATTATCTTACTATTGTGCCGAGTAATCAAGCCTACAGCGGAGTTTGCTTATTTTTAAGTGGCTGGCCATCTTGATCAAATAAATTTATTTTTATCCTCAAAAATCATGTTGTAGGCTAATGGATAGAGATTAGGATGGGTGAACCCGGCGTGACAAATGATGGATTTCCTATATAGCACAACATTGAGGAAAATCCGAGGAAGCCATTCTGTGTCAAATTTTGAGGAGATTATTTTTTTGAAATTTTTCGACATAAATTTTCAAAATTTTGGTGCTTCCTCATTGGCTGAAAAAACAAATTGCTCAAAAGTGATTTTTGACCCCAGAAATGAATTTTCAGGGTGAAACTACATTAGAAAACATTTTTTTTTATGTCGAAATTTTTTCAAAAATGGCAGTTTTTGCGGTTTGAAAATCACAAAAATCGGCATTTTTTCACAAAATCCATTTTTTTTGGAAATTTTGAAACCATGTACACCCTAATTTTTAGTAGATGTTGTTAACCAATAATTGATTGACATAAATAAAAAAAAATTATCCCCCCAATTCGTCAGGAAAAAAAGTTATAGGCCTTTGAATAGTGCTATAAACGTCAATTTAGTCTTTCTCCACAAAAACATGATTTTTAAATCATACATCAAGCTTTTTATTCTATCAACTTAATGTGCATCATCGAATAAATGATTCAGCAACCTAAAACAATACGATTATGCTTTCGTTGGTTACGCTTAAAAATTCTCAGCCGTGTAAATGCCTCCCGATTTTTTGTTTTCGTGTTACACG
>SCLH01000679.1:49406-64695 GCA_004367855.1 Oikopleura vanhoeffeni | reverse complement strand
TATCTTTATGTATAAGGTTATCTATAACTTTAGCTAGCTTTAAAGATCGGGAGTTATCGCACTTTTTTTCTGCAATCAGGAGATAAAGCTACTGTGGTTAAATTATAAATGAACAGTTCGTTAATTTGTGGCAACTTCGTTATTTGTTCTATTCGAAAATTATTATTTAATCACAGTAAAGTTTAAGAAATTTGAGTTCAAAAATATTTTTCAGAAATTGAAGTTTGGACCGTATACCAAAATTTCGCCCGTCAATCGCTTGAGAATTTAATGTGATGAAATTAGAGCAACTATATCTCCATAAAATAATATAGAACTTTAGAAAATACATAACAGTTAAACAGTTACAAATTATATTATTTTCTAAAAACCATTAAAATTGGGCATGAAATCAATACTAGGATAAATTTCATTATCCCTCTCGATTATCTCCCGTTTGGCCAAAAACCAAAGTAATTCTGTTTAATACTGTGGGGTTATCGATACTCAGTTTTTACTTTTGAAGAAAGTAACTTTGAAGATTATACCTGCGGGAAAACCACCGAAAAAACAACTTAAAGGGGTGGTCGAGGTAATCTGGACCTTTTTAAACTGCGCCTCAAGAATAAACGGAGAACAGTAGTAACTTCATTATACTTTGTATGCAAAGACAAGGTTTTGATGAATCTTTGAGATAAAAAAAATATTTTTCATGTTTGGAATAGGCTGTCCAACCTCTAGAAAAGTGCCAGAAATTAATCTTAAAATTTTTTGTCAGCCTTCTGAGAGCCCGTTTTGCCAAATAACTGTTTTTGTGTCAACTTTTTCGACTAAAATTATTTTCTGTTCTCGCTCATTACTTGAAGATGAATAAAAATTCGAAACATATTGTAAATATTCTATTTTTAAATAGCAAATAATTATATATTTAAAAATAACGTTTGCCCGAATTTGACCACTAAAACTTCAAAATATCGCCTTGACATAAGCCAACTTTCTCATCAGTGTTTCACTGGCTTCCTTTTTACCCTACGTTCGAAAAAATTGAAGCATTTTTTTTTCGGAATTTTTTTCGAAAACGACCAAAAAATCATATTTTGAGTTTTAGCTGGAAATTGCAAAAATGCCCGTGAGAGTCTCTTACAATTGTTCTTAGGAATACTTGATAAAAATTTGAGCCATTTTGCAAATATATCCTAGGAGGAGATAGATTTTGAAGTCTGAAATTGTAAAAAATCGTCGGTTATTTGGCGTTCTAGAATGGTTCCCTCGACGGATAAAAAAAAGCCCGTGAGAAAAGATTGACATACTACCGTTACGTGATCTGTGTAAATTTGAGCTCAATTTGATATACCGTCTGGGAGGAGATAGTTTTTCCAGTTTTGAAAATGTCACCTTGTTACGATACTGTACCTATTGGTGTAATGGTCAAAAATAATTTGTGATGTACTTTTTCGCAAGATTAAGGATAGATTTACAAATTAGCATTTTCGGTTTTTCTCATAAACTGTTAGTTTTCAGAATATATCACCGTGAATATGTCAAATCTGCCAGATATACCCCCTTAAGGGTATGGTGGTTCCTACATTTTCTGCATTTTTTTCGTCATAAAAATGCCCCAAATCAATTGTTTCTGTTTTCAATGCATAAAACAACCTACATGACAACTAAAAAATTTCGAACATTTTGCTGTTTTTTTATTTTTTTCTAAGTATTTTACTCAAAAGTATGTTCAAAAATAACGTTTGTGTCAATTTTACCACTAAAACTTTAAAATATGGGGTTGACGTAAGCCAATTTTCTCTTCAGTGTTTCCCCAGCTTTCTTTTGAGCCTACTTTCGAAAAAATCGGAGCACATTTTTTTTCGGGAATTTTTTCACGTGACCTTGAAAAATTCATATTTTGAGTTTGAGGTCGAAATTGCAAAAAAACGCCACTGTAAAGTTTTTATTTGTTTTGAACTAGCTTTTGCAAAATTTTGAGCTAATTTG
This sequence comes from Oikopleura vanhoeffeni, assembly GCA_004367855.1. NCBI lineage: Eukaryota > Metazoa > Chordata > Appendicularia > Copelata > Oikopleuridae > Oikopleura > Oikopleura vanhoeffeni. The sequence continues at coordinate 62,724 of SCLH01000679.1, read as the reverse complement.
CAAATTTAACCTGAGAGGAGATAGATTTTTCGAGGCGGAATGTCCAAAAAACGGTGGTTTTTTGCATGTTCTAGAAAAAATATANACCGATCCGATCTAATTCGATGCCGCTAATGAAAAAAACTCCAACTTTGAAGATTATACCTACGAGAAAACCACGGAAAAAACAACTTAAAATGACCAGCTTTCTAAATCGTTCTTCAACCGCTCCTACGGTTTAATTAAACAATTATGTTCATGAGTTAGATTAAAAATAAAATGTGCCATACAAAAAAATTGAAATGTAATTTTGAAAGTCTAGAGTTTTGGATATTTTCTATAAGGGGTGACTCTAACAGATAACTGACATGAACTTCTCAAAAAAAGGGTAACTCTAACAGATAAAAGGTAACTCTAAAAGGGGTGACTCTAACAGAGTAACTACTGTAGTTAAACTAACCGTTCATTCTCTAATGAAAATAACATCCAAGGTTTTCAGAAAATTTTAGTTCAAAATATTATGAGCAATAAATGAACATATATAAACATAGAGCCAACATAAATTGAAACACCCAAAACAGCGCCACCGAGTGATGGCACCAAATTTTTTATCGCCAAAAACTACGTTCGGACGTTTTTTTGCTCGGCCGGCCTAATAAAAATGGCGAAAATGGCAAAGTGATTCAAATTTCCGAAATATTCTTGCATCGATAAGTTTTCCGGAGATGTTTTAATCAGATTATCGAATATAACGCGTTCCGTTCCGCGGAACGCCGGATTCCAAAAGAACGGGGGTCGCGTTCCGTTCCATTCCATTTGATATTCTGGTTTCAATCGTTTGAAATTTTTGTCGCCAAAAAATGAGATTATTCGGCTATTTCTAATAATTGCAGACATCGGGTCATCGGAAACGAAAAGATTAAGACCAAAAAACAAATTTCCTGGGTTTGTGAGGGATCATTGTGCACTTTCTGGTGAAGGTGACACCATTTATGCTAGGGTAGGAAATGAAGACCCTGACTAAGGAAATTGGTAAATCGCTATATAAAAATTTTCCACTGAGAAACACGTGTAAAAATTGAGTATGAAATTTGAAAAAACAATTCAATTTGGACCGTCCGTTTATATTTTTGCGCTAACCTCAAAATCAGCGCAATCTCCGTCAGATTGTTCTTCATTCGTGCACCAAAATCCGTGGAACAGATGTGTATGTGTTACTTCAGTTGATCCACTGGTTCTCGCCCTAGCGTCTAAACCAATAGGATCGTCACAAACTGATTCTGACGGAAAATCTAGTCTAGTTTCGTAATCTCCTTCTCCAATAGGGTCATCTCTAAAATGAAGGTCCACAAATTAATAATAATTTAAATAAAATGTTATACAATTAATAATTATACAACTATTCAACACATCATATCTCTTTAACCCTTGTGAGCATATAAAAAAAAGTTCCGCCCGAAAGAAAACATTATCTAGTTACTAAGACTCAAGTACTCAGTGAGGGAACGTATACGGCAATTAGCTGCCTAACCTGCACCTGCACACGAGTACTACTAAGAAAATGTGTTTATTAATTTTAGGGCTTCTTAAGGGATTGTGGGGTGCATGTAAGTTATTCTTCAACCACGGTCCTCAATTCAGTATAATTTTCTTGTTCCGACCATCCCAGGCACATGAGAAATTGATTGCAAGGAAGAAAAAGTTTTGGTTACTATCGAATAAACTAGTTCTAGAACATCGGATGTGGCTTGCAAAAAATGAATTAATTTATTTACAATTCCAGACATAGGAAGTCCTCAAAATTCACTCACAAAATAATAATCCACAGTATGGATCATACGGCTAAATGAGTTCATAGAGCTACTTAAAAGTCAACAGGTATAGTTACAATTGGTGATATTATACTATGGATATTGAGCGAGGCTCAGGATTGTTTGCACCGGTCCACTACTTTTTCTATCAATAATATTCGAGGAACATTTAGGTAAAGCCTAATCAAGTGTAATAATGTGCGCGCAGTAAAAGCTGCATAATAGTGATTGCGAGAATACTGGAAATTAAATACGGTAGAGTATATTGTATCAAGGCGGTTCATATGTCTAGATTTTATAGATCGCATCAAGTATTATTAATTCGGGAGTGCAGTATTATCGAAAAAGGTATGACACGGATGAAATCCGGATAGTCAGCGCGGGTTTTCCGTTGTATGTAGTGCAGTTTAAATCTCTTATTATTATGTGTACCACAAATTTACTTATATATGTAAATTCTATTGTTCCTTATATCTGATCGTAAAGACGTATAGGCCTATAATGTGCATATAGATTCTTTCTACTCAATACGTAAATTAAGTCTTACGCCGCGGTAGTGCTTTCGTTAATAACACGGATTGAAAAGGAGTAAATGGGAAATCTACTATTAGATTATATAGTAACATGACTGATTCTTAATTCACTTAGGCTAAATTGTGAGAAATTGAGGAGTATGCGATTACACTTCTCTGCTAATATTTGTAATAATAGCGGCATTATGTATCATTTTCTGGATAATAACGTGTTATGAATTAAACACTCTCATATCAGAGAGACCAAATATAGCATGCCATATAACCATCACGGTCAGTTTTTATGCATTAGGGCAGCTAAATCGTTCCGGTTAGCTGTTATGGTTTTTCTTTTAAAGTTTTATTATTAGAAATTTATCTACATATCGTTAGTACATTTAAGGTTACGAACTGACAAATGTGGCATTGAAAACATTTGACTGTTCACCTTAATTCTCACAAAATATATTTGAGTTTTGGAATATTAGTGGCTTTTCTCTCTCCAATCATCATGATGGAGACCTTGAGAAATCATCCACTCTATATTTAACTCAATTATAATATTTTAGGTAGAGATAAAATTTCTGGTATGTAATACGTGGTTTATATTTTTCTAATTGTATATTCTTCTATTTTGTTTAGGTTTCTTTTCACAGTTACGTATTGAGAAGGTTCACAAACACTCATGGAGTAATCATAGCTATCTTTGAAAATTTACATCATTGAGGAAGTTCTCAGCTCAATCATGTCACAATGAGAGAGTATCCTTAATCTTGCATGTTATATGTTGCGTTTCTCTAATTGTATATTATACCTTATTGCAATATCTAAGCCGCTCATCACTCCATCGTATTATCGCACACACAAAAAATACACGATAAAGACGAGATATTCACAAGCGTTATAGGCGCTTTAATCAAGAAACCATATCGCTCATAACAATTAGCATAAACCAAGAATATTTTGTATAGATATTCATCCCGTTAAATGATTGTTTGCGGAGAAAAATTATATATTTGATAAATGGACCTTGGCTATATGTGTAATATTACGTAGGGCAAAATGTAGATTATTTACAATAAAAGAGTAAAACCTCACGAAAGGTACAATAGCGGACGTTTCCTTGTTTCTTTTCATGAAATCGCTTCTTAATTAAGAGGCTTTTAACCAAATGGACAACCTTTTAGAGTAATTTGTTTTAATAATTTCTCGGCAATCACTATTTCATGCTGATTAATGCCGCGCCATTACTAACATTGATTAGGCTAAAAATTTGAAATATTGAAAAGCGCAAAATCCTGAACAAACCAATCATATTTAAATACTTCATTTAGACCACCTTTTTCTTGCGAAGTTGTAATTTTGTTTGTATTCTGAATATGATACCATATCTAGAATTATTTTCCGTTTTCCAGTTTTATGCAAGTCCGAAATGAATATTTTTGGAAATGTTCTTAGAATAGTTTGGTCAACGTTCCAATTTTATTTTGGTTTGAATCTCCGTGAAAATTGATCACTAATAGGTTATTTGTTTTTGATCCATGTCTGTCATTATTCGGGCATTTCAGTTAGCAAGCGATTTCAATGTTCTAGAAAAAAAATATCCAGAATAATTTGGTGTTTTTTTTAATTGCAAACGATTCTGAGGTGCTGATGGTCAGGTGCGTATTGAAAAAAAATACCCGAATTTGTGACGCGTGGTCCAAATAACTACTGACCCACAATCCCCTTAAGGGGGTAGCGATTGTAATGTTTTAGGTAACTGTGAGGTCTACAAATAGCTCCAAATTGCTAGGGAACATTAAGAAAGTATAAACTGATTGAAAAATAATAAAAAATTTGAAAATTCGAAGTAAGCATATTTTTTATCGGCATCATCTAAGCTTCAATTTGATGGTATTTTCGACTAAATCGGACGGACTTTTATTTTCCGAGTTTTCACTTCCGTTAACTAAAATGCAATTCTCAAAAAATTGAACAAAAAAATTTTAAATTCAATTCCACACAAATAGACAGAAAACAGTATTTTTACTTTTTTTTTCTTAAATTTAAAATGCATTCTTGAAATTTTGAACTAGAAGGAGGTATTATTTTGAAGGAGCAAAAAACCTTGAAATTAGGCGGTTTTTGGCAGTTTTAGAAAAGAGCTAGTCCGAGATTCAAAAATCTACTTCCAGCAAATAACGAGCATATGGACCGATAATTTTATATGGTCTTCGTGGTTCAATCTCAAGTTTGAGTGGAGATCGAATGCGATCGTCTAGGTAGGAATAACAATTTAAAATTTGATTAGGCGTTCTAGAACTCGCCGCATGGTTGGTACATCAAGTTCTTCGCAAACAAGTTATTCTGATCAGATTCATTTTTGAAGATTAAAGATGGATCAGCCAAATGGACTATTCTTCAAAAGTTCTCCGAACAGTTTTTGTAATTGCTGGTGAATGGCGGGAAGTACACAAGGTACATTAGTACGGCCGCTAGCCCCTTGAAAAGAAATAATGGCAACCAGAAATATGATTGTATATTTCGGACTGTCTCGCTGTAAGCAGTTACGAGTTATGTGAGCGTATATGTGATGAATTGTCTAAAACGCCGTTCGTTATGTGTGCAATAAGAATTCTGCGATGTATTATATCCAGACAGGATTCTAGTTGAAGAAGTGCGTGTTGTCACGCCAATGTAAGATTTTATTAATCCATTAATATTACGATCAAGAAAACAGTTACCCGAAAAATTGAATCAAGTGCTTGATACCCTCAAGAAAATCCAAATCGGGTTACTAGTAGTAAACTAACCAAGCTTCTGATATATACAGTTTATGTTTTTTATATGACGCTCATTATCAAGCCAAGTGCTGTCCATTCGTAGCATCTTACATCGCAACTGCGATTCTGTCAAATCGGGGCAACAGAATATCGGACTGTCAAAATCGAGCCATAAAAACATTGATCAGTAAAAAAATCTCGGCTGTTCACATATTGGATGACATCACAAAAACCAAGCGCAGAAATCTATATGGTTAACATAAGTAGAACCGTCGTCGTCAATTGGGGTGGCGCTGAAAACTCCTGTCGTAAAAGTTATATATATAAAAGTTGCGTAGGTTTTCACCGCCGATTTTAATCCTAGGATATAAACGTGCATCAAACGGCCCCTTCTTTTTCTAAGGCTGAGAATCCGCTCTCAGGCTATTTTATTATGTCCGTTTCAACTGGCGCCAGAAGAGCAGAAACGACGGTTAAACAGTGAACCTTATCCTCTGGACAACCTAAGCACTTTGGTGGCTTGGAACAGGGTCCACCCCAAAAAAATATTTCCAACCAGTAAATTTCCGGAATTATTCTATACAAAACTAATAGTCTTTTAAAAATCTCAGAATTTTGATGAAGAAAATTAAAAATTTGAAGCTGATTTTAAAAGCATTGATAGATTTGACTGGCAAACCACAGACGAATCTTATAAGATTCTCGAAGTTTTTGTTGTGCCTAAATAAGTTCCCCTTTTGGTGTGGTAACAATGTGTGATCGTCACAAAATAGACCAATTTTTCGCTGGCTAAAAAAGTTTAGATTTATTTCAAATTAAACCAATGAAGAGTGAGGAGAGGCAAACAAACTTTTCACGTTTCAGATACCCCTCGAAAAGGTGCTAATTTTAGTGCCCCGTGGGCATCGCACGCACCTCGAGGATCTTGAAGTGAATGCGACAAAGACGTATCTGTGTTATTGCAAGCGAAAATGGTCTTGTAGAGAAAAAGATTATTTGATGGGAGTAAGGAAAACTGATATATATAGCGGAAGAAAATGATTTCACTAGGGATTGATAGGAACGCATAAAAAGAGGTCGAGGCTTTTTTTCATATTATTATAAAAAAAATTATATACTTTGAGGGAAATACGATTGTCTAGGTGACAGATTGTCCAGAATTGTTAAAAATGGACCGGGAGAGTAGATATATCCATTAGTGAAACACAAGCATGATCATCTGGATGAGTGGATTCGCGGTCTCGCTTGTTATTTCTTGTGATTGATGGGTGTATTGCTTTAGGTCGGTTTAACAGTGTATTTTGAAGAGCGGTTGCCCGCATCTTAGAGCGTCTTCTATTATATCTTTGATACCTTAATATTAGCTCAAAGAGTGAGTCGGAATACGCGTACAACAGAAATATAGTAGAATGGGCACCTTGGGCTAATTTTCTAAATTCAACAGAGCAATTTAATAAGAAATATAAAAAAAAGCGAAAATTAAACACATAAATTTTTTGAATTTTGCTTGCGTTTGTAAACTTCTTAAAATTCGATTCAAAGTGATATTTTGTCTGAAATGATAGTTCTGGCCAAATATCCCTTTATCAGCCTTTTCGTTACCCAAAGTGGCGTAGCCAAACGTTTAAAAACGCGGTTAAAAGGAGTAGTGGCTACGCATTCTAACGCAAAAGGTGCATGACGGGATAGTAATGAATAAAAGATTAGATCGTCGGCAAGAATTGCACATCTGATTAAAAAAAGTCATTCAGAAACATTTGTATTTTCTTTATTTTTATTATTTAATGTATCGTTGTGTCAACAAGTTATTTTTTTTTAGGTTTTATAATGAATAAATTCCATGGAGACGCAAATAATAAATTTTATCAATCTGTTAAGGGGGTCGGGCTAAGAGACAGATTTGCTCTAATTCAATTGTCTTTCTCTTGATGGTAAATCTTTTTCTCCTTCAGCAAATTTGTGGAATAACACTTTTTTAATAATTTTTATCAATAATTTTTATTTTTAAATCGTTTTTTGGAAAACAAACATTCAAAAACGGCCCTGTTGCTATTCGAAGGTGTCAAAATTAATCAGGTAAAATTTATGTTAAATTGTTTATTATTTCTAACACGTAGGAGAAAACGGTCCTGACCAATACCGGAATAACAATTAACTTATTTGTTTGTAGCGATTTCTACGCTCAAAATCGAAACTTAAAAATTTTTCATAAATCCGAAAAAAACTGAAATTTTAGCAACATCGAGAAAAAAATTATCATCATTTTCATGAGCCGACGAAGTGAAATAAGATTGAATGCGGTAATACGTGACGGGCTGCCGATTTGGGGCAAAGTTGCAGGAAAATAAAAAAAAATGTAATTTTTTAAAATTAAAGAGCGCTACGTTCGACGAAGTGTTCTCCCCCAAAGTGTCGGTTTTGTTTCAAAATTATAATTTAGAGTATAAACAAAGAGCGAAGAAAGTGAAACACAGGGACATAATGAAAAAAAGTAAAAGCAAATTCGCAAGTTGTTTAGCCGGTGATTTCAGAAAAATAAGTTTGAAAAAATGTTTGAACAAGAAGAATAAAGAAAATTTCAAAATATTTCCAAAATATGTTCGACCAAAAATCACAAAACAGTCGTATAATTTTTTCAACCAGAGCATATTGAAAAAATATTGGGTTACCTTCGCAAAAAAGATAAAGTGACCTTTTTCCAGGAGTGTTCTCGTTGATGTGTCGAGACAAAATAAATTTAATAAAAAAAATTGACCAAAAAAATATGAGGAAAATTTCAATGATTTTTGGGAACTTTTTTCAAAAAAATTTCTTAAAATTTGGAGACAATTCCCGAAAAGGTTAAATTCGACTTTAAATGTTCTGAAAAGCAAGGTAGTACGGAATTTGAAGTCACAAAAGTTGCCTAAAATTAGAAAAACCATCAAAATTTGAATCATGAAACGTCACCAAGAAAAGACGGAGTCCAATCACATCAGACGATTGTCCGAGAATACCTGTGATATATCGGTCAAAATATCCTCTTCTTGTGAATCATAAGTCGATAAAATTTGACGCAAAGACATACCCAGTAAAAAAAAATTTCATCAAGTAGCTCATAATCTGTTCTAAAGCACCGAACCCTTTGTAAGGAGGGTCGGTGCTTTTCTTGTAAGCAGATACGGATATGATCCTCGATGAAAAACTTTCTTCACTGGGTTTATATAATCCGGCCCCTCAATTTACACAATCAGAGTGACGTTCAATAATCCAGCTACTATTCTGTACTAACATAATTTTCGAATTATTGCTTTTTTAGAAATTTTGAATTCGAATTAAAAGGCGGGTGGCAGAGAACCCGGCACCACTCGGATCAATATAACTTACGAAAAATAAGTAAGTCAGGTATAATTTTTTTGCCATGCTCTATTATTGTTAGTGCTTGAAGAGCCGATTATAAATATGATTTCAGCTTTATAAATATATTTTTAATGCAATTTTAGGAAAGAATTTGAAATAGTTGGCGGGTTTTGCACAGTCATCGAAAGATCGTCAAAAAAAATTGAAAGATAGAATTGAATCGCCTTATGACAAATTTCCGCCGCATTATTATGCCTCGCAAAATTTTTTCTGTGGTGTATTTAAATTAACCTGAAATCTGTGGGAAAAGAACATAAAAAATAGCAGTTTAATCCTTTTTCGATGGTATTCTTACATATTTCTGACGCGCTGTTTGACAAAAATTATAAAATTTTTATTATTTGCTTTATCGACTTTCTTTCTAGAAAGAATTATGAAAAAATTTCTACCCCAAAATCAGCTCCATATAATTTTTTATTCGTGTTTTTTGAACTCTCACAATAAAAAATCGATGCAGAATCCATATTAAAATGTGTTTGGGTATCTAGTTAATCGCCGATGTCAACTAATGGGTAGGCTCCGCGGATTGGGATCATTTTGAAACTGTTGACTGTACACTCGATGAAGTGACCCATTCGGGGCATCTGAATCTTTAGAAATTTTATGGTTGTAGAAGAAATCTGCAATAACAATTGGTTGGCGTATCAGTGGGCGCGTCATCATTCCTTTTGGTAGTCAGGACCCTTTTAATGATCAAACGCAATTTAAGGTGCCAATTTTTATGTTCGAAAAAAGCTGTTTTTTCTCACCTACTTTTTGCCACATTTTTTAACCGCTTTTCTATGGAAAAAAAAAACTTTATATTTACACAGAAAGTTTCAGAACTATGCAGAGTTTCTAGACAAAGCTAATAGCGGGACGTACACCCGCCAGACAAAGATGAAGGTTTTTTTTGCCGTGAGCTGAGTGTTCGGAAAGAGGTAACAGTCATGTAATCTATAAGATAGAGCCATAATAGTTTTGAAACGCCTAGAATAAGTGGTGATCTCATAGGCCTCACATTAGCCCATCCTCAGGTCAAGCATCTGTGCGCCAAATTGACCTAGCAATTGAAGGCCACGCTATTCAAATAGTCATTTCTGAATTGTGTTTTAAAGAGTTTTTAGCTGTACTTTTAGCGAAAAAAGGTTCGGATTAATTTTTCGCGCGTTTCAAAACAATTATTTGACTCATATCCGAATTTCGCAAGTCCCCCCCCGAAGTTATCGTGAAAAACTGAGGGTGACTCTCTATAGCGCGTTGTTCGATATCTCCACAATGGTCGAAATCCCAACGCCAACAAATATCGGCTGGGGGTTGATCGGCCTGGATATTATGCACCAAATCAACTTTTGGCGCTCGGGCGAATGTCAAGCTATAAAAACGATATCACAATATTTATAAAAAGTATGCAGAGAATGTTTCGCGGCGATTTCACTTTATCAAATTTCTGAAGTTCCTCTATGCGAATTTCAAATTGTTAACGACTGGAAATCTGAAAAAACTTAAAAAAATATAATATAGTGACGACTCAACTTTTATTTTCTCTTGCATTTGTATCGAGTTCACAACCACTGCAAATTTTGAAATAATTTTATTGTGTATGAAAATTTCCGATGTTTGAAACGCGTATAAAATTCCGTTGTAAAAAAATATATTTTGATCCCTTTGTCTCAAAACAGAAAAAAAAAATAGATTGATATTAATCTTCCATTCTTTCCGTAAAAAGGGTCAAAAGTAACGCGCCCAAAATAAATGGTATTTGGGTGTGAGGAGAAAATTCTGGGTTTTGAGTGAATGAGGTTATAATCTTCCAAGAATTTTTTCAAAAAATTATCGAACAATATTTAAACAAATTCATTGTGCCGATAATTTATTCGTATTCGAGGAATTTTGAGAAAAAAAAGTTATGTACGAAATAGATAGTTGAGAAATTAAACATTAAGGGAGTGAGGTCGGTCCGATATCTCAGCTCAAGTAAGATACTTTTTGATACAGCCTACTATATGAGGATCAAATCAAGTGTCCCTAGGGCAAAAGTGGGTCCATACGATTCTCGATATTTGTAGAGAATTTCTGTCAAGTTTTTAACCGCCATACGGAGTTGATTTCTTGGTTTTGAGATTTTTTAAAGAGAAGTGTGGTTTTTCCGGGGGTTGAAATTAAAGGTAAAAATCTGTAAGACGATTTGGAAATGAAAAGGTACTTATTCGATCTTTTAAAATGTTTTATGAGACTTTTAATTGTTGCGAATAAACACTTGTGAAACTCTGCGAATATTTTTCTTGAAAAAGGTGTTCCTGAAAGGAAGGTTAAATTCAATTTTCATTTCGTTTTCGCTGGTCTCAAAAATAGTATGTAAATTTTGAAAAAAAAATCTGAAAAGTTCACCTGCAGAAGTTTTATATAGAACCAGAAGACAAATGTCAAATAAAAGAGCGATAGAGTAAGTCATCTAGCCGCTTGGGCTTGTCATGTCATGAAGAAGATTGCATTAAACAATCTCATGTAAATGTAGGAACGGAGAAAGCTTTTTAGCGAGCCTCCTAAATGCTCCGGAATTGGCTGTCTTTAACCACTAGACATGAAATTCAATAAAAACCCCTTCAGTTCCTCCCGTATTTATATACTTGGGCCCTGCAATGCATTAAAAAAAAATCATGAGAAAATGAAAGGAAGGAGATGGCTTTTATGGTGCTTTTTGAGGGAGGCCTTGCTAAATTATCAATTCTCTGAGCGTAAAGGTTCGAAATAAATACGGATGATCAAGTGGCACTGCCGAAATTCTACAAGAAAGTACTCCTACATATTTTAAAAATGGATACTTTCTGATACGAAGTTTCTCAAGAAACTGAATTTGAAAAACTTAAAAAAAAGCGTAAATTATTGACCGCTACTCCCTTATACCCCTGTAACACCTTACAGAAAGGCTCAAAGGTAGTTGAAGCCTCCAATTACTTTTGGCATCGGAAGTTGAAAAAGTGTTTATTTTTGCAATCAATCATTTCAAACTCTAGATTTTAATTTTTAGTTCTAGAAAAATAACTCATTGGAAAAACCAATGTGTACATATCAACGTGAATACTTATTGGGTACCNCTTTTTTTTGATTAATTAAATATAAACATATCATTTATGGGTAAATTGGGTCTGACAAATCTATTATGACTTATAAAAAATCTTTATTCCGACGTTTAAAGTCTATTTTTTGAGTGTCATCCAAAATTTGTCTATTAAAGAAATATTAATAAAAATATCATAAAAATGACAAAAATGAATTCTCTGTGAAAAACTGATATGAAAAATTATATTTAAAAGCGTGCATCCCCTTTATTGAAGGAAAATCGGCCTTTTATTATTTGTTATGTAATTAACACACTACTTTTCATAATACAGCAGTGCGCGCAGTATCTGTGATAAAAAGAAATGAACACCAATTGCCACAAATTCCATACCATCGTTTGTAAGCATTTTATTCGCTTAATATTTTCGCTTTAATAAAAATCATTTTTAATGATATATTACAGAGATTTTGCACTGTTTACGAAAGTCTTTTTGTTTGTTTTTTTTCATTTTTACGAATCACCTGAACGTAAACTAATTATCTCTTCACCGTCGTTTGGTCGACTGTTATGTTTCCGTGATATTTTGAAAGTTTCAACTAATTCTTATATTACCTGCTCGAGTTTTTGACTGCTGGGCAACAATTGTTCATTTTTAAAACTCGTTTTCGTAATACAATTTACGAATTCGTTACTAATGTGAAAAAATTTTGAGTTTATAAAAATTATGAAAAAAATGTTTACAGAACAATATATTTTTTTTCATTTTCATGTTTGATCATTTTAATCACAAGTTACAGACTGTTGAAAAGTGGTTACAAATACCCAGCAATTACAGCAATTTACATTCAGAACCCCCTTAATTGACTGGATACTGGAGGATTGTCAATCCTGGATTGATAATTTTAAAGGTGCATATTAAATATAGCTCGGGATGTTTAAATCATTAGAAAATTGACAATTTTTTATGTACCACTTAGAGTGGACGCGATCGAGCCCTGTCAAAAAATGAAAGTTATCAGATCATCTTAAAACTAACTGTATTAGATGCAGAATTTTCTAGCAAACAAAAGTTCTCATATGAACTTTTTTGAATTTTAACTCCTAGGTGTCCAAATTGGCGTTTTTCGTTTTTTATTGACTTTGGTGCTAAATTGCACCAACACCAGAGATAACTTAACCGGCATACTTTCATGTAAGTAGCCTTGAACACTTTTACGACTATTCCATATCAAAAAAGTGAGTTTGGGAGTCTNCCAGACGGTATATCAAATTGAGCTCAAATCTCAAATCTCAATTCTAGAACCCCAAATAACCGACGATTTTTTACAATTTCAGACTTAAAAATCTATCTCGTCCGAGGATATATTTGCAAAATAGCTCAAATTTTTATCAAGTACTCATCAGAACATATGTAAGAGATGATCACAGGCTTTTTTGCAATCGACAGCTCAAACTTGAAATATGATTTTTTTGGTCATTTTCGAAAAAGTTTCCGTTTTTTTTCAAAAGTAAGCTCAAAAGAAAGCCAGTGAAACACTGATGAGAAAGTTGGCTTACGTCGAGTCGATATTTTGAAGTTTTAGTGGTCAAATTCGAGCAAACGTTATTTTTTAACTTTATCTTTCAAAAAATACATAAAAAAAAACCGAAAAAATGCAAAATTTCGAAAAAAATTTTTTTGATGATTGGGTTCTTAGTACACTGAATTATCAACCCTTATCAATTTGGTGCATTTTTATGCCTCTCAAGCCTTTATTAAATCAGACATGACCACCCCCTTAACCCTTGTGAACACAGAGCCACAATTGT
>SCLH01000679.1:18618-49278 GCA_004367855.1 Oikopleura vanhoeffeni | reverse complement strand
ATTACTTTACTTGTTTTTGTGTAATAACGGAGCTTCTGGATTTGGTAAAATATTTTAAATACTAAAATTGAATTATTCATGAAAAGTTATCCTAGAAATATTAAATTTGTGACAGTATTCGATGGAGAAAGTAAAATAATTTGATTTGAAACTATTGATGTAATCCATAACTCTGGAATGATGCGCCGCACCCCCTTATATTACTGATAGCGGGAGATCTAAGTGGAATTTGCAGACAAAAATTCCAACAGAAACTTCAAAAATAAACACAGAAAAATGACTTTCAAAGAAAATATTTTTCCATATTCAACCAGCCCTGAATTTATCTTTTATCACAAAATTTCGAAATTTACATTATTTTCATATGTGAGAAATTTTTTAGGAGAAATAAGGCAAAAAAAAGGGTCAAAGACCAGTTCGAGAAAGCCTAAACAATGATCTAAGAGAAATATAATTTTATTTGGAAATACACTGAAAGCTGTATTAAGCCGGAGCTAGCGTGTCCGAGGTCAGATCAACTGTGATTTTTTTTGTCGTAATGACACAAAATTACCACCAAACGACAGATAATTTGATAACGAAGAAAAAATTTCATAATAGCATGTTAAAATTTTGGCCACTTGGTGGCGAAATTCGAGTTTTAAATGATTTTTGCGCTCTAGCGCCGAATCCTGTGACTGCTGACACTTTCTAATATGTTGAAAATATAGTCCAAACAAATCTTCACAGATTAGGTTTAATAAGTAAAAAAAAAAGTAGGCGAAAAGTTGGAAAATTATGCTTGAAAATAAAAAAAAATTGAAATTTTCTTAGGATTCCATTTTGTTTGCTCTCTAGCGCCAGGAGTTTTATCAAATAATTATTTATTTAATATTGAATTTGAAGCTTGAACAATTTCACATTGTTGAAATACAGAAATTACTATCGAAAGTGATAATANAAGCCGCTAGAAAGCAAAATAGGATTAAGAGCAAGTAGACTTGTGAAACTGAATCGTTAAAAATTACGATTCGGTGTCAGACGTCGTCAAATTTTAATGCTGCAAAAATATGAGACTAATCATCTAACGTAAAATTCTGCGCTGATCACGAATATGTAATTAATTTTCAAAAAATTGGAAGTTCAAGCTCAAATTTGCACGACCTCGGACACGCTAGCCGGAGCTGTAAAACGTAACGTTCTGGTTATGTCTGTAACCGGTTGGTTAAGTGATATGTTGGTTCCATTCTGCATGCATGATACTTTCAAGGTTTCGCACTTCGATATCAAAAATAGAAAACTTTTTCTCATCTTTAGATCTGAAATTATTTCTTTTCGAAAAAGGGCTACATTTCACCAGCAACAAAAATGTAAGCACCCAGGGTGCTGCACCCTCAATCCTTTTAAAAGGGTGGTCGTCGCATTTAAAGGCAAAAACGAAGTTTTCAATGGCCAATTGACGCAAAAGTACAAATCGTTGGACCAAATATTAGCTCTTTCTGATATATTTGAACAAAAATCTTGCATCCTAAAAAAATATCGAAAGTGACAGATGGCTCGTCCAATCAGGAACGTGCTTACAAAACTGACGGAATTATTTTTTCAAAATGTATCTCCTCCCTGGGTTTTCAAGGTACACATTCGAAACTTATGTGTATGTGCAGCTGAATAGTCCGTGCAGATCAGTATTGAGAGTTTTGTCCAAATTTATTTCTCAGTTTTTTATAAATGTGTTTTTATTTCCCAAAAATTGATAAATTTCAACTTATTTCATACAAAATATTTGCTTTCCTGACCATGTATTCAGATAAAAAGACTACCCCTATACTCGCAGTCGTCTATATTTTCATAAAAAAACATTTAAATAAAATTGGNAAAAACGGTAATTAAATTAGTTTCACATATAGATATAAAAAATAATCGCCTGATAATTTGCCGCCGTATCAGACCTTTCGCGATATTTTTCGGCTTCTAATAACAACTGTAAAAGTCCTTTAATCAAGTCTGTGCAACAAAAAAATAACAAAGAAAATTAGTGTAGGGACCCGTCGCGCCGCATCGTTTGTGTCCGATTTTACCAGATGATAAAAAGTAAACAGTATCAATTATCGATATATTGGTTTAGGGACACTTGAGTTGTTGTTTTGCACAAAAATAAATTATAATCGTATTAATTTTTTGCAAGAAATAAATTTTTCGAGAGAAAATCTTAAAAAATTTGATGTGTGAAAATCAAAAAATATTGAAAAATTTTAGATTTTATGAATATTTTTTTCATTTTTTGGCACATAAGNAAATTTTTTTATTTTTTTAAGTTCAAATCCCATTTGAATTTTTTCAGGTCCCCGATTTCGGGTCGACAACATTGCTTTATCTCAATAACTACAAAATATAGAGAAAAGATAAATTAACCAAAAGATATAGAATTTCAAAAACACCTATCATTTTTTATAAAAATGTTTTCCGATAACATTTTTATTCAAAATGATAGGTGTTTTTGAAATTCTCTATCTTTTGGTTAATTTATCTTTTCTCTACATATTGTATGTGGGTGTCGCTGATTTGAGCCTTTTACAAGGCCATTTCTCGCCAAACTAGCAAATATGATATTCCAAACTTGTGAAATCTGATACAATCGCACCTACGCACACACATTTAATAAGCGTCCTCAAGAAACACCAAGAAACTATCTTCTTCGTCAATTTGCACTATTTTTTTCTGTTCCTTCGTGTCAGGCTACAAAGCCCCAATACAAACAATTAATCATGCCACTTTTTAAATTTTTTGCTTTTGACGGCCAAAAAAGACGAAACTAAAAATGAGTTTGGGAGGCTCCGTAAAAAGCTATCTCCGCCCATAATTTTAAATATAAAACTCCAGTTTATAGTTTTTATGGAAGCTAAAGGGTTGTTTAACAATAAATCACTTCCTTTTTTAGAAATTTTGATTTGGCATGTTTTGGGGGCGATATTAATAATTCATTTTTATGCTGAATTTTAACAAAATCTTTAACACCAAAATATTGAAAGTTGATTAAAAATTATTTTTCCTTTAAATTTATTTTCCTTTATTTTTTTATTTAATAAATTCAACCATTTTCAAGGGTTTTTCTGCGAATTCAAACTCAGGGGCGTCAATAAGGAAAAAATTATCGCTTTTCCAAAAACAATCTGAATTTTCAGATTTTTTTTTCGTTTTTTTGGCCGTCAAAAGCAAAATTTTCAAAAAATGGCGTGAGAAGTTTTTTGTGTTGCTGCTTTGTAGCCTGACACAAGAAATCAGAGAAAAATGATGTAAATTGAAGAACGAGATAGTTTATTAGTCTTTCTTGGAGAGGTTTAGCAAAGTATGTAAGTAGGTGTTTTTGTATCAGATTACTGTAACTTTCAAAATAATCGCGAAGAGTTTTTCTTCAAGGTTAAAAAGTTTTTGCAATTTAACCTTGGCCAGATTGACGAGAAATCGTGTAGTTGAAGGTCCAAATCAGCGACACCCACTCCCTGAGTTAATTCAAACTGAGTTTAACATACCGTAGTGGCCGGACAAATCTCTGGACGGTAGTGTCTTTGCGCCATCCGTGGCGTTGCGCTTGAATTATGCAATATAACTAGAAGATTCATTATACAACATATATTTTTTCAATGATGATCATATATTTTCAAGATTCTACAGTCTATACAAAAATGTGTTAAAAAAGTTTATAAAGAAGTTATGAATGTGAAGAAGAAATTAAAAATTCTCTCATTTTCCGCCGTATTCTCACAAACAAGTGCATAAATAAACCACGAATTTAGGATTATTGACATTTTCAATTTAAAATATATTAACCACGTCGCCAATTTGGGTATTGCTCTGCAAAAAAAAATGCGATGGTTTATCATCATTCTCATGTGAATGAAGTCTTAAATTTTTTTGGAATAATTATTTCTCGTGATTCCTTCTCTTACTTTTCTTTCGCCTACGCATTCTTCTGTAATCAGATTGAAATTATGAACTTCAGAAATGCTCTAAAATTTAAACGGAGGCACATACTTTAATGCAATAAAAGTCTTAGAAATTCGTTACGATTTAAAGGGGTTCCACGTGATTTGAGTATTTTGAAAAAAACATAGTAGTAATTTGAAAGGTCTAAATATATGTCAAAAAATTCCGGGTAACATTCAAAGTTTTTAAAACTTTTTTCACATTACACCAAAGTCGAAATAAAATCATTGACGAAATAATCCAAAAATAAGTTTGGAATATGTAATAAATTAATCCTTATTTCTCGAAAATAAAGATCAGTGACGTTTTTGGAAAATTTATTATGTTCAAAACTCTTGAATTAGGTGTGTATTGGCTCAAAATTTTCCGGCGTAATTTGATCACTATTTTTCTTATGAACAAAACCTTATTTCTAATTTGAAGGCACGAAGATCGTTTTTCGGACATGGTGTAATGGAAAAAAAATCTTAAAACTTTTAAGGAACTTCAACTTTTTTTTCAAAATTGATTTAACGCCTTGTTGAGCATATAAAAAAAAGTTCCCGAAGGCACAAGAGCCCACATTGTGGCTCTTCTTTTGAATTTGTTCACAGAAAGCTTAAAGGCAGTTGGAATTTTAATTTTGTTGACATAAGGAAGATGAAGGTCATATTTTTTGCATTCCAGATTTAATTATTTAGAATTTTAATTTTGAGTATCTAGAAATAACTAGATGAGAACAGCAGGTGTACCATATCACGTTGATAACGGTCAAAGTTGTCCTCTCAAATTTGTCATCTCTGTCGAAAACAATGCACAAGAATTGGCCACAGATCATAGTTTCTGTCCGCTCTGATTATATCTCATGAATAAAAGTAATTAATAAAACAGTCAAAATTTTTGATTGAAAAAAATCATGAATTTTTGATGAAAATGTTATTTTTCCCTATAAAAGCAGATAGGCCTTTTTTCTATATATTTACGAGATTGAAATAGGGTATGAGTACAACTGTGGACATTTGATTGGTTAAAAATTCTAATTTATATAACTAAATTTTTTCCGGGATACTTTGAAGTGAAATTTAGATTTTTCACTTCTAAGAAAAATGTCGCCCTAGATAGCCAATAAATTTTTTATTAAAACTGTATGGAGCATGCACAAAACACTTCCTAAAAACTGGTATATCTCACTGATTTGTATGTCATTCCGAAATATTTTTTAAGGAAGTGAAACCATAAAGCTCAATAATCTGCATAAAATCAACTTCTCGTAATGCGACAAACATTCGAAGAAAATCATATTTTCTTAGAAACGAAATAAATTCTTTATATAGTATTTGAAAACAGAATTCTGCGATACTCATTTTATTTTGTCTTTTTGATGATTTTGGTATGCAGAGCCACAATGTGGCCTGCGTGCTCGAAAGGTAAGCAAGTTGAAAAAAAACAGTACTGAATTTTACCAACCTTATCTCTTAATATACGGTCACGTGATCATTTTGGGGCTTGTGTAATTGGGAAAAAAGTTTAAATTTTTTTCTGATCCCCGCTTAAAGGCTTTCTTGGATGAATCTTATACTTTTTTATGTTGCGACAATAATACTGTATACAGTAAAAATTTTCGAAAAAAAACGCACAAACGGTCAAATATATCAAATAGTCAATCGACTTATGTAAAGATTTTATTCATAATGATTAACGGGTATAAATTGCGATTAAAGGCATTGCGAGCACGAGATGGGACAAAAGCCACTATCTGAGGAGTTAATTCAAAACAAAAAGCCATCAATTTGCAAAAACTAAAGATCGAGTTTAAAGGCTGAATTAACTATGTCGCCGCAGTGAGGCGCAAGTGCGCCGTTTGATCACAATTCCGCACACCGGCGGAAATCTGCTCAAACATGTTTCACAACATTTGTGTTGACTATATAATAAATTCAATCACGGTGATAATTGTATTCCAAAAAAATGAAGTTGTCTTTTTTTTACTTCTTGTTATTCATACAAAACTCTGCAAGTAAGTTTTTGAAAAGTAGTTACTGAACACAACAATATTGTCCTGGACGATTTGAAATAAGGAATTTCAAAACTAAAAAATGGGTATCAATGTTTTAAACTATCTTGTAGAGAACTTTCTTCTGATCATTTTAAGATAAAGGATTTTTTTTTCTTCAGGATTTAAAAAAAAATCGATTTTTCTGTCAATTTTTTCGAGATTTTACAGGTAGTCCGGAATCCAGTTCTAGCGAAGCCGTATAAAGTGCTAGAAGGCTGATTTTTTGAGCCAGTGATATTAAGCGTGTTTCAGAGTTAGCCGTTTTTTTTGTTAGGAGTTGGCGACCCAATATTGACCTTAATACCGGATCAAATGTTATCTCAAGTTCATGCGTTAGACTTGAAATACCTCAAAAGAATCGGAGGTTCGACTTCCGAATGAAAAACGATACAAAAAAAAAACCTATGGGTCCTTGACTGTGTGAAGGTTCTTGGCAAGTCTAAACATGAACTTGAGGTTGACCTTGGGTGTTGACCAGTTTTTGCTCTCTAGCGACCTTGCAGTATATAATTGATCCATAGTTTCTAATACGCTCATGAGAAAGTCGACTCTTCCGATTCTTTTGTGGGTACTTTCAAGTCTATACGATGAACTTGAGATTGATCTTGAACTTTGACCGGTCATTTAAGGTCAAATATTGGTCGCCGATCCTAAAGCAAAAAAACGGCTAACCGAAAAACGCTTAATTTTCACTGGCCAAACAATCAGCTTTCTAGCACTTAATACCGGACGACCTGTAAAATCTCGACAAATTGACCGAAAAATCGAGTTTTTTTTTAATTTTGAAGAACAAAAAATCCTTGATCTTAAAATGACCAAAAAAAACCAATTTTTGAGTTTTTAAATTCCTTATTTCAAATCGTCCTGCTGGAGCATTGTTAACAGCTGTAAAACACAATAAATCAAGCAGTTTAATATCCCGGCCCTGATTAGCAAACGTAGTGTGTTTTTAAGTAGTAGCCTACTACTAGTAGGGCCGGAATATTAACAAAAGTGTGATAAAGGGATATCCTATTTACACTTAAAACTATCAATTTGAGTACAAGAGGCCACCTCAGTTTTGCTTGTTCGTGTTTGTGAGCGCCAGCGGGTGAAACGAAGAAGGCAAAACAGATTCTTAGCTTTAGATACTAAGGTTGGCTACTCCAAAAAACAGAACAAATTCCCTCCCGACAACTCAGACAATTAATGTTAGTGATAATAACTCTGAAATTAAACACTAATTTATGCATCCCTTTACAAGCCTGAGTCAATCCAAGTCAAGCCAGAAAGATTTTGACTCTAGTCAAGCGAAGCCAGAGAACCCATGGCTCGACCTGGCTTGATGATCAAGTCAAGTTATTTTGGCTTGAGGTGGCTTGAATTTGGATTGATTTTCAAGCCAAGCTTTATGGCTTGACTATAGATCCAAATGTAGTTAGTTGAAAGTTTAAAATTTTATTGATCATTGATTAAATACCAGGCAAAAGTGGCGTTAGAGAGCCAAATTTTGAAGATTGAGATTCATAAGATAATATCTGTTTTTCAAAGTGACCACTTCAAAACCCGCCAATTTTGTGTCATAATTAAATAGAACTCAAAATCAGAAAAAATATACAAAATATTGAATTAGCTCCATAAATAAAAATTTCGATTAATGGCGGGAGAACCCTCGTTAAACAAAGTACAATTGTTAAAACTGCTGAAATTTAAGAAAGTTTTTTACATAATTTGGTTGATTCAGGACATGTTCAAACAAAAAATTCATTCAAGTAAAAATTTTTTTGATCCTGTAGTCATAATTTCGGATAATCCGACTTTTTACAATTTTAAAATCTCCGATTATGATGTTTAAAATGTACTGAAAAACATAATTTGACTGAAGTTGAATAATCGGGATGGCATTCCGCTTGTTCGCCAAAAACTTATTGATAAAAAATAAAAAATGCAATTTTTACTCTCAATTCGAACAACCTTCGAAAGCAAACTACCGATATTGAAGTTTTTTCTAACGATTTATAAATCAGAAAATAAGACTGAAAAAGGTTTACGAAAGGTAAGATCAAATGTTTTGTTATTGAATAACATTCTTACATTTGAACAGTTTACAAAGTAGCAAAGAATGAGCACACCGAGAAGAAAAAAAATGATCAGTCTTTCAAAAATCCGAAATGTTAAACGTTGGAAATAATCTATATTTACACATAAATAGTGATTTCGATTAATATAAGCATCTTCAAAAATAATTTAGATCTGTGCGATTGGCCAAGAAAGTGTACCAAATCAAAATGGTTCGTAATCAAATTCCTTCAAAAATACTTGCGGCGATAGCTGGAATAAATAGGGTGTTCTTACTCAGAAAGGCACGTAATTTTATTCGATTTAGTGGAATTCAGAAATCCGTCCCATATTACAAGTTTCGATTAGTTTACTCCCGATTGGTGCTGAATGAACGAATCGCTATTCATGGACTCAAGATGAAAATCTTTTCACATTATCAGACTTCAGGCTCGAATCCGCAAACGACACTTGTTAACAAAAATAAAGCAATATTAGACAGTACACTCCGTATCATTTTATAATTAAGATTATCCGAACGGAGCATTTGAATTAATTGATATTTCTAGAGGGTGCTCGTCGTAGATAAGGCCCCAGAAAAAAAATCCCCAATTTTCTTTTGTTGACGACAACCATCCCACTTAAGAGCACATTTTATTTTTCTTTACATAGTAGAATTTCTACTAGGTAACAACATGCCCATTTACGACCATTCCAGCAGGTTGATTTGTCAAAAAATTGTGATGAAAATTTTGCATGACAATACGTTGCCACATTTTATTCACCGTTCTATGATTTTTGCACAACGCCACAGAAGGGACTTTACTATAATGTAAACGGTTAGAGCAAAAAGGTGGATAAAACAGTATGTTCACATACAGTATGCTGACCATACTGTATTTTCATACAAAACATTGTATAGTGGCTGAACACGAACTGACACAGCTTATATATGGTTTTCCAATGCTTTTCATATCTCAAGATGAGAATTTCATAAGCCTGGGCCGAAATATCCGCAGTTCAGAATATGCAACTAATAATCGAAATCTTCCTTATTGGTCAACGTTGTTATATTCGGGAAATCTCTAACTCAAGCGATTCCAAGGCCTAATAGATCCGCGCATTCTGGATAATTAGAATAGTAATTTTGTGAAGGGAATATCGGTTTCAGTTCCGCCTATATATATTAGCCAGTTTTTTTCAGCGAGAATGTACACTGAAGCCGGAAATTGGCCTCATGAAAAAAAAACCTTATAAAAATAATTTGTCTCGAATCATTATTAAGGGGGTCGGTGAATTTTGACAGATTTGTACTTTTTCAATTTTTTTTCTCTCGATGGGAAACTTTTTGCCACTTTAGAATTTTCGAATAAAAACATTTTTGAACAAAAGTTGCCACTTTTGATCTTACTTCGTATAATCTGATTTTCTTCAGATCGATTATTTTTACTTTATAAATCGTCTTTTGAAAAAACACTCAAAAAACGCGCGTTTGCTATCGAAGGTGTCTTAATTACAGTAAAATTTATTTTCTATTATTTATTAATTAGAAGCCTTAAAAAACGGTTCTGACCACCGTTTAAAATTTATTTAATTGGTTTTCATACGATTTCTACGTCAAAATCGTAAATTTAAAATTTTGAAAAAAGTCATAAAAAACCGAAATTTCAGCACATCGAAAGAAATATTTTTTTTTCATGAGGTGAATAAAATATATTATAAACGGTGGTCAGGACGGCTTATCAATTTGACAAGTTTCAGTGAAATAATTAATTTTTTTTTCTTGATTATAGAGGGTTTCGATGGAATTCTCCCAAACCGTAGTTTCATCCAAAAAGGTATGATTTAGAGTATGAACAAGAGCGAAGAAACAAAACAAGGACATATTTGAAAACAATAAAAAGTGGCATTCCCAATATTTTTAGCTGGTGATTTCAAAAAAATTAATTTGAAAAATTTTGAACCAGAAATGAAGAAAATTTTCGAAATATTTCCAAATATTTTTGACCAAAAATCACAAAACCATCATATGATTCTTCAAACAGCATAGAAAAAATATGTGGTCACTTACGCGAAAAGTTAAAGTGGCCATTTTGAAGAGTTGATTTGAAACAAATAATTAAAAACATATTTCAACAAAAAATTAGGCATTTTTTTGATAATGTTCGGAACTTTTTTCAAAAATTTCTCATAATTTGTCGAAGTCGAAAAGTTTAATTCGAACTCAAAATTNAATACACTGAATACTACACACATTTGGTTTGTATTCCTATCGCGGCAATTTTGATTCACTGTATTCGGTACAGGATATATGAAAGAAAAAACTGTGAAAATTTATTTTTTTATTTTTTATTTTTCATAAAAGTGTTCATTCTTGCAAACGTTTACATTTTTATTTTCTTAGCATAATTTTTTTGAAGGCGATATTAATAAATTTCATTCATTTTCGGGTGTACTGCGCAGCGCAGTCTGCGCTAAAACGTAGCTTAAAATTTCTGCACATTCAAAAATTTCTTAAATATCAAAGTTTTTTTTCCATGAAAAGGGGTAAAAATTGGCAAAAAGTAGAGAAAAACGATTTTTTTTGAGATGAAAATTGACCTTGAGAGTACGTTGGTTCCTACATTTTCTGCAGTTATTATGTCATAAAATTGCACCAAATCAATCGTTTATGTTTTAAACGCACAAAACAACCTTAAAATTGTGTCGAACTGTTTTTGAGAAAATCAAGCTCTAAATTTAGAAATCTCAAAAAAATACGGTTTTTTCTGATTCTAGAATATGTCTGATCTAAATTTTGCAAAAAAATCGGGGTGTCATAAATGGAGTACATACTGTTATTCTGACAAAAATTCATAAAATTTCAATCAGCCGTTATTGAGAAAAAGACATTTTAGATAAAATCAGTGTTCTATAACTCTACTCCCACTTGGTGCTGTGGTGCTTATAAAAAAATGCTCACCTTCAGTTAATAGCACAGAGTCAGATCTTCAAATAAGCCTATTCAAAATATTTATAACTTGTTTTGTTTAATTCTGAGACCCGATTCAAAATACAAAAAACCGTTGAGTACTCCCTTCATAAGAACAAAAAACATTTTGAAATTTTTGAGTTTTTCCGATTTTTTTCCGAGTATTTTTTTCAAAATTAAGTACAAAATAACGTATGTTTCAATTTGACCACTAAAACTTCAAAATTTCGGCTTGACGTAAGCCAACTTTCTCTTCAGTGTTTTCCCAGCTTTCTTTTGAGCCTACTTTCGAAAAGACCGAAGGACATTTTTTTTCGGAAATTTTTTCACGTGACCTTGAAAAATTCATATTTTGAGTTTGGGGTCGAAATTAAAAAAACCGGCTCCTCAGAAGTTTTTATTTGTTTCGAGCTACCGTTTTTCAACAATTTGAGTAAATTTTGAAATTTAACCTAGAAGGAGATAGATTTTCCGATGAACAAAGTCGAAAANGGGGGTTTTTTTTGGGAGGCTTATTCAGGGTGAGTGCGTGGGCGTAGGTTGAATTGTATCAGACTACAATTAGTATTATCTTTTAGGCTTGTTCTGCACGTTCAGAAAGTTTTTTCAATACTACCTCTACCAGTTCATCAAGAAACCATGTATAAAACCTTTAAAAAAAGCTTAATCAGCGACAACCACTCCCTTAAACTGGGAGTTGCACAAAATACTAAGAATTCAGATTAAAAAACGATAACGTTTCTTTTCCCCTTTTACACTCTGCGAAAGATTTGACCCTACTACTAGATATCACACTACGTTTACTAAACATGGCCCCAATCTTCCGCATAGTGTGAAAGGGACATATCGGTTAGCTAACATATCCCTTTGAAAATGAACAACTGAGTATGAAAATATTATGTTCCGATCGCTATTAATTATTATTTAAAAAAAAATCCATTTTTAACGTCTCCACTCAGGCTTGTAAAAGGGATGGTATAGATAGGAAAGGGGATTAACTTACCTTGGCGGTCTGCTCACGTTCTGTCTGGTTAATTTAAAACATGAATCATTGTTGAACCTTGAAAACTCAGGGAGGAGATACATTTTGAAAAAATAATTCCGTCACTTTTGTAAGCACGTTTCTGATTGGACGAGCCATCCGTTAATTTGGATTGTTTTTTAGGATGCAAGATTTTTGTTTAAATATATCAAAGAGAGGTAAAAGTTGGTCCGACGATTTGTACTTGTGCGACAATTGGCTATCGAAAACCCCTTAAAATGCGACGACCCCCCCCTTAAGTGAGACAAAAATCTTAACTCAAAGAGATAATCTCGTTGCATAATAAAAAAATTATGTCTCTTTGAGATTATTTTGAGGATATCTACTGTACCATGTAAGAAAATAGAATGATAAAAAATTAATTTCAGCGGATGTGTAAATTACACAGTGTAACTCATTATATCTCGTAACGAGATATTCGTTGAATAAAAATAAAAAGTTTGGCCTCTAGCGAGTGAACTTAGCTGTAGAGTCTTAGATCTCGCTCATTCTCATTTTCCCGATTTTAGGGCATATATTCTCCCTCTTAAGGCGGTCGGTGCATTTTGACAGATACGGATATGGGCTCTTGATAAAAAACTGTTTACTGGGTTTATATATTCTTCTCAATATACCATCAAAGTAATGTTTCATACTCCAAGTAACTTTTGTAATACAGAATTTCGAAATTATTGCTTTTTTAGAAAATTTTTGAGTTTCGAATTAAACTTTTGTCGAATTCGTACAATTATGAGAAAATTATTGAAAACAGTTCCAGATATTATAAAAAGAATGCCTTATTTTTTTGTTCAATTTTTTTTTAGTTATTTGAAAATTCATATTGACATTTTTTGCGGATTTTTGAGTCGAAACGCTATTTGGAAATATTTTGAAAATCGCTTTCCTCGTCTTCTTGATTCTAATAATTTTTCAAAACTATTTTTTTCTGAATCACCGGCTCAAAATATTGCGATTGCACCTTTTATTTCTTTGTCCAAATATTTCCCTCGGTTGGTTTCTTCGCTCGTTGTCATACTCTAAATCAAAATTTGCAACGAAACTACGGTTTGGGAGAATCGGTTGAGCTTCGTTAATTTAAATATAAATAACACTTTATAGTTCAGCTCAAACTTTGCCAAATTGTTAAGCCGTCTCGACCACCGAGATCAATTTTATTTATTCTCCATTGAAAAAAAAAATTGTCTGTACGATGTGCCATTTGCGGTTGCTTTTTTCGAATTTTTTGGGAATTTAAATTTTCGATTTGACGTAGAATAGGTCAAAAAGCTATAGAAATAAATTGAATTCGGTGGTCGGACCGTTTTCTGGTTTCTTATAAGTGATAGATAAAAAAGATTTACTCATTTGACACCTTACACGAAATCTCCGTTTTTAGTGGTGTTTTTAAAAGACGATTGATTTAGATAGTAAAAAATTATAGCTCTGAAAAAAAAAATCTGATTAGTACGAAGTAAGCTCAAAGGTGGGACTTACATTTTAAAACATTTGATTGAATTCTGAAGTGCGCCAAAGTGTTACCATCCATTGAGAAACAAATATTGAAAAAATGCAAATCGTTGTCAAAATGCACCGACCCCCTTAAGGGAGTGGGTGTGTTGTGGATGGCTTTCCAAGGTCATTTCCGCCAAACATAGCAAGTGAATTCCAAAAACATGTTTGTTAAACTAACAGACCAACCTTCGAGGTAATTTTTAATTTAACAGTAATCTGCATACAAATGCCCACTGTACGCCGACACTACGCATTTACAAAGCTTCTTTAAAAAGACACGCAATTCGTACCTGTCTCCTTCCAATTTTCTCATTATTTTATTATTTGTTGTGTGTGAGCCCGAGAGCCTAACAATAATGCAAAATTGCTTTTGTTTTAAAATGCTTTGTCGTCCGGGCCCAAGAAAAACGAAAGACTAAAATTATTGATTTATTATGATTTAAATTGAAAGTGCGCTAATATTGTTTTCTGTTTGACGCTGTACGAGTTAAAATATGCACCCAAAATCCTTCAAAACGTGTTTAGTAGTTCGGAAAAAATATTTGAAGCTTTTTTCTGGTTTTCCTAAATTTGTCAAAAATTTTAGGCTCGAAATATGAAAGTTGACATGGCCCAGCAAGAGACGCCGTGAATTCAAATTTCAGAAAAAAAACTTCTAGTTTGTTGTCAAACAAGTCTTGTGACTTTCAGATTGCATATGAGTCAAACTGTACTCATAAATTGGTAGAGAGAGATTAGCTTTCCTGAGCCTCCCAAACTGACCATTTTTAAAAAATTTGGCTTTAAAAAATGAACAAGTCTGACATGGCCCCCAGAGACGCCGAAGCAAAATTTCAAAAAACTCTCTATTATTGACAAAAAAGTCGTTGCTTTCAGATGAAGTATGAGTCGAAAACTGGGAGGAGATAGCTTTTGCCTGGTCCCAACTGACCATCTTCAAAATTTTGATTTTTGTTTTTTTGCGTTTTGTCCCGCTTGAAAGCAAAATGTTTAAACTAAAGCCGCTTTGCATTATGTGTGGGCTTTTCCGAGCCTGACACAAGAAAAAATAAATAAAAATGATGAAGAATTGAAGGAGAAGGTACGAATTGCGTGTCTTTTTAAGAAGCTTTTAAAAAGCAGTAGGTTGTCGGCGTAGTGGGATTGGTATCAGATTACTCGTTTAAGCTTAAAAAGTCACCGGAAGTGTGGTGTTGTAGTTAGCAATGTTTTGGGATATAACCTTTGCTAGTTTGGCGGGAAATGACTTGGAAGAGGCTCAAATCAGCGACACCCACTCCCTTAAAAGGGTTGTATCGACTGGTTATATCGGGCAATCTAGTAGTGAAAGATAGCTTATTTTTCAACTGCATACAATGTAGAAACAACCATATCATTAATACCCAACAAGCTTTTGACTACTTATAAGTTATGCCCCAGTTATAATGACCACTTCAAAAATTTTCGAAAAAAAAATGGATTTTTCAGTCAATTTTTCGAGATTTTACTGGTAGTCCCCAACCCGGTTCTGGAGAAGCAAAAACAATTTGTCCTGGACTTCTTGGGTTGCAATTTCTGATAAATATTATAATTCAGTTGATGGTTTCAAAGTCACACGAAACAATCTTTACGAAAAAATCCCCAAAATGTTCAAGAATTTTCAAGTTTCCGTTGACGTTTATCCCATGGGCACTGTAAAAAGTTGGGGATCTCTTGTTCACATTGGTCTTGGAGGTGACAAAACAGCTTATGGCGATCGATACCCAGCAATATGGTTCTGGCCGAATTCTCTCAACTTGTATATCTGTAGTGCGATAAATGGAAACCCAGATAGTTCTATCAAATTGAAAGCTGTAGATTCTGCCAAATGGACAACAATAGTGGTCCAACAACAAAAGGGACAGTTTTGATAACCAATAATAACTTAGGGACCGAAAATTTTGTCGAGATCGGGACTGATTTCAACAATCGAGATCAAGAATAACCTTAAGTTGGGATCAGTATTGAACGATGAATTGAGTGTGGCTCTTTGGTTGATAAGCTCGTCGGAGCGAGCGAATCAAAAGTCATAAACAATTCTTTAATTTTTAGCAAACAAATGCTTTGCTAAAATTTTAAAATGTTTCAAAACATGGTTTTTTCGTTGATCGATAAATAATAAATTACAAAAACAATCAAAAACTCGAAAAAGCAATCGAATGGGGATTTTTTATATTCGATATCAGTTGCTGGAGAAAATGTCTACTCCATTGTGAATAAACAACCTATTGAAATTGGAGATGTAAAAGTATATACTGGAGATAATTTTTATACTCCAGCTGATGCTTATTTGAAGAATTTGAAAATAATCACTGAGCCTGTAGCAGGTTAATACCATCAAGTTTCATATTTTGAGGATGGTTTGTGACACCAAAGATTTGCAATTTCTAAATTTTTTTCTCTTGATGGGAAACTTTTTGGCACTCCAAAATTTTTAGATAAAAACTTTTTCGAACGGAAGTTGCCACTTTTGAGCTTACTTCGTATAATCTGTTTTTTTAGATCAATTATTTTTACTTCATAAATCGTCTTTAAAAAAACACTCAAAAACGCGCGTTTGCTATCGAAGGTTTCTAAATTAAGGTAAAATTAATTTTTGATTAATTAGGAACCGTTAAAACCCGACTCATCTACTGTTTTAGAATCAATTTAATTTGTTATATTACGATTTCCTACGTCAAAATCGAAAATTAAAATTTTGGCACATCGAAAAAAATATTTTTTTTCATGAGTTGAATAAAATAAATTTTAAATGGTGGATGGGTCGGCTTACCAATTTGGCAAGTTTCGGTTAGATATTTTATTTTTAATTCTGGGAAAAAATGGCTTCGATGGATTTCTGCCGAACCGTAGTTTCGTTTCAAAAATTATGATTCAGAGTATAAACAAGAGCGAAGAAACATAACGAGGACATATTTGAAAAAAAATAAAAGGAGGCATTCGCAATATTTTTAGCCGGTGATTTCAAAATTAGTTTGAAAATTTTTGAACAAGAAATGAGGAAAGTGGCCATTTTGAAGAGTGTTTTCGTTGATTTGAAACAAAAAATGAAAAAAAAATTTTAACAAAAATAAGGCATTTTTTTATAAAGTTCGGAACTTTTTTCAAAAATTTCTCATAATTCGTCGAATTCGAAAGGTTCAATTCGAACTCAAAATTTTCTGAAAAAGCAATAATTCGAAAATTCTGTAGTTACAAAAGTTGCCTGGATTATGAAACATTACTTTGATGGTATATTGAGAAGAATATATAAACCCAGTAAAAAACTTTTAATCAAGAGCCCATATCCGTATCTATCAAAATGCACCGACCCTCTTAAGGGAGTGGGTGTCGCAGATTTTGACCTTTTACGAAGGTATTTTTGGATAAACTGGAATAGCTGATATCCCAAAAACTTTTGTATCTTGAAGAACAACTCTTCGCGATCATTTTGAAACATTAACAGCTATCTGATACAATCCACCTCGCCGACACCTACACTTTAAAAAACTTCCTTAAAAACACTTCAGAACGTATCTTCTCCTTTAATTTTCACCATTTTTCATTATTTTTTTTGTTGTCACGGCTCCAGAGAAGCCTAACACATAATGCATTAGCGCCCTTTTCTCGAAATTTTGCTTTTGGCGGACAAAAACGCGAAAAAATAAGTAAATTTTTTGAAATGGTCAGTTTGGGAGGCTCTGTCAACAGGTATCTCCTACACCAGTTTAGGAGATACAGTTTTGGATCATACTGCATCTGAAAGCACAAGACTTGTTTGGCAATGCATTAAAGAGTTTTTTTTTGAAATTTTGATTCGGCGTCTCTTGGGGGCCATGTCAATTTCATTTTGAATTTTTTCAAAATTTTAGAAACCAAAAACATTGAAAATTAACAAAAATGCTTCAATATAATTTTTGAAAGGATTTTGCTGTAATTTTTAACTCGGTAGCGTCAAAAGAAAACGAATTAGCGCAGTTTCAATTTAAACCATAAATAAATCAATAATTTTTGTTTTCGTTTTTTGGCCGTCAAAAGCAAAAATTTGAAAAAAAATCTCGTGAGAAGATGTTTTTATTGTTATCTAGCTTGACACAAAAAAGCTCAAAAAATGATGTTAATTAACATAGAAGATAGTTTATTAGTTTTTCTTGGGGACATTTATTAAATGTTTGTGTGTGTGCGTAGGTGCGATTGTATCAGAATGTTTTTGGAATATCACCTTTGCTGATTTGGCGAGAAATGACCTTGGAAAAGCTCAAATTTGGCGAAACACCCATCCCTTAAGGGGGGGAGTCGTCGCAAAATGAGGTCTATAAAAAATTTTTCCCTACATTTTATTTTAATATTGTTATGTATGAAAATACTAAGACGATTGCGTCATATCGGGGTGGTCTAGTTTATCTCCATACATGGTAGGAAAGCACTTTTTTGAAAGGGTTCCAAAAGATTTTGTATAAAATAAGTTGAAATTTATCAATTTTTTAGAAAAATCAAAACACGAGTTTATGAAAAACTCGAAGATATAGAACTAATGGACAAAACTCTCTATGTTTGATCTGACACGCACTCTTCAGCTGCAGCATTCATGCAGTTCGAAATGGTAACTTAAACAATTTCAGGAAGGAGATCCATTTGATGAGACCCCTAAAATAGGGTCAAAATATTGTTTTTTGGTGATACGAAGCTAATTCAAGAAATTTTTTGAAAAAACGGCATTCGTCACTTTCGACTTTTTTTTATAGGATGCAAGATTGCTCAATACATTAGTTAAGAGGTAATACTTTTGTTCCAACCGTTTTGTACTTTTGGATAATTCGCCATGATAACCCAACCCGTTCGCTAAAATGCGACGACCACCCCTTAAAGGTGACCTTACATTTTAAAAAACATTTTATTGAAAAAATTTCGGAGTGGAAAAAAAGTTTACCATCACAAGAAAGAAAATTTGAAAAAGTGCAAATCTGTCAAATAGCACCAAGACCCGCCGGAGTACGGTCGTCTTGTTTTATGAGGCTTTTGATTTGGGGTGATAACAAAGTGGTACTACCGACCCAAATTATCAAATAAATTTTCGAAATTTTTCGTTTTTTTATAAGTTTTTTTGCAGAATTGAAGTTCAAAATAACGTTTGCTTAATTTAAGCCACTAAAACTCAATACACCAACTAACCATTTAATGGAAACTCTCTGTACTGAAACCCATTACCATGTAATGGAAACCGCATTACCATGTAACTGGAATCCATAAAGCTTTAATGGAAACGCCATTACCCGATTTATGGAAACCATTTTTTAAAAACAAGGAATATTGCGTAAAATAAACTCTGTTTTAGGTGCTTAATTTGCTGCAAAATATTCTAAAAAGTTTGTTGAGTGTCGCTGCCCTAAAAAAAAAAAAAAAATATACATTGATCCCTGAACATTAAGAAAAAAACCTCAAAAATTTTCTAATTTTTTGGCTGAAAACACTTTTAAAAATTTGTCAAAATTACCATTAAGAAAACCATTACCCTGTAATGGAAACCCATAACCATTTATGGAAAAAAAATTTTCAAACGAAAGTGTGGTTTCATAAATGGTTAGTTGGTGTACAGCCTGAGTTTTTTTTAATTGTCACTTTTTTATCGTCCGGTGGTAGATCAGCGAGATGAATTACTGCTGAATTGGGCATAACAGATGACTAATTTGTGTCACGTGACTTTTGTCACTCTTTTTTTTCGTCCGAGAAAAAAAAAGTGACAATTTCAGAAAAATAATTGAGGGCCAATCAGAAACCCCGTTTTCCTCTTCCAAGTCTCCGTTAAGGGGGTTATGCGAACTCTGATTAAATAAAGGCCTAGAGGCATTAAACATTGCTTGAAATTGAATACGAGGTGATAATTAAGTTGTAAGCTAAGACCCCAAATCATCAAAAAATTTGTTCGAAATTTTCGGCATTTTTTTTTCTAAGTATTTTTAAAAAGAGAAGTTAAAAAATAACGTTTTGCTCAAATTTGACCCACTAACACTCAAAAGTATCGACTTGACGTAAGCCAACTTCTCATCAGTGTTTCAACTGGCTTTCTTTTGAGCCACTGTCGCAAAAATGAAGCCCTTTTTTTTCGGAAAATTTTTTGGAAAATGACAAAAAATCATAATTCGAGTTCTAGCTCGAAATTGCAAAAAAGCGCTCGAGAGACTTTACAAAATTGTATTTAAGGATACTTGATAAAAATTTTGAGCATTTTGCAAATAATTCCTCGGAGGAGAATAGATTTTTGAAAGTCTGAAATTGCGAAAAAAATCTCGGTTTATGTGGCGTTCTAGAATGGTTCAGTCGCCGGATCAAAAAAAGCCTCGAGAAAAAGATCGGCATACTCCCGTTACGTGATATGTGAATTTGAGCTCAATTTGATAATACCGTCTGGGAGGAGATAGATTTCCATTTTGAAAAGTGGGTCACCTTGTTACGAATTCCTGTACCTATTGGTGTAGTATGTCAAAAATTAATTTGTGATGTACTTTTTCGCACGATTAAGGAAGAAATCCTACAACATCAGCAATTTCGGTTTTTCTCATGAACTGTTAGTTTTTCAGTATAATTTCAGCCGAGAAAATGTCAAATCAGAGTCGCATACCCCCCTTAAGCGGTTTATCCGCGGTCCCTTTAAACCATGTTTCTGCATTACTTATGTCATGCAAAAGCACCAAATTCAGATCGTTATGTTTTGAAAGCACAAAAACCCCGAATAAGAGCAAAAAAAAATTCGAAATTTTTAATTTTTCGATTTTTTATCTGGCTTACAGCTAATGCAAAAATTTTGTACATTCACGTCACATTCGATAAATTACGTTTAACATTTTTGCTTAAAATAATGAAATTTCTCGAATTCGATTATAAGACAATTTTCGATTAAATTTTAATTTCACGCATCGTTTGGGTGTGAGGGGGCCCACCCCTTAACCTCTTGTGCAGCATATAAAACAAGTTCCTGCCAAGGCAACCAAACCACAATGTGCTCTCTTTGAATGTGTTCCCGAGAAAGCTTAAGGCCAGTTGGAACTTTTAAAATTTTGTCGCATAAGGAAGTTGAAAGGTCATATTTTTGCATTCGACATTTAATATCTAGAATTTATTAATTTTGAGTTCTAGAAAAACTAGTGAGAAAAGCAAGGTGTACCATATCACGTGATCACACGGTCCACATTTTCTCTAACATTTGTATTTCTGTTTGAAAACAATGCACAAGAATTTGGCTAACGTCATAGTTTTGGTCCGCTTTTGATTATATCTCATAAATCAAAAGATAATGGCCATTTTTTCTATTAATTTTCGAGTAAATATGGTAATGCAATGTACAACTGTGGACAAGTTGATTGGTTTAGATTCACTTTTATAATAACTATATTTTTTCATGGGATATTGAAGTTGAAAATTTAGATATTTCACTCCTAAAAAAATGGTCTGGCCTCTAGATACAATAAATTTTTTATTTCAACTGTTATGCATGCAACAAAACACTTCCTAAAAAACTCTGCTAATCTCACATTGATTTGTAATGTCCAGTCCGAAATTATTTTTACCGGAAGTAAAACATAGGCTAAAATCCGGATAAATCAACTCCGTAATGCCGGACAAAACATTCAAGAAAAATTCAATTATTTCTTGAAGACCGAATCTAAAATTCTTTATAATGTATTTGAAAACAAAAGATTCCTCGAATCCAGTTTTTTGTCTTTTTTCGATGATTTTAGGTATGCTGGAGCCACAATTGTGGCTCTGTGCTCACGAAGGGTTAAGTAGAAAAATAACGTTTGTTTGCAAATTTGACCCCCAAAAACTTCAAAAATTTCAACTGCGGGTTCCAAAAATAATTGAATTTTTTTCGAATGTTTGGTCCAGTAATTTTACGGGGAGTTGATTTATTAGAAATTAATTTGCCTATGTTTCACTCCAGAAAAATTATCGGAAAGAACATAAAATACAAATGTGAGATTAGCCAGTTTTTAGGAAAGGCGTTTGTGCACTTTCTGGAACATTCTTAAGTGATGTTCCGAGTCATTTTTCTTTCAAATTTATAATGGATTATTAAATATGATAATATTGAAAACTCGAATCATCTCGGATCTAGAACGAGTATCAAACGGCAACTACTAAATTGTCACTTTTTTCGTCCGAAAATTGTCACTTTTTTTCGTCCGCAAATTGTCACTTTTTTTTCGTCGCAATTGTCACTTTTTTTTTATCCGGATAAAAAAAAATGTGACAAAAAAGCCTTTGTTTATTGTCACTTTTTTTTTCGTCCGCAAAATGCTGTCTACCCATCCGACGAAAAATAGTGACAATTAAAGAACACTCAGGTCATATCCAGCCAATTAGCCGTATCATCCTTCAAGCGTAAGCCAACGATTCTGATCAGCATGTTTCCGTTAATCTATCAGAGAGTCCTACTTCGCACCAGAAACAAGTAAGCGACACTTTCTTTTTCTGGCAAACTACATCGTGACCTCCATCACTCCAACATAAAAATTTATATTTTGAAGTTTGAGGTTGAAATTTGAAAAAAAGGCTTCTGAGGATTTTTTTATTTGATCTGTGCTAGTGTTTTTGCTGGAAATTGAGTGATTCGAAATAAAACCTAGGAGGAAGATATATTGAGAAAAATGCTAAAATCCAAAAAATCGGTAGTTTTCCTGCGATTTCACAGACAATTTAAGTCATTTTTGAACAAAAGCGCTCTAGAGGACCTAGTTTAGATATGCAGTCGGGTTTGTCAGATTTGGGCTGATTCAAATAAACCCTGGAAGGAAGAAATTTTTGGAAATTTGTCAGAGACCCCGTTTGTACTGGTAAGTATCTACAGTGTAGCGGAATAAGAATTAATATCTGTTTTTCCAAAGTGACCACTTCAAAACCCGCAATTTTTCATATTAAATGGAACTCAAAATCAGAAAAAAATATACAAATCTTGAATTAGCTCATAAATAAAAAAATCGATTAATGGCGGGAGAACCCTCGTTAACAAGTAAATGTTAACTGCTGAAATTAAGAAAGTTTTTGACATAAATTTTTGAAATATTCAGACATGGTCAAACAAAGAAATTCATCAAGTAAAATTTTTTTGATGTGTCAAATTTCGGTTATCGAACTTTTTCACAATTTAAAATCTCGATTATTGTGTTAAAATGTATGAAAAACAAATTTGATGAATTGAATTCGTGGTGGCATCGTTCGCTTTGTGCGCAACTAATTGATAAATAAAAAAATGCAATTTTATCTCAATTCGACACCTTCGAAAGCAAACTACCGTTACGTTGAGTTTTTTTTCTAAAGCGATTTATAAAGTCAAATATAGATCTGAAAAAGGTTTTACGAAGTAAGATCAATGTTTTGTTCATGAAAAACTATCCTTATCATTTGAAAAGTTAAAAGTAGCAAAGAATGAGCACCGAGAAGAAAAAAATGATGCAGCGTTTTCAAAAATCCGAAATGTAAACGGTGGAAAAATCTATTTTTAAATAGATAGTGATTTCGATAAATAAAGCATCTTCAAAAAATAATTTAGAATCTGCGATTGAGCAGAAAGTGTACCATCAAACTGGTCTCGTATCAAATTTCCTTCAAAACTGCGGCGAAGCTGGAATATAAGGGGTGTTCTTACTCAGAAGGCGATAACTTTATCGATTTAGTGGAATCAAATCCTCCCATATACAAGTTTCGATTAGTTTACTCCGAGCGCTTGAATGACAACGATCGCCTATCATGGACTTAAGATGAGAAATCCTTTCACATTATCAGACTCAGCCTTGAATCCCGCAACGCATTTAAACAAAAAATAAGCAATATAGACCATACACTCGTAAATCCATTTATATTAAGATTTAATTCCGACGGAGCATTGAAATTAATTGATATTTCTAAGAGGGTGCTCGTTGCTAGATAAGGCCCAAGAAAAAAAATCCCCAATTTTATTTTAGTTGCGACAACCACCTCCTTAAGGCAATTTTATTTTCTTAAATAGTTAGATTTCACGGTAACAAATGCCCGTTTACGCCATCCAGCGGTGATTTTTTCAAAAAATTATGATGAAATTTTTGCATGACATACAGTATGCCACATTTTTTCTCCCGTTCTTGATTTTTGCACACACGATTGTTACTTAATGTAAACGGGAGCAAAAAGGTGACACACAGTATGTCACATACTGTATTTTCATCAAAAATGTATGTGGCTGAAAACAACTATACAGCTTTATATGTTTTCATATCCCCTAGTCACACTTATATGAATAGGGGATATATCAAAGATGAGGATTTCTAAGCTTGCCGATTCACGTTCGAATTTGCACTAATAATCGAATCTCTTATTGGTCAACGTTGTTATATCGGGAATCTCATAACTCAAACGCGTATTCCAAGGCCTAGAGATCTCAATTCTGGATATAGAATAGTCATTTTGTGAAGGGAATATCGGTTTCAGTTCCGCTTATATATATTAGCCAGTTTTTTTCAGCGAGAATGTACACTGGAGCCCGAAATTGTGTTTGACCTCATTAAAAAAACTAGCTTATAAAAATAATTTGTCTCGAATCCGTATTAAGCCTCTGCCAATTTATCATCAAAACCTCGCGCTGTTGTTAATGGAATACAGGAAGACTTAGCCATTGGATTTGCTGGATTGAGAGTGAGTGACCAAAAAACACTTCTCGACGGAAGTAAAGGTGGTTGTGTGTATTCTGTAGAAATCCGTAAAATCCATAATGGAGGAAATCCTGGAATCATCCAAATCATCAAGCTATCAGAATTATTTGTTTGTAAACAAGGTATAGTGAAACATATAAATTATATATTTTTGCTTCTTAGAGGGACAAGTGATTCTAATCACATGAGATTGAGCAATAACAGGTCTGTGATGCCCTTATATGTTCGGGGCCGCACGCGCGCTACAATGAGTCGATCAGCGAGCGTATTATATCCGAGACCGAAAGGTCGAGGTAATCCGTTGAACCCGACTCGTGCTAGGGAATTGTTATTGTTACCCTTGAACGAGGAATTCCCGATAAGCGCAAGTCATCAGCTTGCGTTGATTACGTCCCTGCCCTTTGAACACCGCCCGTCGCTACTACCGATTGAATGGTTCAGTGAAATAATCGAAAAATTAGGAACTACTTAAGCCCACTACGCCTTTAGAGGTCACTTTAGGGCACCGTTTCATAATCTTAAAAACCTCAGAATTTAATTTCGCGTCGAAAGAACCTAATCACACGCATTTCTGATTTTGTAATCATTACCCAAGGTAACTTCTAAGGGGTGTAGCATAAATTTGCAGTTCGATTTTAAATTTCAAAAAGTTGCTCGGTACATAGTTGAGCAATATTTCAAAATATGAACGAAACAATGACTGTCGCCTTTTTGTAAGTGTCGTTTTAGTCTGATCGTGGCCACCCTAGTGATGGCCTTTTTTGTTAGGTGGTGAAGCTAAAAGTGTTTGAACGAAAATTAAATTTCACTGGTGCTTTGAAAACAATGAATTTTCACAAAAAACAATCTAACGGTGGATCACTCGGCTCAATAGTCCGATGAACACGCAGCTAAATTCGAGAATTAGTGTGAATTGGCAGGACACATCGAACATCGAAATCTCTGAACGCAAATGCAGGTTTGAGCTTGTCTCAAATCAACGCC
Source organism: Oikopleura vanhoeffeni (assembly GCA_004367855.1). Lineage (NCBI taxonomy): Eukaryota > Metazoa > Chordata > Appendicularia > Copelata > Oikopleuridae > Oikopleura > Oikopleura vanhoeffeni. Next base: position 24,076 of record SCLH01000679.1, on the reverse strand, counting down.
TATCTGAGGTCACTTAATCTACAATACTCGTATTGAATTGCCCGAGCGTGTGGTGGCGCAAGTGGCACTCGCTTAGATTGAATCTAACGATTTATTTGCAATGACCGTTGCGAGTGGACAATTTTTACGAAATTTTGTTGCTCAATGACGGCGCACTGTGAGTACCCATCATTTTTGACCTCAGATTAGAAAGATCACTTTGCTTAATTTAAGATGTGGGCGACGATAATTGAGATTCTCAGAAACTTTTTGATAGCCTCATTTTGTAGAGATTTCCACTGAGGTTTTTTTAACCTAGGATTTTTTTTCTGAATTTGATTTTTTCCCAAAAACCAAGTAAGTTTGACTTTTTGAAGATTTTTGAGAAATTGAAGTGGAAAGGTACCATTTCGAATCTAGAATTTATTTGTCACCTTCAAAATGTGAATGTAGACACTTACTCGAAATACTGCCAAAAACGCTTTAAATTTCAATTTTAAATTTTTTTTTAATTTCAAAAAAAGTTAAGAATTTTCCACAAAAACTAGAATTCATAATCGGTTCCTGCGATTTTGGAAAAAAAATCAGAAAACTCTCCGCTCTGACCTAATTCAGGCTTGCGTGGAATTTATGCACAAATTGAAATATTTTATAATATTTAACGGAGGAGTAGGCGTTTGCGTGAGCTCCCAATACGCTGGTTTGACCACTAAGGGGCAAAATTTTGAAATTTCTTCCGCCTCGGAGGTGCCGCATTAATATTTTGGAAGTTGAATCGAAATAACAAGAAAAGTGATGAGGAATGAATGAGGAGTAGGCTTTTTAGTGCTTTTAAGGGACGCCACTAAAACCATTTTCTGAGCGTAGGTTGAGGTATCAGATGCTCGGAAAAGTCTGGCACCTTCACCTTACAGTGGTACTACGTATTTGGAAAAAATTAATTTAATTTCTGAGCCAGTTTCTCAGAAATCTTCACTTGAAAATGTGTAAAAAAGAGCCCAATTATCGACGCCACATCTTAAGCATATATTAAGCGAAGAAAATAAACTAATCAAGATTCGCATGATTGGCTTGTAGATCGACAAAAAGTGCGCGGACGACAATTTTGAATATGAAAAGTAAGAATTAGAAATTTAATGCCACCAGAAAAGATTTTTTGGATAACGGTTTGTCTGGAAACAACAATTAGCAACTAATGATAATTTTTGAAATACAGCGGATTCTAAGAAAACAATTAAAGATTTTCAATTCAAAATTATTTTTTGATCTCTAGCACCGTTTCTGTTTGAAATCAGACCATAGTTTGCTAATATATCGTTTCCAGCAAACGTACCCAGAGAAATCTTCGGTGGACATTTAATTTCTATTCTAACTTCGATATTCAAAATTGTCGATTTCGCGAACCTTTTTTGGTCGAATTTACAGCCAATCAAAAGTACATAAACGAATTCGATGTTCCACTAACCTCTTGGGCTGTTACATCGCAAACCTGGCCCCCCCCACCTCCCCCACCCCACACCCCACGACCTTGCTTTCCACAAAAAGCCTTTTATCATAACGTCGAAAACAAAAATCGAAAAAAAGAACATTCATAAAATCTCAGGCAATTTTCCCGAATTCACACCAAATCTCCAGACTTCTGATATAAGAGCTGCTTAAGGATCCGTGTTTCTTTGAAAAAGCTGAAGGACTCGTTTTAACCACGGTTAACCAGACGTTAGTGGTAGTGGGTCACTAAACTGTCATGATGGCAATCGCCTCGAGTCAAAGAAAAATCTTTCTATAACTGTATGTTTCGCAATAAATGCTCCAGTCTTCTTCGCCATTTGTTCTAACCCGTACCTATCCTTTACTACATGTTTCTTGTTTTCCCCTTTCTTACCCTCGCCTTATGCCCTGTGGCGCTCATAACGTCCTTTAGGCACTTACTCATCCTTCTGCTAGAGTCCTGGAGCGTGGTGTTTCTATGCCGACAGGTCGCCAGGCTCCCAGTGATTTAACACGGATTACTGAACGGGTTAAGTGTAGTTTGGGTGACATGAAAAAACTGTCTGCATGAGAAATCTTGTTCGAGATCAAAAGATTAAATCTTTCATGAATCGTATAGTTCCAAAAAATGTCCAGTCTTGACTGCATTTTGTCCTAAAGCCTAGATATATGTTTTTGTTTTTTTTTTCGGGCGGGAGGAAGAATGGGCCGGGAATTCTGACTACAGTACTTTTGAAACAGCGACAAATCACTTGTAGTTTCGACACTTTAAGCAGCGGTCACCGTAACGCTTGCGCTCTGGTGGGTACGAAACAATTTGAACACATTATAATTACTGAAAAAAAGACTGGCTCCTTTCCGTCACTATAGTGTGGCTTAGGTACGTGCGACTTGCGTTGCTGGTGGTAGTTATAATCTAATACTAAACAAAGTGTATACTGATTTTTAACTTCAATGATTTTGGAACTTAGTAAATACTATTATGCGATGGTTATTAAGAGCAATTGTTAGTATACTTGAAATATATTATATTCATATGTAAAGAAATAAATATACGAATACTATTATATTTACGTCAATTCACCGAGCATTTAATTTGAAATGATACACAATTGACCAAAAAAGAAGAACAGAGACAAAAGTTATCGGCAACATTTGTATCGGGGTAGCTCCACACGGGTCAGAAAGCGTCAACAAGCTATCATCTGTACAGTAAATAAAAACGGATCAGTTGCAAAAAAATATTGGGTCTAGTCTCCTCGCAAGTTTGTGGAAATGATCCATCAAATATTTAAGCTAAGATACAAAAAATGAGAATTAAATTAATACAAAAAAATACCTGTTCTCTTATAATCAATCGTTTTTCACACCGGCATTAATCTTAATTGGACAAGAAAAACAAGTTGAGATTTTAATACGACCAGAACTGACCAGTATAATCTNACAGCGGATTCTAGAAAACAATTAAAGATTTTCATCAAAATTATTTTTTGATCTCTAGCACCGTTTCTGTTTGAAATCAGACCATAGTTGCTAATAATATCGTTTCCAGCAAACCGTACCCAAGAAATCTTTCGGTGACATTTAAATTTTCTAATTCTAACTTTCATATTCAAAACTGTCGATTTCGCGAACTTTTTTGTCGATTTACAGCCAATCAAAAGTACAAATGATTCGATGTTTACTACGTCTTGGGCTTGTTACATGCCGAAAATGACAATTCTTGCATTTTCACAGCGATTTCCACAAGCCTTTTATCATAACGTCGAAAAACAAAAATCGAAAAAAAAGAACCGTTTCACTAAAATTCAGGCAATTTTCCGAATTCACACCAAATCTCAAAACTTTCTGATATAAGCTCTAGGATCCGTGTTTCTTTGAAAAAAGCTGAAGGACTCGTGTTTAACCGCGGTTAACCAGATGGTTGTTGGTAGTGGTACTAAACTGTCTGATGGAATCGCGAGATCAAAGATAGATCTTTCTAATGTATGTTTCAAAAATGTCCAGTCTGCATTTGTCTAACCCTACCATATACTGTTTCGTTTTTTTTCGGGGATGAAAATGGCGGTCTGACCATAGAAAATATTGAGATTTATTAATATGAAAACGCTTAGGAAGATCGGTGTCAATGCATTTATTTTAATATTCACTTGTGTTGATGATTCTTTATTTTGAAAGAATGCGAAATTTGAATTTAAGGCTTTTCCGGGGTCGTTAATTTTTTTTTATTTAATTTTGAAATCTTCGTGGTCAATTTTTATATTGTTCAAAAAAATCTCATCTTCGGATTTGAAATTACCTGTGAAATTTTTCAAAAACTTCCGAACAACAATATGATTTTTTAAAGTACGTTGGTAATATATCAGCACTTTCTGACTACGTCGTTGGTAAGAATTTTTGAGCATACCCGTTAAGGGATACAATTATGAAAGTGTTATCATCCTTTCCCCTAGGGAATGAATGAGGACGGATTTTGTTCAAGGGGGCGGAGAAAGAAAATCAGGTCGACCATCATCCCGTTCACGACCCAAGTTAATTTATATTTTTCAGATTTCGAAAGTGCTGAATGCGACGATTGGAATGGTAAGACAAAAAAGTATGAGGCGATATCATTTCATTTTTGTTTTTAGGTGAATACACGTTCGTTACAGATTATTTATCCCTGAGCGATGCACGAGCGCACTGTTTATCTATTGGTGAAATTCTAGCCACCCCAACTAATCAATGTGAAGCTGATAAATTAAGAGAATTCACAAGTAAATATCATAAGCAATATAATTATGGCGGAACAAATGTATATTGGTTGAACATAGAGACACGAAATAACTATCATCCCAAAAGTTATAAATTTCAAGGTTGGTGATCAAGTGAGAGTCTCACTGTGAGACTGAACGAGGTTAATTTTATTTGAGGGAAAATTTTTTTACTTGGCTAGACCGCGGACTGAAAAAGTCAATCCCTTTTCTTTATGGAAGGACCTACCCAATTAGGCTGTCACAGTTTGATGAAGTTGATTTTTGACCAATAAGAAGCCCGGATTTTTTCGAAATTTTCGATATTTTTTTCTTGGTCTCTGAAAATTCTGAACAAATAGTACTTTTTCATTTTTCCATAAATATCGTAGAATTCCAATGCTAAAAAACCTGAAACACCCTATAGTATAAGGCTTATACCCAATTCACTCTTCGACGTCGAACTCTAGACCAGTATTTCGTCAATGAAATAAACCATTTTTTAAATATTTCTTCATTATTATTCTTGCGGACGTTTTCGTTTATTCATTTATAATGATCCCTATCAAGCCAAATTTATCATATACAGTAAATATATACAGTTTAATAGTTGTTGATAATGGAATAAAACCGAAAAGTTGCTTTTAATAAAAAAGTTAACATATCGAAAATCCTGCCCAGTCGTCGAATTCTATGACTACGTCACAAATAGAGAAATCCAATCATTTCATTGGTCACTTCTCGAGAATCCAGTCATTTCATTGATCACTTTATATCTTTGTGACGTAGTCATAGAATTCGACGACTAGGCAGGATTTTCGATATACATGACATGTAAAATTTTTTCTTAAAAACAAACAGAAATCCAAAAAATAGACGATGTCTAGAATTTGCAAAGAACTTTTAGATGGGCGTAAATTAAGAAATTTTATTTTGATATGTTTACTCAATGTGCTTAATCGTAAGATCGAAATCGACCAATTAAAACGCTCTTTATCATATGCCTTATAAAAAATCGGAGAATTCAGACCCAACGTTTTGGTATAATTAGTCTGTCTCTAAATTTAATATCTTATTTTTCATTGGTACGGTCACGTGATATTTTTAAGACTGGTTGGCGCGCCATGGCGTATTTGCTCACTCACTGAACTAATTTTTTTAATCTCTTAACTCGTAGACTTTAGACATGAATCTGTACCCAGACTCGATTTTAGCCAACTAGTTGCCTCACTTTTAAATCGGCCATATTAGCAAAGTTT
>SCLH01000678.1:150753-163206 GCA_004367855.1 Oikopleura vanhoeffeni | reverse complement strand
ATCCATTTTTGTGCTCCAAATATCATGTAAGGAAGCACGATGGGAGTACTTAAATTCTTAGTTTTTGAACTGTGGTTTGCCGACCCAATTTGAGAGGTGAGCAGCCTACCTCTCCAGACCGCTGGAACCGCTTACAAAACTTTGGGTTTTCCTCTATGCAAGAACCGATTCATTGATGTTTGCAAGCAAAATCTGTTAACTTACAGGAATGAGTTATAAGTTCCCACCAAACACGACTTGCTTCTGACTCGCAAAAGGCAGCTCCTTTACTGACAAATATGACCACGCAGCCTGGTTCGAAATAAAATTTGAAGCAAATTAACAAAAAAATAAAGTGAGTAAATTATAATAAATTAAATTTAGTAAAAGTTATTAAAATGATTTTTATTTCAACCATCTTTACTTTCCCTCAAAAGATGAAAAAATGGCCGTCCTGTTAAATTATTCAATGTTGGTTAAATTGGTCTCCGTGGCCGATCCTAAAAACCATTTTGGTTAAATTGTCTCATGTGGCCGATCTTAAAATCTCATGTTTGGTTAAAATGTCCATGTGGCTGATTCTGAAAATCTCAGTTGTTTTAAAATGATCCATGTGGCCGATCAATAATGTCAAATATTGCCTCTTCGGCTGCTTTCAGTTTTAAAGCTGAGAATTTAATCGTGTTAGGAAGTGTCCTTATGGCCGGCTGTGAATCGATAGATAACAGGAAGATATGATTCTACAGAAAATTACGAATGTTTGAGAGGTAATTGCGCTGTCGATCAGTAGCCGTTCAATCAGGTACAAACTTGATCGCAATTATGTCACTTCCGCCGGAACTGGACGTTCAAATTTTTTTTTTTTTGAAAATTCAAACGTCATGCTCTCTCCGAGTTTGGGAGATAATGTCGAACTTTATTATTCTCTTGTTCAGGTATCCGTAGTTGATGATATCGTTGAGCTGGTCGGCTCATGAATTTGCGATTCACAATGCAACATCGCGTGGAAATCCTAGAAAAACAACTTATTTTAGCTCTAAAAGTAAGGGGTTTTCAAAACCTATCTAGTCCCTCAATTTTCGAAAATAATTTTTTGCAGTAGCTATTCACATAAGTTAAAACAATTATCGTGTCGCTGTTCGCTCAGGCATTTTGACCGACTTGCTTATGTTTTTTTCAACAAGGGTCTGAATCACAACACTGTGATCCACAAGTTAGAATTGTAATTTTTTGGTTCGGAAAAAAATAGAATTTTTTTTAATTTCACTAAGAAATAAATTTTAAATAGCCTTTCTGGCTTCAAAATTTTAATGTATGTTCCAAACGTAAATTTTGCACGAATAGTGTTTAAACTTGAAAACTTGTTAAAAAACTCACATCTTTGATGATGATCAATATAAATCGAAACGTTTAAGTAACTATGTTTTTCAATAAAAGGGTTCCAAAATATAATTTCATTTCTGCTCGGTAAACCTAGCTTCAAAAACCTCAATTTTACCTTCCACCGAAAATATTACAGTCTAAAATATTGTTCATTTGAAGAAGTAGTTTATGGACTGGTGACAAATACCTGCTTATCAATTGCTTAAATTAAGAATAATTCAAAAGTTTCGAACTTTGCCAGGAAAATATTAAGGTAAAACATTATGTGTTTTGGTCCCTTATTGTGCGCTGACCACCCCGTTTGATACCGAAGAATGTAGGAATGAGACAAATGTAAATTAAAATTCTAGAGGAGAAAAAGAACATAAAACATAAAGGGTGTCGATAGGTAACAGCTCTCTCGCGAACTCATAAGCTTGTCATTCATAATATTTTTCAAAATGTATGATCTAAAAATTCAAGGGAAGTAGTAGGCTTTGCGCGATCCTCTAAAAAAACACTCAAATAAAGACGTTCTTCTTTGTCAATTTTGGAGCGAATTTTTTGAAAGCTTTTGAGTAAGTCAGACCAGGCCCAGTCGTTCCTGTGGTGTTATATTAATCTTAACCCCTAGACTCATAGAGCCATAAAATTGGTTTCAGTTTTTTGAAAGACGGGAAAGGAACAAAAAGAAACGAAATTGAAAGCTTCAAGGTTCAATACGCCCATAGAGTTAAGCAAATTAATTTCTGAAAAATTGAATTAGAACAATTTTTCTTTGGATGAGCCGTTCGAAAGATATGTTATCCCATAACTTTTTTTTTGGATTCTCTGAAAATTTTTCTTTATCTAGCTTTATCTCAACAATTTTATTTTTTAAAAACAAACCAAGGTCGTTAAATACTCAGTTTTTAGGGAATTCGTCTTGAAGCCATCGGTTTTTTGACGAAAAAATAAAATCTTCTAACTTAATGTAAGAACTTTTTTTATTTCTTTTTGTGTGGAAAACAGAGAAATGTCGCTAATGATGAGAAGCCAAGTGGCGGAAAATATCAGCGCAGACATACTTGTTTACGCATAACTTTCCATCATATCAGAGGTGAGTAATTATCGTTTCATAGACGAAACCGAAAGGTATTTTGAAGCGGGAGACATTCAGGTAAGGAACCATAAAGGTTTCACTTTAATTTTATTTACTGAGCATCTGCATTAATAAAAATTCGTATGGTTCTGTAGAAAACAGTTCGAGTTAACTTCACTTTTCCACAGCGGAAAATGAGTGATTAATGTTTTGATTGGTCTTAATATAATTTTTTAAAAATTCGAGTCTATCCTTATCTCAATGCATCAAAAGTCCATTAAATCCCTTGCACACCTAAACCTTTCCCATAAATGACTTCAAAGGTCAAGCCAAAAAAGTGGCTCTCATGCCTCGGGGGATTTATCAATACTCTACTGAGTCTAGGGGTTAACAAATATTTTCTTGTTTTCAGAAGCTCACTGGAAGAAGAGAATGGCTTTTTAGGCAATATTATTTTTAATTAAACTTCCTTTGTATTGTTCGTCCGACATTTCGCACTTTCTCTACAATTGTGACAGAAACCGAATGGCCGATAAAGGAGATTTTATGTTTTTAATTTTTGTGTAAAAGATGAGCGCTCCAAATGGCTTTGAAGGCCGATGAAGGGAGATATTTATATTGTTAATGTTAATTTTAATGAAAAATGAGCTGCCATAATTTTGGCCAAAGGCGGATAATGGTGGATATTTATATTTTTCAATTAAATTTAAATGAAAAATGAGCCCGCAAATCTGCCGCAGGCCGATAAAGGAAATTTTATGTTTTTAATTCGCAATTTTGTTGAAAATGAGTTCCCAAATCGGTCCGATGGCCGATAGAAGGAGATTTTTGTTGTTTATTTTATTTTTGTGAAAATGAACCAACTCGGCCAAAAAAAATGAGTTCCAAATTTTTAGGAATAACTTTCAAATTTTGAAAATAGAAAAATTAACAGATTCATTTGAAATTTGGATGATGATTCTTTTTAAAGTTTGAAGATTTTCGTTTAAAATTTGAAGTTTTTTTTTAAATTTTGAACAAATTTTCTTGTTTTAACCCTCCGGAGGCTTACCTTTTGAAAAGCCAAAAGCTACTGTAATCAGTCAAAATTGAGCGCAGAAACTCTCCTTCTGATACATTTTTACAATCCAACAATGTTAATCTAATTTATTTTTTTAATTTTTTTCGGATACTAAAGATTCAATTTTTCCTGACAAATGTATTGAAATCATTTTCGCATACGTTACTTCCGAAAAAAATATTTTTGATCTCTAAAATTTGGAATTAAAGATTGCAAAATAACCTTTTTTCGGAAAGTGTTTTGAGTACATAATTTTACCAGAAAAAGCCTTCTGGACATACTGGAGCACCAAATAATTTTTTTGGGAGTGAAATTCCAAAGAAAACCCTTATTTCGATATCAGTATGGATAACAGAACTGTTGTTGAAAAAATATATAATTCGTGAAAATCAGCCAACGTGGGTAACTTCTTATACCGACCTAATTTTCCTTAAATATTGTAACATTGACAATCTTAATAATTCAATGAAATCGAGACAAACAATTTTTCTCCTAAAATCAACGTGATTTTTTCCAATGAATATTTTTGAAGCTTAATTTAAAAAAATATTTTTTGAATTCCCAAACGATATACGCAATCAGACAGAAGTATGAGTTAGAAAGAGCACCTGGCGCAGTCATTAATATGAACATTCATTTCCCTGGAGCCTACCCATGAGGTTAGTAATCACCGAGATTTATTAAGCTTGCTTTTCAACGTTTTTTCTGAAATTTAACATAATAATTTCTAGAATATGAAATTTTTTTTTCGAAATAATTTTAAACTCTTGAGGGGGGTGGGCGTCGGTAATTTTTTGAGCCCTTTATAGAACTTAATTATGATACATTAATATCGGTTATGACTAAAGGTGACAGCAAGGAAGCTCATAGTGGCAATAATTTTTTTTCAAAACAATCTAGAACAAAATCTATATCGAATCTAGAAAATTTCAATTATTTCAAGCAAAAATATTAAACCTAATTATCGACTTGACGCTGATTTGTCAAAATTTATCGCTGTTAGCCATACTTTTGATCAGTGAAATGCTTAGCTTCAATTTGGTGGCTACTTTTGTTTCCGCACCAAGACGAACTTTTTTCAAACTTTTCATTTCCGGTTATAGTCAATGTTCTTAATTCTCGGATAAAATTCAAAAATCCGGAGCCAAACATTGACGACCACTTTATTTTAATTTACCTGAGTCGCAAAAAGAACCGGGGTCTTATTCTGAACATCCGTCTTGGAGAAGTATGTCACTTTGAAGACAAGTAAAATTGTAAAACATTCGTCGTTCACAGAGTGATTCTATTGAAGAATCAGCAAAAGCGAAATTTCAAGAAAAATGGGCCAAACATGATTAGTAACTCACTCTTCTTCCCGTCACTTGTGTAAATTTGAGACGCTTTGTATGTGGGGTCTAAGATAGATAGATTTTAAAAAAAACTGTTTAGTGTTCTAGAATAGACCTCACCACTGGTGGTGTGATGTGAACAATGTTTAGTTCGAGATATGGAATCGTTTAGGCGAAGGCTAGACCCACTAGAACGAGTATCCTCAATTTTGTGCACAATGCAACTGCCCTATGGAATTCATTAATGAGGCGCGGAATTGACAAAGGTACCAATTACGACGCCCACCCTTAACTTGATCATTAGATACATATGAATTTTTTTCAAATTTTGATTTCGGAATAAAAATAAGAGTTGGTGTCCAAACAGAATCAGGGAGAGTTGAAAATGACTATAGAAAAACATTTTGCATGTTGGACAGCTCTGAAATGCGATTTCAAATTTCTCAATTTTTAGTTTGAACATTAATTTTTGCAGCGTCTATCACCGAAATTTTTGTACAGCCATGTTTTTCAACTCATCAGGAAGCTTCGTTTGAACCTATTCATTTGATATTTATTCAAAAAAAATTCGAAAATTTTGTGAAAATTTACGAAAATTTTCAATCGCATTCCCACCCAGACTATAGACTAATGCGGAAAAAAAATATCATTATTGTTTTTCTATTTCGGTATCTGACGAGACCGTTATAGACTATGAAGTTATGCATTATTTAGAAAATTCTGCCATCTTGTCGAACCTAGCAGCTGAGCCGGATATTATCTCAAGGCCATAAGTCTGTTACCAATTGAACCGTGTTTCTTCCGGTTAAAAACTTAATTTTTCTTCTAATTAACAATCTCAACATCCAGAAAAACAAACATTTTGAGCTATTGTTTTAAAAATACGAAATACCAACTGTTTAGCTTGAAAGCGTTGGTGTTCAGGTGCTACTAGCAGTACAAAACTTAACTGGTATACGCCGGGTAATCTTTTTGAAGTAACTATTGGTCTTTTGAAGTAACGATCTTTTTTAAATATTTTTTTTTCTATTTTAAGAACAAAAAAAAAATTTTGAGTTTTTTTGATTTTTTTCAGAGTATTTTTTTCAAAATTAAGTACAAAATAACGTTTGTTTCAATTTGACCACTAAAACTTCAAAATTTCAAAACAGCTTTCTTTTGAGCCTACTTTTGAAAAAATCAAAGCACATTTTTTTTAGGAAATTTTTTCCCGTGACCTTGAAAAATTTATATTTTGAGTTCGGGGTCGAAATTGAAAAAAAAGGCTCCTCAGAAGTTTCTATGTGTTTCGAGCTACCGTTTGCAAAAATTTGAGTAAAATTTTGAAATTTAACCTAGGAGGAGATAGATTTTCCGATGAACCAAGTCCAAAAAACGGTGGTTTATCGCATATTCTAGAAAAAATATAGCACTTATCGACAAAAGCGCTCCTCAAAAGTTTTAAAAATACTGATTATACAGGTTATGTTAAAATTTAGGTTTATTTCAAAATAAAGCCTGGGAGGAGAAAGATTTTCCGTTTTTACTTAGGTCTCCCTGTCTCGCTTATGTGTTTTACACATGTTTTACGCAAGATGAAGGCTAGTTCTACAAACTGGCTAATCTGAATAAGATCCTTGAATTTCGCGGTTTCATTATCAAGACCCTTGCCTATAATCATATTCAAGATAATCACAAGGCAACATTATTGGGATTCGAACACGCGCTATAGAGAGTAGTAAGGGTTTTGAGATGGAGTTCCGTTCGACAAGAAAGGATATTGTTTCTAGATAACGGTATTATGAAACTATCGGCCAAATCATTGATTGTTTAACTCTCTCAGGCACAAAGCCATTTAACTGGCTTTGATTTTTTTTTAAAGTCCAAAAGGTACAAAAATAATAATGGTAGAAATTCAAGAATCAAATCGCCCATAAAGTTTGCAATTAATTATTCAAAAATATATTACAAGTTGATTTTTGATGAACCGTTCAAAATATATTGTATCCTACTTTTTTCTAGATTTCTCTAAAAATTTTCTTAATCAGCTGTATTTCATAATTCATTAATAAAAAAACATGGTCTAAAACACTCAGTTTTTAGGAATTTGTCTTGACCATCTTTTGAAAAAACAATAATGTTTCTACTAAATGTAGAACTTATTTCATTTATTCCTTTTTAATAACAGGACAATTGCTTATGAATGAGAAAGCGGAGCGGAAATATAAGGAGCAGACATATTGTTAACCATTAATCTCACCATTTCAGAAGTGTGAATTATCAGAGAACCCGATAAGATATTTAAAATCGGAGACCAGATTTAGAAAGCCAAGATTTTAGTCTATTTTATTTAATTTGCATCTCACTACAACAGCTATCTCTTTAGTCACATAAAAAAAACTACAAAAATTTTATAGTTTTTTCTGGGAAACAGTGTGAGTCAACTTCGATATTCCACAGNAATATTGTGAAAATCAGTCCAGCTCAACCCAGAAAAATCAAGATTACTTTATTTTCTCTGGCAACTGGCACTCAATTTTTTTCGACTAGCTACTTCAGTGTTAGGGCTAAAACACCTCTCAATGCTAGGGTGTATGTGATCTCAAATTTTCAAAATAATTTTTGATTGAAAATTTTTTTTATCGAAAATCACGATTTTTGGTCATTTTTAGTCATTTTTGGAAAAAATTGTAAGAAGGTTTTTTCTCCCAAATTCACTTATCTATCGATTCCATAGGTCGATTGGGTCATTTGAAGACCTTCAAAATCCTCCTTTCTCAGGTTCACCCATCCTAAAGGCATTATAATGAAGCCGACCGTGAGCACCATCGAGTACCCAGATCAAGTATCAGTTTTAACTACAGTAGTGTAATCGCAAAAATCGGTTGATTAATTCTAGAACAACTGATACCAAAAATGTGAAATGGCTTCTTTAATGCCCTTGAGACGGCAAGTTGAGACGTCAGTTAAATACAATTTATTCTCGATATGATCTCATCTACAGTATAAGAAAAATGAGCCTTTTCGAACTAAAAAAGGACGTCTTGTCACGATTATGTACCAGATGGGGTGTATAATCAATACAGTATCACCATGAAAACTATTCTTTAATAGTTGGGCCAGCCTATATTTATATTTTGGAAGCTTATAACTTAAAAAACTATTTTTTACCCAACAAAATGTTTTTAAAACATTTGGAAATTCCAAATTTGGCAAAAATAATGTTACATTCGTGTATTTATGCGGAATTTGGAAGATATGTTATCCTGGATATCCCAATTCTTATACGAATCGTATAATTAGTGTACTTGTGCCAAAACTACGCCGTATATTATATGCGAAAAGGGACCAATTTGTCGTGCTTTTATTGATAGCATAATTTTCATTAAATTGCAATTTACAATTTAATGAAAATTTATTTTCCATGGCGTATACAATGTATTTCCCAAACTGACAAAGGAAGAATCACCAAAAAATCTGAATTTTACCTCGCCAAATGAAATTTTACCAAATCAATCAAATTTCAGAAAAAAAATCACTTTCCAAAAAAATCTATTTTCAGACCGGTGCGAGTCCGACTCCGCACCGTGCGACCAGGGGTCGGCAAAATTGCATCGGATCCAATCTTTCCGAGCCTACCGATCCCGATCCGATCCAATTTTTCAAATTTGCCGACCCCTGGGTACGACAACCGGTATACGACGGTACTTTCATAGAAAAAATATTTAATACAGTACTTCTTCCAAAACAGTCGAGTTTCATAATACCCGTAAATTAATTGATGAAGGCCTCAGAATTGGCCCACCAGTGTATGCATACAGTAGCATACAGCATATATGACTAATAGTCATTGACTATTTATAAGACTAGTGAGAGCGTCAAAAATAATATTTTGAAATAAAAGTCAAGACAATCATTGTTAATGGGGACCATGAACTTCAAGGAATATCCTGTTCCAACCCCCTTGAATCAAAAACGGTTTTTTATTGTACAATACGTAGTTGTACAATACGTTTTGTACAATACAAAACCGTTTTTGATTCAAGGGGATTGTAAAAGGATATGATACTTCAAGATCTTTTAATTTTTAAGTACCGTAGCTTTATCAAACAAAGGTTTTCTTTTTCTGAAATCTATTATGTAATACTAATCTGTTAATATCGTAAATAATAATCGGGTAAAAAATAAGCGTTAATAAGGTTATTATTTTTTACTAGAAAATTTCTCCAACGATTTTGACATGTCATTATTTAGAAGTACATGTAGACTTAGCGTCAAAACCTCGTAGGTGTAGTCTACACTGTGTAGACTCTACACTGTAGAGGATTATCTTCTTGCGTGAAGAAAGATTCATTGTTTTCTGCATGCATTTGAAGATACGTGATAGAACTTCACACATTTTCAAACGCTCGCGACTAGCAAAAGTTTCCGGTGAGTTGACGATTTTTAATTTCTATTGATAAGTCACGAAACGTGTAAAGCTTGATTTCAGACTTGTTAAAAGTAATCTCTCATGTTTTGAACAGCTAATCAGAAAATTTTGAGTCCTAGTAAACTTAAATTTGTGAAAAAAAATCGTGAATTTTCCAGATTTTTGGTCGAAAATGTTTCAAAATTTTTTTTCGGAAATCTCGAGCAGAAAACATAAATAATTTTAACTATAACTGTTTTTTAATGTTATTTCTGATCGCCAATTTTGATCAAAATTTTCTATAAACTGTACTTTATTTTCAAAATTATTGTTTTTGAAATTTCCTGCCAAAATATAGAAAAATATTCACTTTTTATTTTTTGTCATTCAGACACCAAATTTATTATAAAACATTTAATCGTATTATTGGTTGCTTTTACTAAATCTAACTAAACAATTATGGATCAAGAAAAAATGAGAGAATACTAAGTGAGCTCAACCTTAGATTTTAAAAAGGTTTCATTCAAAAATCTGAATGTGGCAAAAAAGTTTGAATGAAGAGAAATGCTTAAAGTCACTTTTAACCTCGGAAATGAAACCGCATGATTAAATTAGACTAGAAAACATATTTTAAATTTGTCACAAATCAGAAAGGATGTTAAGGTTACTCAAAATGACGAAAAATTAAGAGCTCATGAGAAAAACCGAAATGCTATTTGTAGATATATCCTTAATTTTGCGAAAAACTGCATCACAATTATTTTTTTGACCAAAACACCATAAGGTACAGTATGTTACAGAAGGACACTTCAAAACTGCAAAATGTATCTCCTTCAAAATTGAGCTCCAATGTTCACAAATCACGTATGGTAGTAATTCAATCTTTAAAGACAGCTTTTTTTATCCGCGACTGAACAATCTAGAAACGCCAAATAACCGACGATGTTCTTCACAATTGAGACTTCGAAATCTATCTCCTCCGAGATATATTTGCCAAATGGCACAAAAATTTTTATCAAGTATTCTCCAGAACTTGTAAGAGATTAAGACACGTTTCACTACCCGCCGTGGTTTAAAAAGAGGTGTTTTAAATGTTAATTTTGTTTGAAAATGCGCCTCAAATCGGCCGAAGGCCATAAAGGAGAATTTTATATTTCATTTAATTTGTTTGAAAATGAGCCCAAATCGGCCGAAGGCCGATAAAAGAGGATTTTATATTTTTCATTAAATTTTGTTGAAATGAGGCCCAAATCGCCGAAGGCCAATAAAGGGATTTTATATTTTGGGCTCATTTTTTAACAAAATAAAATGAAAAATATAAATCCGCCTTTATCGGCCTTTGGCCGATTTGAGGCTCAATTTCAACAAAATTAAATTAAAAATCCCCTTTTTAAACCACGGCGGGGAGTAAAACGTGTCTTAATGCTCTTACAAATGCGTTCTGGAAATACTTGATTAAAATTGAGCCATTTGGCAAATATATCCTCGGAGGAGATAGACTTTTGAAGTTTGAAATTGTATAAATCGTCGTTATTTGCGTTCTAGAATTGTCCAGTCGCCTGATCAAAAACAAAACTTGTCTAAAAGATTGACATACTGCCGTGTACGTGATCTGTAAAAATTGAAGCTCTAATAAAAGTTTTGTTTATGCTAAAATTGACAATTTCGTCATTTTGATAACCCTAACAACCATTTTCCTATTTGTAAAAAACTTTGAAATAGTTTTCTAGTCTGTTTTATCGTGCGTTTCATTTTCGGGGTCAAAATGGTGCTTTTGAAGCATTTTAGTTTTTCAACCAATCAACGATCGGCAAAATTTGAAAATTTGCTAAAAAATAAATTTGAAGATCTTTAAAATTTTCTATTAATGGTGACTTTCATTTATTTCTTATAATGAGCTTTCCTCTAAAAGCTAATAACCGTGTTGCTGTTTACACCAGCCAATCATGGAATCGCTTCTAGCACCACCTGTGGTATCTGAGACCCATAGTGCTAATACTGTTTCACAAAATCGATGCTTGCGCATCTTTTGTGCACCGCCAAATCATTGATTGAAATAAATCGAGTTTTTCGGGCACCTCCATTTCCGGTGCTAAACCACGTGATCTTGGTCCTCTTTTAAAACTCTAAGGGGTGGAGGGGGGACCTGTTTCGCATGTTTGACTTTGAGGCAAGAATTGTTGAGAGAATTAAACAAGATGAGTCAAAATAAAAAAATATATTGATCTTCAAACAATTTGAAGTCAAAATTGGGAAAGAAATTTTTTTCGGACATATAATTTAGAGCTAGAGAGCAATAATTTTTCAAAACGCAATAATCTATCCTCCCTGGTTTTTCAATTGATAATAGTGATAATAAAGGTATGCTAATGATTTTTGATTTATAAAAAAACGCCCCCTCCAAATTTTTGAAATTTACCCTAGAATGCTCTCGAGCGCCAATTTACCGCTTTTTTCAGCATTTTCAAAATCTATCTCCTCTCCAATTTTCAAAAATTTTTAGAAAATTTATCACAGATCATATACACGCATGCACTTTTCGAAACTTGTTCCCCTCCAGATTTGCAATTCGCACTGAGTCTCTCACAGATACATAAACGTGACGCAGAAAAAAAAGACTCGCTAAATGAAAAATATTTCGTTTAAATTATTTCTTTGAAGTCAAAATTTAACTAAATCGGGCCTGGGATGAATTCATTTTTCGTAATTAAATTTGTTATAATAACAAAAATAAACTTTTCAAATTTCCAAATTATTAGAAAATCCTTACAATTTTTGAGAAATTTCTAGAGGCAGATAGAATTTTTCGTAAAGGCCATTAATTCTCAAGTAACATATTTTAGGAAAAAATATAAATTGCAAATAATGCTCGCAAACGGTATAAAGTCCCCCTCCACACCCCTTAGATTTCGATCTGGAGCAGAATTCTTGAAAATAGGTCAAAATGAATCTCCTTTAAAATTTCTTTTAGTGATGGTCTGAATATTTTTGGAATGATAGCCTATCACATAAACTGCTAAATACCTAAATTTGCTATAAAACGATAATTTCGTCATATAGTACCTTTCATACCCGTTTCTGATTTTGGAAAATTTATAAAAGTATTATTTTTTAGTTCTATTTTAACCCTGCGTTTTATTTTCCGCGGGTCAAAGTGACTTTAAGCAACTTTATTTTTAACCAATCAGCTATCAGCAAAAATCAAGATTTATTTGGAAAATGAGTAAAAATGATCTCCAGAAAATTTCCT